>OY759168.1:73829840-74267340 GCA_963662145.1 Sturmia bella
TACCCTTCACAATGATATATGTACCATTCTGATTGATTTTTGGTGCCAAAAGTTGTTTTATTTGGCTTATAGTGCCGATTTCTTGAAAAATCCGCAGACGCTATATCTCGGGTATATGTAAGCGGATTTCAAAAATTCTTCAATTTTTGGGATCTAAGGGGCATTAAAAATGATATGGCTAACTTCTTAGGAAAAAATTTTTTTTCAAAAATCAGACCAAAAAATGGCCAAAAATACCCCTCAAAACACGGTTTTTTAGATATATATTGGCTATCCGTGGACCAATCTTACTGAATTTCGATAGCAGACTATTTTGAAATTCACTATCGGGATTTAACAAATTTTAGTTAAAGAATAAGGTTTCTATCTCAACCCGTTTTCTCAGAAGCGGTATTTCAACGACTACAGACGGGCAGACGGACATCGCTTAATCGTAATCTCTATTGATTGTGACCCAGAATATATATACTTTATGGGGTCTTGGATGGTTATTTCAAAGTCTTACACACGGAATCACAAACTTATATATACCCTTACACATTTTTGTGAAGGGTATAAAAATGGTATAACGATGAGTTCCGCACTATTATCTAAAACTGAGTGACGCCATTGCAGCAAAGGATCGATATGTACGTGATCAAAACAACTACACATGTTGATTTATTTATTTTATTAATTTATTTCCATTTAATGTACAACAAGGTCTCACTTATATTTAAAGTACAGAAATGTGTTAAAGGGGCACAACTTGTCCTAGGCACTACAATTATCAAATCAAATTCCGCTCTATTTTTTTTTTGGCTGGTAATCATCTAACTGCGTTTACATACCGATCAGTTGATGCAAGCGAATGCTGCGGAACATCAGTATTTGCTCAAGCAAGAATTAATCTTTGCATAACTACATACTACTTCCTGTAATCTTTATTATATGTTGCCTTCACTTCATTTTTTTGCAATGCAATTTTTTGAACACTGTTCAATGTTTAAAAGGCAGAGAATAATGTCTAATACTGTGTCTTTGAATAACTGGATTAAGGAAAATATCCGAAAAAAATGTTTTATTGTTCCTCAATGTTCCTTATGTCTTTCTAATTTACTTTATATGCTATATATATGTATGTATGCATATGCAAGCATATTTGTAATTGAACGTAATATACTATTACATTTGAATAACTAGTTTTGTATGTAACATTTTTCTTTATTTTTATATTTAAGCGTACTTTATGTAAGGATATATATTCATGCTTCACCAAAACTACTTTATAAAAAGCACGTCTACACGCACCAAAAGCATCAACGATTTTGTCTGTTTTAGTTTGTTAGGAAAAATGCTAGTATAATCAATTAAAAGCAAAGATTTAAAAATTAAAGGTTTTTGTGCTTAAATTAAACGCTGATTTAAAATTAACTCAGAGCCATATTAGATTTTGTGCAAACTATGGTGGAAAAACATCTCCGTGTTTAATATCTGGTTGAGGAAGCTGTTATAGCATAAATGTGAGGTTTCGATAGCTCGTATTACCACTTAGCTAAGCTAAATGGCTAGCATCTCTAGTTGTGTCTTAATTTTTGTTTTATTTACAAATGTTAAATCAGTTTGAAATTCCTTTGTGGCTTATTCAGATTGAGTCCTTAGTGTTTTCATACAATACATATAAACGAATTTCAGTGAAATCCATTATGTGTCTGTACAGAAGAATTACAGCCAACTAGCTTTGAAAACTTACCTTGAAGCAAACAGCAAATTAGTATGAAAATGTGTGTATCAAATGAAAGATTCATTTTCAAAGCATAATCCTTTTTCCTTTTACTCTGTGCTGTCAGTTTTGTTTATTCGTTCTACTTATTTTATCTGTTCACTTTGTAGTAAATGAAATCATTTTAACAGGAATTTTTAGAGTATTCACAGTACACATTTTTTTTATTGATATGTTGGTTTATTTAAAAGCTTGTTTGTTTTTATATGTTTAAGATTATTATCACGCTCCTGTATTGATTTATATAAATAAATTTTTCAGTAAATCCCGTTTTATGTAAATTTGATATGACAAGTGATTAGCAATAAATGTTATATTTTGCTTCGATATTACATTCAATATATAAAATGATATGCTCAAATAAGTCTTTTCGAGTAGCATTGACACGATTTTACATAGTATAATTTTTGTTATCTGCATATATGCCACATTTGTAGTTTTTCGTCTTTTTTTCTTAGTGTATTATAACAATTATTTTAAGTTGTTTCAAGTTTGTGAAGTTTTAAAGGAAATATTGAAATATTACAAAACGAACAGCTACATATATTATACATATATTCCTCTTTCACTTTCAGAAATTTGTTTTACTATATTTCACAAAATTTTCTTAATCTCGTTTTATTGCTCTTTCTTGCATTTGTCTTTTTTTTAAAGTTTCTTTCTTAGCTTATTATTCAGTTGAAGTATTTTTCATTGCAAACTCCTTTAGATTTAACACCTTAAGTCTAAAAAAAAGGATTTTTTTATTACAGGCAACTTTTTTTTCTTTTTTTTTTTTTGTTTGTGTCCAGGTGTCATTTACCAGAAGATATCCTTGAATGATATTTATTGCTCTGCTGGGTTTTTCTCTCAGGTGTGGTTTTTTGCGCCTTATTTATGTTTGCCTTTATTTGTAGTCTGAAAGTAAATTAAATTTAAAGTTTAAGTTGCATTTCTTTTGGTTCTTAATCTTCTTAGGGTACAACAAATATTTTGTGATAATGCTCAAAGCATTTTTAGTACAGTGCCTTAAAAAATATATATGTACCTGTCATAATTGCAATATTTATAAAACATTATCAATAAGGCTCTGCGAAGATTCAAAAGTTAAAAGAGTTTCAAAGTGTTAAAAGTCAACATCTAATTGTTTGTTTTTTTCTCATTTAGTTTTCATCTAATTTTCTGGTAGTTTGACGACGTTTTCAATGGCATTTAAATAGGTTTTAGCTTAATTATTATTATAATTGTTTTGCTTTATTTTTTATTGCGATGAAAACAGTGAATTTTGTAAATAGGCCAATAAAATTTTTTAGAAGCAATTTATACACTATTATTTCGAATCAGACATTTTGTTTTAAAAACATACCAGAGCAAGAACAAGCTTAATAAGAATTTACTACACAACATTCTTAAGAAGAAATAGTGTCCACAAAAAAGGAAACCAAAGAAAGTGTTCAGCGTAAGAATTTATTATTTTCAATTATTTGTTTAGGCTTGGGTTCAACTTTTTTTCCATAATATTTAAATGCTTTATTTTAAGTTCGTTGATCATAAATTCTTAAATTAGTCAAAAGAGATCAGAACTAGGGACCGAAAATAACTGTTATTTTTGAATTTTTGATTAAAAAAAGCAACCTCAAGGAAATGTCGGCGAATGAAACCAAGTAAACCATTTTGAAAGTCTTGGACCAAATTGTCAGAAAATGCGATGCTTTTTAAAAATCTGATTTTTATTTTTTCAGGCAAAAATAACGGTTATTTTTTATTTTTATTTTTTTTTTTTGAGCAAAAATAACAGTTATTTTTCAACTTTTATTTTTTTGAGCAAAAATAACAGTTATTTTTTAACTGTTATATTAATTATTCAAGCTATTGATCTTTGGTTTTTTTCAAAAATTCAAAAATATTTTTCCCGCCTTAAAATATTTTTGAATTTTTGAATGTTTATTAATCAAATTTTTTCAATAATTTGTTTTTGTTTTTGAATTTTATAATTATTTTCCTGAAGATGCCAACAAATTGTTGGCGAAATATTGGAAATAAATAAATAATTGTTTAATATTATTTTTTATAAAAAACCAAAGATCAATAGCTTGAATAATTAATATAACAATATAAAGATCAAATAATATAAAGTTATTTTTTAACTTTTATTTTTTCTAGCAAAAATAACAGTTATTTTTGACTTTTATTATTTCGAGCATGAACAAAAGTTATGTTTTGACTTTTATTTTTTCGAGCAGAAATAAAAGTTATTTTTGTGTTTTCAACCCCTTTGACAAAGAAATTATTATTTAATATTCGAAATATTATTTTCGAAATAAGTAAATTTACTGAAAAATTATCTTTGTTTGAAAAAGTTTTTTAATAAATATAATGAATTTATCACAAAATAACTTTTATTTCTGCTCAAAAAAATTAAAGTCAAAAATTTAATTTTAATTTTGCTTGAAAAAATAAAAGTCAAAAATAACTGTTATTTTTTTCGAAAAAATCAAAATCAAGAAATAACTTTTATTTCTGCTTGAAAAAATAAAAGTCAAAAATAACTTTTATTTTTTATTGAAAAAATAAAATTAAAAAAATAACTTTTATTTCTGCTCGAAAAAATCAAAATCAAAAAATAACTTTTATTCTCTGACTTTTACGATAAAAGTTATAAAAGTTACGGTCCCTGATTATAATACTATATAATTTATCATAGAAAGATTTTAGAGCTTAGTTGTTAAATGGTAATAAAAATTTATTTTTAACAGTTTTTCGGATGTGGCAGCACTGACAATTTTCAAATGCACTGCAAATGTTTTCTGATTGCTGAATTTGGTACGTATATTATATGCAAGCTTTAGGGTTCTTTTGCGTGTTTCCATTAGCGTATTTTTCAAATATTAAAAAACTTGCACTGCTATTTTATATTTAAAAAAAAATATTCTGGTTTATTATAACTATCAATTTTAGAACAACTATAAATTATTATTTACACAATCACAAACACAGTCGAACTTTATGACTTACAATTCTTTGTTACTTATTGGGCTTTAGTTCAGTTCTCATTTTTTTTTTAGAACAAAAGCTGATTTGCTTTGTGGTAAAATTACAGTGGTCGACATTTTTAAAGAAGGCAAATAAAAATTAATTTAAACAGTTATTACGTGGGAAACACATCATGGCTGTTTCACGTCCCCCACAACAATCATCAGCATCCAATTTGGTATGAATAAAATAATAATTCCAAACTACAAAAATCAGCGATAGTGATTGAAATCTGATCGATAGATTAAATATAGACAGTCAGTAACGAAGAAGTCAGGATGTATTATGAATATACACTGCTACTTAAAAAGTTCTGTTATGGCATGTTTCCATTAAGAGTTGAATCACCTGCTTCGCTCTCTCAATTGCATTCATAAAAAATTGTGTTCATAAAATCATACCGTTTACACGACTCGTCTATGTGCTTCGATTTGAGTGCTGTTTTCAATAAGCAAACATACATCTTCCAAAAATTCAGATGCAGCTACTGCAAAAATTGTTAATGCTTCTTGTTTCATTCCATCCGCAAGTTGAAGCATGCTTTTGAACATTCCATAAATTTTAATTTAGAATATATTCTATATGCCATAATAAACTTTTTCACAATTTTTTTTCCATTGTTTTTAA
Organism: Sturmia bella; assembly: GCA_963662145.1. Taxonomy (NCBI): domain Eukaryota; kingdom Metazoa; phylum Arthropoda; class Insecta; order Diptera; family Tachinidae; genus Sturmia; species Sturmia bella. The sequence goes on from OY759168.1 coordinate 73,835,242, forward strand.
CGTTTTATTATTTTATGGAATTCTAAACTTAACTTTTATTTTATTGTATTATTATGTTTTCTCTGTTTACAACATATGATTCTGACAGATAGTGCAGATAAACTTGCGATATAAATTAGAGACGACAGGAATTTTTTGTACTCCGTATGTAGCTTTAATATGAAGCTACTTCATTCGCTCTCAAAATTTTGTATGGCGAAGCAAGTTGCCGATTGGGGTGTTAATCATGTTAATCAATAGAGAGCGAAGCGCATATCGTAAAAACTGCATATTAGTTAGCTAAGACCTGAGTTTAATGAAATTTGAGTTCTGATGATCATTGATGCGGATGTGAAATAACCGTAATGTGCTCCCCATCTAATAAGTCTTCAACGTTACTTTCTTTATCTCCTTTAGTAATGCTAAACACTGCAATTGGGCCACAAACATTTTTCTTTATTTGGTGGAATTTAAACAGGTTGATAAGATGCGTATAAAACCGCATGTCTTCCGACATACTTTTAAGTCAGTGTAAGTTTTTGTGCGCTCCATAGATGTAACCATAGTTATTTCAATTCATAATTCTATAAAGATTTAGTGTTGTTAGCAAAGTCTCTTAGTCTTCTATCATATACCCCACAGCTGAGTTATGTCCACTACCTTATACTGAGAACTTTGTAGTGCATTAGATTATCTCAATCTATAAGGTAGGTGAATATAGAGCATGTGGGAAGAATATACCCAACTGCTCCATGTTCACCTACTCCCCAGGGGGTTAAGATGAGCCAGTAATTGTGAGTGAATTTTTATCACTCCCATTTTTATTCTTGAATCGCGCAGGAAAGGTGGTCGAACGAGATCACCTGTCGAATATCGGGTCTTACATGGCCCAGGTATGAGCATAGGAGGACTATGGCATTGTTGGACTTTTCGAGGTATAGGCTCTATACCCTTGAGGCTGTTCTAACAGGACATTGTCACATGGGAGCACATGCAAGAAGACTGAATCTTCCATATAATGATTTCTGCAGAGGTTGCAGAGATGAGGAAGAGGAGGAGAGTGTCGAACACTTTCTCTGTCGATGCCCGGCCCTCTCTAACAAGAGAGCAAATTGCTTTGCCAGACCGACACTAGATGGATTACCGGAAGTGTCGGAATGCGGCTTGGACAGGGTGGACTCCTTCATCCGTTCATCGGGCTGGTTCAGGGAGGAACCGACGGAGCATGTGTAGGAACATCTCCCTACAGCCTAAACGGGACCTTTCTAGGAACCAAGTGAGTCGGTCTCAGGACCGGCGGCCCTCGTAACATAACATAACATATTATTCTTCTTAATATAGCCTTGCTAAGTCTTAGCAAAGACCTTGCCATTTATCGTCCGGATCATTACACAACGCCTTTTTATACTTTAATTTTTCAGTAATGTCTGCCATTTTCATGAAAGTGTCTAGTGTACCTAGTGAATTTTATCCTATCGCAAAGGAATAAAACGCGCTATTAATAACCTCTTTTCTTTTTTGTATAGCCTAGAAATTTTCGATACCACTAAGTTTTTTATGCTAGCATAGAAAACAACTGCACCAGTATGTAAAGAAGTCCTCTCCATGTGTGATATATTTGACGGGAAATGTAACTATTACTTTTTAAAGTTCTTTATACAATAATACAGATTTTGCATCTGTTGCCCAATTATAGCTTTTTAAAAAACGCCTGTTTGAAAGCTATTGGTCAGCATCAACGTGTTGTTATCTAAAACAGTACGAACGCAATTTATATTTTAATATTGTATTACCTTGGGTATGTAATTGTGTCATATAATATACGTGTTAATTCACTTTTAAAATAATATATTTTTAGTTGATGCACATGACTAGATATCTCTTTGGAGATATACGTAAAATACCTTCAACGAACGCCCTTCTTGTCAAACAAAAAGCAATATCATAGTTCAATGTTATTATTAGAAGTTCAGCAAATGTTAACAAATACCGCATGGCATGGCGTAAATGTTCAAATTGTATTAATAAAATGAGCCTCTAGATCTCAATGATGTAAACCAGAATATATATGAAAACCCTCTCAAATAAAGACCAATTAACAGTCTTCTGAGATGACAAAAAATCATCCATAAGAGACTGCAAGAAGATCATTGCTTTGGTTAATGTTAGTTAAGTATATGTATAAATAGAAAGTAAAATTGCGTGAGCTTTGGTTGCCGAGTGGTTAAAGCGGCTGTGCCAAAATTGTAAAAATTGTTTCCTACCCAGAAACAGCCAGTTGTCCACCTAGCTATTAAGAATATTACTTTTCTTTACTTAATTGATATTGATTAAAAAGTGAGCAACCAAGGGTTGAACTTGAGCCTGAAAAGGTAATTAAATATAAATGTATTAGGATCTCATATGATGGAAAATCATTCATACGTATTACGTATACGACTACCAATCTATTCAAGAAATTTGTAATACCACAGCTATTTTATCTTAGTGTTACTCATACGCTACCATGTTTATACATACCATGAATCGGTAGCACAGTACAAAGTACATCGGTTGTGTGCAGGGTTGGGCAGCATTTGAAATACAAGTACTTATTTTGTGTTTGTATTTTAAATACGTCTCATGAGTGTATTTACTGTTTGTATTTTAAATACTGAGGGTTTGAGTATTTTGTATTTCAATTAATGTGCTCTCAAAATACATTTTCCCAAATACATTTTTAATTTATGTTAAAAATATGTCCTAAAAATTTATAAAATTCATACATCAATTAAAAACGCAAAACTTTGCTACTGCTTTATTTCCAAAAAATGCTAGTGCTACAATTTAATTAGCAAACGCAATCTACCTGAGTAAAGTAAGCGCAACTGATTGCAAACACATTAAAATGGTCACTAAACTGTCAGAAAGTTAAATAATGAAACATTAAAATGCAGGGATAAAACAGCGTTTGACTTTTAATCTAAAATAAGAAGAAAGAAAATATCAATTAGATGTTGACTTGGATAGACTTTATATATAGCCGTTGGCCCAACGTTTTATTAGTTGTCACTTCTTTCTTAATTCCGTAATTTTTCCTTCAATAAAACATCATTTTCTAATAAGAACTCATTGAGGTTTTGTCGTTAGTTGGTGTTATTCACTTGCCGCAAGTGGTTGTTTGTCTGATACCACATTTGAAAATCCGGTGCTTATAAAGGAAAATAAACACGTTATTGATGAAAAATATTTTTTGTTTTAAATACATATTTTTGTTATACTGTATTTTGTATTTCAAATACTAGAATGAAATATTTTATGTTTTTTATTTTAAATATATGGAAAAAAGTATTTGTAGTTTATTTTTCAAATACTCAACTTCTTAAGGCCATATTCATAATAATTATTGTAAGTTTATTAAGTTCTTATTTGACGTATTTATACGGAATATTTGTCAAATAAACGTGTATTAAACCTTCAATAGATTTTATGAATATGAGTGTAAGTATATTGTATTTTATATTTTAAACACATCAGAGCAAGTATTTTGCCCAGCACTGGTTGTGTGCACAATCATTTCGCAGCGTGAATTTTAAACGCTCTTAGAAAACGATGCTGACGTTGGTTTTTACCCTATTTTTTTCAAAACCTTTACGCAGTACAATTCATACAGCATTTTATAAGTTTGTCCTAAGTTTGCAAAGAAGCCACCACAAAAATTAGTATAAAGTACAAAAGCCAAAAAAAAAATTAATAAATTAGTTTTATGTATTTGTTTTTCTATTCAATCGTTTTTTGTATTGCAAACATGTGATGTTGCCAATTGAGTAGACTTCTTTTATTTGCAAGACTATTTGGCCAGCCAAAATAAATTGTTTGTCGATAAAAATTATTTTCTTTAAGCAATATAATTTTAACTAATTGAATTTGGAACTTGAGTGTCAACACTTAAGGCATTCCAATTTTGTTCCCTACCGAAATTAGAGCAAATTTTATTCTCTCCCAATAAACCTATTGCACTTTGATACTACTTCCCTTAAATGTGTAATTGGATAATACATCAGAGCAAGTATTATCCATTTGATGGATTAGCAAATATTATAATAAAATCATTATAATTTCCATAGACATGCAAAGAAAAAGCATTTTATAGTATGGTTGCGACAAAAATTTTGTATTGTCTATAAAGATGCGAAAGGTTATAGGAAACAAAATTTTTTTATTTAAAGTAACGCAAACAATTTTTAGTCACAGTAAACAGAGTGTTTGTAACAGTTTCATCATTTTGTTGAAACCATCCATGAAAATTAAAATGACAGTAGTATTGTTGGATGCGATAAAAATATGATTGAAAATGACAATAGTGATGTTGGAAATGACAAAAGTATCACTGAACATAGTGACCACAATAACTTAGTCACTAAAAGTGGAATAAGTAATAAAGTGAATGCTTTATTTGAGACTACATATTGTTAGCCTGTGATCATATATTTAAAAAATGGCATGTTCCTCTTGGAATACGGTTGCCTGAATCATTTTTTTTCTTAACGTGTACAGTGGAAAAACAATTCAACCTATATGTACTTAAATCACTTCCAAACGGTGTAGGAAGTACGGCTTTTCTTAAATCAAGTACGTTGTGCTTTTTTTAATTATGGAGTTTTCAAGCGCTAAATGCTTAATTTTGGCCATTTTTAATCAAAGTCTCGGATTGATTTTAGCCACAACTAATCCTGGTATTAGATCAAATATATCCCAAATCCATGCTTTAAAGCGAAAATTCCGTTCTCGGTTCAAGAACATTGGTACTTACCTTACTTTTAACACCGTTTGAGATTAATTGAAGTACGAAAAGATTGAATTTGTTGTGAGTATGACGACTGATTATGCACTGGATTCGATGTTTCTGCAGCCAATTTAATACCAAATTCATACCTGAAATATTCCGCTTTACTTCCTTAGTTTAATAATAATTTATAATTTATTTTGTCCTTTTGCAATTAAAAAAATTTTAACAAAATTCTATAATTATGCAAGACCACACAAGTGCTGGTTACAAATACAACCAAGAATTTCATTCTAAATTTAGGCCCTAACCGGATTCATTCTGCTAAACAATCCCTATTCGCCTTGTTTTAGAAACAATTGAGTGTTATCCATAGTTTAATTTTTATGTATATTTCGTACTAAAATCAAGTTTAAAAAACTTAATTTCTGAACGATCTTTTTCTTTCTGTATACAAGAAGTTCGACCCAAAAATAAAATAAACTTACTAAATGGAAAAAACTAAAAATATTTAATTATATGTAGCTTTTGATATCACCATATAATGGTGATACTAAAAGGAGGCATTAATATTTTAATAACATTTTTGGGTTTGATTTGTTATTGTGAAAATTGACTTAAAAATAATGTTTTTTATACATCTTATTTATTCATGAATTTCAATAGCACACAAATGACATGATAAGTGAAAACAGTTTGACGCTAGACATTGTTTTCTCAGAAACAGTATTTCAACTGCCTAAAGAAAAACGGAAAGACAATCGCACATTGCTAGATCGATGATCATATTGATACTGATCCAGAATATATTTACTCTTTGGGATCACAAATGAAAACTGTGGAAATAACTTGTTTTTAAGAGTACAAATAAAACGAAGAACACCATGGGATTTTAAAGATTTTATGTGAATTTGTTAGGAAAGAGTAAAATCCATAATTGAAAAAAAAAATTCTTTGAATATATGGTATTGAGAAGGTGTTATATCTATAGAATGAGCGTTTAAGATTATTTGAAGTAGAATGATCTTTATCGCTGCACAAAAGTTGTTGACTCGTTTTGTATACGCAATGCCTTCATACATTGATGTATTAATAAATATACAGGGGGGCATTGTTTATATTAGAAAACCAAGTATTAACACAATAGATATAAATTATTTTCAAAAAAATTTTTAAGTAATCTGTATAAAATCCCATCGTTTCTTAGAGCTTTTGAAATATTTGAAAAGATTATCACAAAAACAATGCCTGCAATGTGTACGACGTGTCAGTGCATGTTTATAGTATATTGAAAACTACTCCGCCCTGGCTATAAATGTATGGGTTCTGTTTTACTTTTGTTGTTTTATTTCTTTTAACTAACGGTTTGTCCATAAATTTCCATAATGGAATATAAAAAATCCTGTCATAAAAATGTTAACAGACAAACAGAAAATGTGTGTCACAAATTCACAGAAAAACAAACGAGCACACCTTTTTTCAACGCCTGCAGCATAAAAAGGACAACACAAGCAATAACGACAACAACAATAAGTCAAACTTATCTAGAGACAGCTGCGAAATAATTGGCCTAAATAAAATTAAACTAAAAAAAAGAATTAGTGAAAAAGGTTTGCACAATTTAAGAGCGAATAATATCAAATAATATATGGTTTCAATTAAAGTAATAATTAAATTAGGGAATATATCCTCGATTATTTATGAACAATACGTTGACAAATATTGTATAAAAATTTTTCAAATAATAACTTATTAAATTGGCCCCCACACTACGTGTTTTTACATGTGTTTTGTTAAGTCTACATCTCACATGTTTCTTTTTATGTCAATCAAAATATTTCAATTTACATAAGGCTTATAATTTTTGGACACAAACGCGCATGTACAAATACATGTGATAAAAACTAAAATTTTATGCATTAATTTAATTTTCTAGTGAACTATACGATTTACAATTGTTAATAATTTTATTTTGATTTATAGTTCAATTTTACTTCCTTGAAATTGAGAAATATTTTTTATGATAAAATTGGAGTGATTAATATTTTTCAAGAAGACAAAAAAGTTAAGGTTGAAGAGTTACTGGCTGGAGTACATAGAATGGGTGTTTCACGACCACTACGTAGCTGACCAGCATCCAAGTTTGCTTCGAACCCAGGCTATGACCAATTACATACTGTATTTAAGCAGCAGCGCATGCCCATAATACCACCGAGGTCTTCATTACTGACTATTTATATTCTTATTGATCAAATTTTCGTTACAACAACATTTCCAAACTTTTCGCCAGGCCTAGCGATTTTTTAAAAATTAATCGGTTAAAAAAAGTCGGATATCATATGACCATAACGCTCCGAATTGATGGTGACAGTCGTTCCATCGTCGTGTTCGAAGAAGTAAGGGCCAATCAGAACCCCAAATACGACAATTTTGTTTACTAACATACCCAGAGCGTGAGAAATGTGCTTCATCGCTGAAAAAATTGCCGTCCATTGCCTGTTGTTTAAGAACCTATTCCACGTATCTACGACGTTGTGAATCGTCAGCTGGCTGCAGTTGTTGGACCTATACTTTTGACGCCATGAGATGGATAACCCATTATTGTAAAAGTTGTTTTAAAGATGAAATGCAAACAAAATTTACATATTACATTTATTCCACAACTGTGATAGCAGTTTTAATTTTCTTTATAATATCACAAAAGCTCACAGTAAAAAGTTCTGGTTTAATTTTAAAACTTAAGGTGGGATGACACGATTGCCGCAAAGCACCAATTTTACACGATCTTTATTGGGCTGAATTGGAGCACAATCTAAAATGTGTCCCAATCAAATTCTCTGCAATCACATGTTTGTCACATTTTACTGAAATTTTATTATCGCAAATTGGTGCAAAACAATTTAGTACCAATAATTACCGCATTATAGTCACACGATTGTTATTTTATACGGCAGCTCTGAGAAACAGCTGTTGTAGCTGATGACAAACTTTTTTTTTGCAAAAATAACAAAAGGAGTTAAAAATATGGTTTGTTCCTTAAAAAGAAAGAAAATTGCTTTGGCTTTTATTATATTGTTGTGCGGGCTGGCCGTTTTCTGTCCCCTGACCGGACTTTGTCAGGTGTTGGAACTGCAAGAATTTTACAATTGTTATAATAGTAACAACAACAACAACTTACTGAAAAACAAAAATTATGTTTGGAAGACGCATTTAAACAATTTTGAAACATGTATACGTATGCATATTATTGGCGCGTATTGCCTTCTTTGGTTGCCGCATCAGAACACAATAAATATTGGTGCATATTTAGAATTTTTATTGGTGAATAGTTGTATGTCAAGTGTTCACACGGTTGTCGCATCAGGGTTGTATTTGATTGGGACAAATAGGAACAATATTCGCTTTGGTTGCGGCATGAGACAATAAATTGTGTTATCACATGATTGGCATTGCGACAATCGTATGATCCCGCCTTTAGTGGTTTATATTTAAGACAAATTTGCTATATAATTCAAATTTTATTCCAAACTAGTTTAAATTTAAGCCTTAAAAAATTTTTTTAAATATTTCTAAGCAATAATAGGAATAAAAGCAATACCAAAACTTTACTAACATCTCTTTTTTCAAGAAAATTACTTCCTGTTCGCTTAAATCTAATGCCGAAACTAGCATTAAATATGTAGAAATAATGTCCCTCTCTCTCTCTCTTTATTTTATGACTTGAAGATTTATTTTAATACCAAAAAAGGGATTGGATTTTTCTCTCATCAGAACGTAATTCTTTCAAGCTTATAAATATCTCCTAAAAAGACTTAAAAGTATATATGTTATATTTTTAAACAACAAAACTGGCATTAAAATAAAAAATCTAAACTTAAAAAACTCTAAACCTCATATATATTTAAACCTCATATATTTCTCACTTCTTTTATCAATAGAAGTGTTATTTTAATTCCAGAAGAAGCATAAAATTCCTCTCTTAAGAAAATTGTATACCTTAGAGTTTATAAATGACATCTGAAGAGACTTATTTGATACCGATCTCGGTATTAAAACAATTCATTTTAATGTCATGTGGTTAAATGCCAAAAAGTTAATTTATACAAGTGTAAAGTAAGAAATGTATGCTAAAATCAAAAGTGACGGATAGTTCTTCATTGTAAAAATTTGTGACGAGGATAGTTCCATTATTCAAATGGAATAATAATTTTAAGTAAGTATTGATTTAAAGACTTCTTTCGCTTTTATGGCCAAACTCTATTCTTTATCTCACAAGATACAAAATAGTACTAATTACCATTATTTAATGGAATTGATATGAAAGGAATTGGTCATGTGAGATTTTTAAGAAAGGTATTTACGTTTTACCTTAATTGTAGTATTATTTTTGCATTATATCTTAGTTGAGAATAACCTCAATCTGGAAGTAGAAGGCAGAGAAATACGTTTGAAAGATCGTGACAATGCCGAAACTTGCCTTTTCAATATAATTCAAAAATTAACAATATTCATTTGGTCGCACTCTTTCTCTGTAAAGATCTAAAGAACAAAAATGTTGACCTACTACAACCACTCGTAAGTGATATTCAAGCACTTGAAAAGGTGGGTGTAAAAGTAGACAATATATGATTTAAGAATAAATTTGTCTTTAGTAAATTGACTCTGATTGACCATAAAGATTTTAGTTTCGAAGCTCAAAATCACTTTCATAACTTTTTGAAACTTACTAAAGTGTCAAAGATATTGAAAGCGAATAAATTTGATTTAAATTAGGGCTACATTTATAGACCTTCCTTTTTTTATAATTAGAAAAAGAAAGTACCTTTTTCATGTTTGGTAAAATTGAATGTATGTATTAAATGAAGAACCCTTTTAGATATATATAAATCAAGAAATAGATATTACCTTAAATTCATGTGAAATTACTTTTCAAAATATTGCAAAAATTACTAATTTTAAGGAAATAGAGTTTTTAAGACCATATGAATGTCATGTGATTAATTTCAAAACATCTGTATTTATTCACGCCCGATGTTCTATTAACCTGATGCTTATAAAATAATATATAAAAAAATTTTCAAATTCAATAAAATTTGTTTTATTTATTTTCAGAAGTGTTTACTTTAATCTTCTTTAGATTAAAAGCAACACTGGCTTATCATATAATTCAAACAGAGACGTATTGAAAACAACATCGATTCAAGAACACCATTTATTCCGGATGACATTAGTTCTATTCTTTTTTGTATTTAAAAAAAAACACTTCGTACGGTGTAGAAAGTATTTATGAAGGCGTTAGATTAATTGCTATTAGGTATTAATTCTATAACATTAAGGTTTAATTGTAACACCAAAAATAGTATGAAGAATAATACATATTGTCATTATTTTAATATTCTGCAAATAAAGAGTAAGAAATTTGTCTCTCTCATTGTGTCTCAATATATCTCTTTTTAAATAATACTGTACTGGAATAAATTTAACTCTTTTTTGTATTTGTTATATGTTTTTCTTTTTTTTTTAATTTTTATTGTGCTTAAGCGGGATATAACTTTAAAACAGCAATTACTTGAATTATTTTTGTACTGAAGAACTATATTTCTTATATTATTCTTCCTTTTAAAGATTTACTACTTTAAAAAAACAGAAGGAAAACAAAACCGGACATAAAATCTCAGTAAAAATTTTAGCAAACAAGCCAACAAAAAAGACAAAAAATTAGTCAGGTGCCAAGCGCAGATGAAAAGGTTTTCTGTTGTGAATAAAGTGATTTTTAAGCCCTTACAGATATGAAGGAAAAAAAAACATAAAGGATTTGCATTTTTTATTTAATTTTGAATACACAATTTAAACATCCACCATTTCTGTTCTTCTTAGAGCTGTAGATTTGTACCTTTAAATATGCAATATTGAAGCCAGCACATGCCTTTTGTTCTTTATTATTTTTGTTATTAAAAAGTAGCATACCCATAAATTTTGTTATCATGAACTGCGAAAAAAATGTTTTCCAACATGTTTATGTCTGCTGATGAAAGATTACAATAAATAATGGAGAGAACAGACTCATTGTTAGTGATGAATTCCTTTTTTTTACTGCTTCAGCTGTTTTTTTGTTTATTTTTCTCACGATAGTCATGGCACTGAAAGTTAAAAAATTTATTTTTTTGCTTCTTTGAGGCAGTGAGGAGGAAAATTTTAAGATCTTACTGTGCTGAACGTGAATAACACAATTTGTATACATAAATGCAAGGAAACGATATTGGTCTATTGACACGTTATTATATTCGCCTTATTAACTTTAGGTTTACATTTTAACTTTAAATTAAAATCACTTGCAAAGAACGCTAGCATTAAGGACTAACAAATTATTCACATCTGTTAAAGATTTACATCTTTGTAGGGTTCTCCTCAGTCCATTAGTGTATAAAGACAGAGAGCTTAAATTATTTGATTTGTAAACAAAAGTTTTTCTTTAAAGAAGATGAGAGTTCGACATAAAGACTTTAAACAAAAAGTTAAATTTATAGATTTCTAAGGTCTTGTAATCACTGACTGAAAACCTTCTCACTGAGATTTCGCTGGCCGTCCGTCTGTCACAGCACCAAATATCCGAACGGAAAACACAAAGTAGTATGTCCAGTTGTTCATATGTGTATCTATTGATATGTGTATCTATTGATATGTGTATCTATTGAATATTAACGTCTTATTTTTTTCTTTTTTTAATTATTTTAAATTATTTATTGCTATCTCCGGTCTTACTTGAATTTTACTTCCTCAGAAAAAAATTTTTGAGGTAAAATTGCATTGATAAAATCTTCTCAAAAGAGGTCGAAAGAAGTAACGATCATCAGCACCCAAATTATTTCGAATCCATATAACAGTGGAGATAACTAAGTGCATACTGATTTTCGGCAGCATGGCTTAGCCATTATACTACCTGGACTTGTCAATGCTCTGAATTTAATTCTGGGTAGAAATTGAGTAACTTTCAATTTTGTCACTATGTTTCTTCTGTTGATTGTAATATACATTATATTTGCTCACCAACGTGAATAAATGAATGAAATATTGAAATCATTTTTAAAAAAGAAAATAAACTAAAAGAATGTTTGTTTAGAACAAACCCACAAGAAGTCACTCAGAAACGTTGTTTCATCGTGATATGGGTGTTCCACTGCCTTTAGAAGGGCTGCTGGGAAAAGTAACAAAATCAGAAGTGAACCACAAGGTAGTTTCCACATTTAATAAATTCAAATCAGCTTCTTAAGTCATCTATTAACAATTGGTCGTATATTTAGCTGAGAAAATAACTTTTCAAATTATTATTGCAATAACAACATAATGCCAATATAAAATTGGCATGCTAAATTGTGGTAAGCAAGCGATTTTTATTTGAAATGCCGTAACAATACTTTTGGTTACTACAAACACATTCTTTGTAAAATTTTGACCATGTTGCTATCACCGATCATAGAATAGATAGGTTACGATATTGAAAAAAAAAAGCTACAACCAATTGTATAATGAATTTTTGAACATGATATACGATATACATATATATGATTACGAACGTCATATAAAAATTATTCTTGCATAGAAAAAAACGAGAGGTAAATTAATTGAGGAAACCGCAATTGTTCATCACGATAACTTTATAAGGCATATGGAACATGTGAAGATCTAATAGTATTGTGAGTGTGTAAGTACCCTGCCGGCAACTCAGTTAACTAGTAATGAATTATAAGCTAACTTTTTTACAACTGGTGGTGGTTGACACTTAGATTATTTTTAATGGAGATGACTGACTATTTTAACGTTACGATGTCCTAGGAGGTAGTCAATTGTCCGACGCTGCATTACTTTTCAACTAACTTAAAGTTAGCTACTACAAAGTCAGTAGCCACAGAAAAAAATGTACAAATCAAGGCTGATTAGTCAATTGTCCGACGCTGCATTACTTTTCAACTAACTTAAAGTTAGCTACTTCAAAGTCAGTAGCCACAGAAAAAAATGTACAAATCAAGGCTGATTTTACATTTCTCGGTGGTAATATTATATTTTATTAAATTATATTTCATCCTATTTTTTTTTTTTTTTTTTTTTTTTGTTAACCTCTGGTGGGATTTGAACCACTAAGCCTTAAGACTGGTGAGCAGCCAACTTAACCCATTCAGCCATCGCAACATTTAAAACGAATGCGACAATAGGCAATTTAATTCAAGAGTTATTTACCGTGTATGTGTGTAGGTTAGTATTTGAATTTTGGGTGAACTCTGCACTACGTTTCGATTGTATTGTAGCTAATTTGAAGTTAGTCTATAAAAGTTAACGTAAAGTTAATTATTTTAGTAGTCGACTACCAATTTGCTGGCAGGGTATGAACTTTTATTGTCAAACAGGAGTGCACATACATATATGTATATGTATGAACATTTGTTTTCGTGTTGTAATTTTGAAAAGAGTATGGTTCGAAGCTACAGTTTGTTTTTTATACATATATTGCCGTCTGCTAAATTATATTGGTATATTCGCAAATTACGTATACCGACTAAAACACCCCGTTTAGGTTATGGCAAATATATTAACCAAGGAACTAATGTGCATTAATTCGGGATGAATTCCAGTGTAGGCATCAAAATTATTCTTCGTTCTACATTCGAGCTGTGCACTGCTTGGTATTTTTCCTGATATTTTTTTCCTGGTAATCTTGAAAGTATCAAAAAGTAAAAGTTTTTTGGAATATTCCAAAAAAAATATTTGATACTTTCAAGAATAATAATCGTGGTAGCCAATGGTCACCTGCTGTAAGGAAGTGCTAAGAAAAGTAAAGATGTTTCAAGACGTAAAATGTTTTCTGTATAAAAAGTTTGCTTGAACATTTCTGATTCTCATTTTGCTCATGAAAATTTTTGAATAACTAGTTGGGCTTCAAACATTTCTTTTAGAAGTTTCGAGTCTATTGATGAGTTGTTTAGCAACAACGAAATGTCGGCAGCTTCTTACGTTAGCTCGTACCTCCCAGATTTGGCGTTATTTCGTACATAAAAGGAAAGGCACAGCATAAGTCTAACACATTTCATCACACTATAATGGGCAATCGAAATTCCGCAATAAAATTTTTCCCAAAAAGAGGAAAGACACATCTTAGACATATAGAAAATATAAAATTTTTTTTTTCCAAAAAATATGATTGGAAATGTTAATAAATGCAACAATAAAATGATCAATTTGGACCGGAACATAATTACTCAAAATCCATTTTCAAATATAATACGTTTAAATAGGACAATAATGCGATTGTACTTGAAATTAAAATGATTACTGAAAGCCTAAATTTTGAAAAATTAATTTTGTGCCCCTTTAACTTATTTCTGTACTTTAAATATAAGTGAAATCTTATTGTACAGGAAATGGAAATAAATTAATAAAATAATAAATAATGATATTGTTAGCAGCTACAATAGTCCGAAAACAGTTCCTAAGTTTGAGCTTAACTAAAGAAACTTAATTTTTTTTAGCAATAATATGGCTCCCCTTCATGTTTTTCAGTGCATCAATATAATTTAGTCATATTAGTTATATTGCTAGACTATGGTTTCAGTCTTTATTTTAGCAATAATATGTGTCTCTTCGAATATCGTTATCTAAACCATATTTTTGCTTTACGTGTACTATTGCATATTTTCTACAACTGGTATTAGTATTTTTCTAGAATATCCATATTTGCTAGAAAACTAAGATAATATAGGAAAGTTTACAATTAGCTATCAGCTTACAGAAATATTATCAGCAATTTAGTATTTTTCGGAATTATTTTCCTTTTTAATAAGATAGGTATCGAAGTAATTTGAGATATGTACGGATCGATACCGGTCCATCATGCCTGTGTCACCATACCATTGTATAAAAAATACTTTCGACATTATGGTTAATATTTGTTTAAGGTTGCCATAACAGAAGCTCTTTCACTAAATACAAATTTAATTTATCTGAAAATAGAAAAAATAAATTGTACCTGTCTGAGTAACTACACCGCTGGAGTTAAGAAAACTGACAACCAGAGCGCCCTACGGGTAACTCAAATTCGGGTAGGCTAAAACTAGTGGTGCTGACTGTCTTCTTACGTTAGCTCGTACCTCCCAGATTTGCCGTTATTTCGTACATGAAAGGAAAGGCACAGCATAAGTCCAATACATTTTATCACACTATAATGGGCAATAGAAATTCCGCAATAAAATTTCTCCCAAAAAGAGGAAAGACATTTCTTAATCATTTTAGTTGTTTACCAAAATAGCTTATATTAAAATTTTTTTGTTTTTCAAAGTCACAAAACTGCTTTGGTTTTTTTTAAAGTTCCAAATCTACCAAATGTACTTTCGAATAGTAAAATTACAAAAGAATTTCAGCAAGTGTTACCTAAGAGTAAATCAAGTTTTGGCCATTTTACCGGTGTTCGAGTCAGACTTTTACTTTACATTAGAAGCTTGTAGAAAATTCTAGTATAAAATTTAATTACGTAAAATATTTTGTGGAGCTTGAGTTCACAAAAAAAGGAGTGTGATGTGGGGCTAAATTATACAGCTGGGTCAATAGTAGGGCAAAACAGCAAAACATCGGAGAAAAACTTAGAAATTGTCCATTGGGTACATACATAGGGGTGGAATGTAAGACAATGAACCACTAATTTTTCCTCGGAAAAACTTTTCAATCCTTAAGAGCTTTCATACAAATATAATTAATACTCTACAAGATTTCACCTGTCGTCATAACTTGTTGAAGGGTAATTCTAGACAAGTGAAATTAGTTTTTCCTCAATCCATATTTTCCTCCGACATTTTGACCACATATCCACCTTTTCTTGGACTCGCTCCCGTGTAAAAGTGGTTTTATGATTTTTACTGGTGGTCTCAATAAACTCAGGGGCATTAAAATAACTTATATGTGGGGCTGGCCTCATAGATTTTTTATTTTTCAATTACGTCCTATTAGCCTTCCCATCCTCTAACTCTTCTCTACAGATTTTTGTATAAAATGTTTCATTAAAAAGTTTTTAATTTATGATCTTTTAGACAATAAGACTAAGGGAGTAATTAAAATTAAACAATATGCAATGAGAATCACCTCATATAAAAAAGAATAGAATCCGGATTAGTAGCAACGTTGAATTCAACAAAGGTTAGTGTAGGTTTTGACAATAACATCAAGTTCTGTCTTGTGTTTCGATGCACACAAGCCAGAAGTGCAAAACCCCAATATCTTTTTGATTCTGATTGATCACGTTGATGATTGATGAAAACGTGTTGCGTTTTCGTTATTAGGAAAAGAAAAACCGGACAAAATAATACATTTTTTTAAGTGTGCATTTAAGTTGTAACACAACACCTTTTGCGAAACATTTCCATGCTCCCACTAATTTTCACTGAAGGCGTAAGCCTTAATTTTTTTAATATCAAGGAGTTTTTACAAAATTTAATTAGTAATAGCAGAAATTGTATGTCCTTTTATATAACATTATTTTAGACAAATTAATTATTAGTCCTTGTGTTAGTGTGAAGGTAGCACTTTGTGGGTATAGTCCCAAGAAGTGGTTTACCGAAACTTAAAAATGTTGATTATACGCCGTTTCTGTTCAAGCTGCAAATATCGAGGCTGTAATCTTAGTTAAATTTTCAACCTTCACTTGATATTGTTCAGTTTATGTAATATAAGGAGAAAAACAAGACTTTCCTTCTATCTTTGCTTAATTTACCTTCCATGAAATTTTCTCTTCCTGAATCAAACCTATTCATTCGCAAGAATATTTTATATTGCCGTACACAATACGTTATTTTATTTTTTTAAAAAAGTTCAGTGCTTCGTTGGCGTTGCTTGTATTATGTATCTGCCAATTTTTCTTATTTAAACTTTTTTCCCCAACTTAAATTTCCGTCGCAGACGCTGTTGTTCAACATCAATTTAATTGGTGTCTTATTTCCGCCTGTTTTTAAGCTGTCACTACACTTTAAAGAAGAAAGTTTCTGAAAGTTTTCTTTAATACTTTGTTGACTTGTGTCTTTTAAGTTCATCTATGGGGAAAATAAAATCGATGAACAGCAATGTACACACACATGAAACAGCAGAGAAAGCCTTTAAATTACATACGCAGGCAAACATAAATTATTTTAAGAAATAGGTGGAATAATAACAAATTAGATTTTAAAATTAAATAAATATAGCGAATTATATTTAGTAAATAGTAATGTGTAACTAATTAATATCATTTTCATTCCTTAATTTCAGCAGTGTCTTACTACTTTATATGCTGATACAAGTCTCCCATTCACTGTCCATATTGCAAATTTTTACATAGTCATAATATTTTGTTTAACAAAATATTGGTCCACTCAAACTCTGTTATTTATAATTTGTTATATGTTTCTGATCGAGATTTTAAATAATAAGTAACAACCGTGTTCACTAACTCTCAGGTAAAGTTCATGTAAGATTTATGATTACAAAAAGTTTCTTAGAGAAATTAATAAGAAGAATATCGCATTTCTCAACGACCACATGTACTCTGAGCCATTATATCGATGATGATGAATGAATGAATGCATATACATTCTTCAAAACTAAAAGTGTTAGCCAGAAGTTTCTACGTATAAGGGCAAGTCAGTTAGGATTGACGTCGAAAAATTTTAAAAATTGGCACAGATACACAGAGAAAAACGCATCTAATAAAGTAGGACAAAATCAATAAGATATCTCTATGGTTTTTTTCAAGAAGGATTCCTTATTATTTTAAATGGGAAAACCTTATTGAAAAAACAACAATTAATGAAATTAAAAAAATGGTTTACGTGTGTTTATATAGGAAACTAATAAAACCAATTGGGAAAAATTAATAGGATAACCTAATAAAATCAGTAAGAAATCCTTATTGTATACAATTTACAAGAAAACCTAATAGAATCAATAAGTTCTTCTCTATAGAATTTTTATTGGCACCATGCAAATCGGAAACTGAGTAAAAACAAACGTGAGTAACAAGTTTTCTTTCTTGGTTTTATGTGTTTTTCTTGTTGAGACAATTAATAAGATTTGCAACATGGAAATAATAAGAAATACCCATAGAAAAATCGTCTTTGCTCTCTGCTGGGATACCCCTCAGCCTAAAAACGTTTCAAAGAGAAAATCTTATTGAATCTATTAGGAAGTTTTCGCCCTGTGCAGTCGTTTTGGAGGAATAAAATCGCATACCTTTTAAGACTTTTAGTTATAAATAAAAAGCCCCCAACTAAAGACTATATAACTAAAAATAATACTTAAAAAAAAAACAATGCCGGGTATTCTGTTTCATGTTACTGGAAATTTTTTTTTCAGCATTTCTTTTGGAATTCTACTTGCCTTTATATAGGCAATATAGTTAATGTTTTTCAATTTTTCCTGAAGCTTTCAAGCCTGCTGTGTATTTTTTGGCTGATTGCATTTAACGCAATTGTTATACTAACAAATCGAAGACAACTGAGCATATTGAAGGTCGAAAGTCGTGATGTCGTTGTAGAGTTATCAACCCATACACCCCAAAAAGTGGTCCAAGATTTGATTTTTGTTTGATTTGTGAATGAATTAATCATATCTATTCTCAAAATGTACTGAGTACTGTAACTTGGACGACATACAAAAACAAAATACGTAAATTTTTTTGCACCTTCCATTTATTCCAAGAACCATAACAAAGTAAGAATTGTCCCCGTTTATCTTTCTGACGGTAAATTTTGTTTCACACACTAGAACATGTTGTCCGCATTCGTGAAATATTGTTCCTGTTAGAGATATTGAGTTACTGACTTTACCCGTTTACCCTTTATATATTAAAATTTTAAAAAAATACTACTAAGTCTATTTAAGTATTTTTTAGGGGGGTAATATTTAGATTTTACTTTTTTTCTGCTTTCGTTCCTCTTCTGCATAAATGTAATTGGAAAAAGTACCAAAATGCCGATTTTACTCTTTTTATCTCCTCAAAATTAAAAAAAAACCGAACACCTATCCAATTATTTTTAGTGTGGTTTCACGCCCTTTTCAAATTTCTGTGCTAGATTTACTAAGTTTGGTAATATTGAGTTACTGATTTCATCTTTTTACCCCTTTGCGATTGGAATTTTTAAAATTCAAATAGCCTATGGTTATTTTTAGACATGCAGAAATATATTGTAAAAATTTCAAGCAAATCGCTTTAGCCGTTTATCTGTCTATAAGGAACAAACAAACACAAATTTTATATACATATAAAAGAAAATGTCATTGGTGGTGCAATATGAAAATTTTATTTTGCCAAGCCCTCCGCCCGTAGACCGACACTCTAAAATCAGACTTCACAGTGTCACCCGCCTCAATATTCCAAAGATTCCCTGAAATTTTCATCAAAATCGGTCTATCCGCTTCAGAACTCCTACGTTACATGCATACACAAATCCTGTTTTATATGTATAGATTTTCAAATATGAACTTAATTATTTATTTGCTTTAAGAGCCAATTGAAATGTATTAATACAGCTCCAAAAATGAAGCTTTTTAAAAAATGTTTGCTGTTTTTTTCAGCTGTCTATATGCCGACGCCATTTCGTTGGTGCTAATCAACTCACCAGTTGATTTGAAAACTTCCTTAAAATTCTTTCAAATAATCTTTTAAGAGTTTTTCATATATAGATTTTCAACAAATATTGAAATAATTAAAAAAAAACCATCTTTATAAATAATTTGATTAACCATTTAGTTGTTTAGAAGCTAAAACAAGGTTCCAAGGGAGTTCTGTATTTGCAAGATTTTGCCACTCAGCAATAAAACAGCTATGGTGTGAAATAATGCGCTTTCCACTTGTAAGTAATTGGCATATAGGTATCTTATGAAGAAATAAAAACACACAAATCTTAATGGGCTATCGAGTTTTTTCCCTCAATCGATTTCTCTTTTCATGTATTTTTAAAATATATTTTTTAAATTCTCTAAAGGAAAACAGGGTTTTTCTTTTCAAAATACGCATTAAACGTTGTTTTAAATTTTACAAAATTCAAGTTATTTTTTTTTTCATTAATATTACAAGTAATTTTTACTTATAAATTTCGTTTGTTCGTGTTTATTACAGTTTTTAATTAGTAATCTTCACAATTTGGTAAACGATCTGCACAGGTACATTTCGTAACTTCATTAAAAAGTTATTTTGTGGCAACATGCCGTTTATTGGAAAAACTGAAATCCTGAAACGTTGGTGAAATACTGAATTTGCTGTTGAAATTAAAGAACACACTCCTGAAAAACATAATTTTACAGAAAATTCGTTGAATATATATACTGTACTATATAATAGATATTGCGGATGTTTCACTTGTTACTTTTTAAGTAAAAGGCTTTCGAAAAACTTGAAGTAGTTGTTGAATACCCAACAGAGTTCTTTATCTTAGTTCTAATTGTTTTTTTTTAAATTTCCAAAAACGCGAATTGATACAAATAAACACCAGATATTTGAGCAACAACTGTGCGTTGGCAAAAGCTGTTGCTGCTGCAATACTTTAGTAATTTTTTACTCTGGTACCTACACAATATTGTTGACAGCTAAAACAAAAAACATTATTGTGTTGCATTGATTTTAAGTCGTTCAATATGACGAAATTTCTCGATGCATATTAGATGAACTAAATATGCACGATGAAAATTAGTGAGTGATTTTTTGTTTACATATATTCAAGGCTGCGTATACGTAACAACTGTTGTGCAAAATTTGTTGCCAATAACACTCATACGTAACTGCATTCTCACGTATTCAACAAAACAATCAAGTATGTAAATAAAAAATCTTTTAATTTATTGGGTTTTGAAACGTACGTGTATTGAAACTTGTAAAATAATACTTGATCGTTCAACTCGCAAGCAAAACCAGCTTCAATTTTATTTCTTGAGCGTCAGCTAACAAGCACTCAAAAAAATCTAAACGGACGTTTTTACTATCACAGGTATGTTTTCACTATTATTGCAGACTTTTGCCAGTCAACTAAAAAGAAAATTGAAGTTCGTACATTGGCTGCGATACTTAGTTCATAATTTTTGAATAAAATTATAAAAATGTATAAAGATGTTTTCGAAGAATGTTTGTGAAATCCAGAGATTGATTTGTCGTTTGGGACAGTCCTTTTCACATAAATCTATACAAATGTTTTTTGTGTAGAAGTAATTATTATTTCCCAAACGTAAATATTATTAAGACTTCCGTATCGACTTTTCGAAACAGGTAATTTGAAATCTAATAGCTTCTGGCTCTTCTTGAAGAACACTTTCCTCATAGCTGCCGGCATCACACTTTTTATTTTGGCTGTACAATTTTCCATATTTTGTATTATTGTATATATAAAAAAATATTTTTTATTCTTCTATTAAAACTGTTGAAAAAAAAATGAAATATTTTACAAAGAAATACACACAAACTTCCGTCTCATATCGATGGGTACCATCTCTACAAAAATAAATTTTTTTGGCTAACACTCGCAACCAAAAACTTTAATTTGGTGTATTCAAATATTGTATAAACATGAAAAATATTTTCAGTATCGTATATGACTGTTTTGGTTAAGAAACAATACTGACTCATTCTATACAGACCCACGTCAGCAATGGAAGAACTTAATCCGTTTTGAGTATTGAAAATATATTTTTTTTTTTGTGTACAAAAACAAAGCCAATGGAAACCTGGAATTTATGCATGCCGAAAAATTAATATTCTTTAATGCATAAACATAAAGCAGTAACAGAAAATAAATATAAAGAAAAACTAGCAGTTTTCTTGTAAGACTTTTTTTCAATAAAACGATATGAAAATAACGAACAACTCCGGTAAAACTTTTTCTTTTAGCCGACTAAAACACTGCAAGGAAATTTTAAAAGTTTTCCAATTACGAGTTTTTTTTTCTGTTTTGAAGTAACAAGTTTTTTTCTTTCCTACAAAAGCTTTTTTATCGCCAGCTCTATTTTGATCGCACGAAAAGAACATGAAACTTCTTAAGCCACAATTGTGCAAGGAAAGGAAAGACGAAAAAATATTCCCATAAAACATAAAATATAAAAACAAAAAAGAAAACATTAAAAATAATGAGCATGTATAAGGAAGGTAATGGGCAATGAAAATGCAAAAATCCATATGTATTTACTACCTTAAGCAGTAAATGGTTTTCGAAGGGTGACAGCCACGTGTTAAAGCAGTTACAAAAAATACATCTTACTATAGAAAATAAGAAATGTTTGTGTGTTGAACAAAATGGTAGAAATAAAAGAAAGAAAAATTTGTTGATGTACTCACTTTTATAAACAAAAAAAATAAATAATTAATTTTGCTAAAAATTTTGCTGTGTATCCGAAAAACTTAAAGATTTTCTTTGCTTTTTATACTAAAACACTTTTTTATTTTTATTTTTATTTCATTTATTTATTTTTTGTTTTTTTTTTTTTTTTTTTTTTTTGTTTAATAATTTCAACTATTTCTCAATCACTTTCACTTTTCAATTGATTAAACAATTTTTTCTTTCAAAACGAATCTCTCATGTACTACATTAACGCTTAAATGCATACACTTTCACCTAATCGCATACATTTATGCACACGTATTCAATTTTGTATCATTTACACGAATAATATTTGTTTCCGTTTTGAATGTGTTAAACGTATCCTTGCGCGTTCTGTTGGTGTTTGTTAAGCAGCGACGACCATTTCGTGACACATTTCGTTCTGAACTAAACGCATTTTTAGCAAATACTAATAATTTAAAATGGTATGTGACCGTTTGCGGCAACGATAACCGTTCGTGTATTTTATATGCCAATTATACAAAGAAAACCGAGAGAGGATGAGAGAGAAAGCTCTATAGCTTTTGTATCCTTTTTTGAAGTAGCAGAGTTTACTGCCTTATCGACTCATTTAGTGAGTGTTAACAAACATAAAGAGTATGTAATGCAAGGAGAGCAAGAAGTTAAGCCAAGTAGAAGAATAAGCTTTTTTCCTTCAGAGAAATGTATTTTTCTCTTAATGTACGTTTCCTTCTAAGGTTAAATGTAAAACAGTATTCATTGAACATACATATCTTTTTTCAACAAGTAAAGGCAGAGATATGGTTGTACGAGGGTTAGATAAAAGAAACTTACATACATATATGTAAACACATAAATGTACATCTATAAACATTAACTGCCGATATTTATTTTTGATTTTTAACCGGCCACCAATGGCTAAGAATGTATATTCAAATACATTCATGATGGAATGCTGTGTGTTTGTTATTGAGTTTGTTACCATTTGCGAAATTTCTGTTGAATCAAAGAGCGTCCTATCAAGGAGGCTGCCATAAATTGTAATAATTCTTGGGTACCTTGCATTATGAAAAATTATATCTTGTATATTCCTGATTTGTATAAAAATATAGTTAGTAGACACATCTCCCGTACGTTGGGATCAGTTGCCAAATACTGTAACATAAACATACTATTAAAAGTATGTAGCAGAAAGATTTTTACGAACACCAACCTTTGTTAATGGTTGTAGATTTGTTTTCAATCAGACGTTTGCACTAAGCAACACCTAACGTTAAGGCTTCGAAAAATTGTGGTCAGGCTTCCATAAAACTGGGGAAATTACAATGTTATGTTTGTCGTCAACAAAATAAACATGAAAAGTTCGCAGGTCAGATAAGAAAACCTTTGTTTTTGATTGAATTTGGTTTTTATGGTTTCGTACGCACAGAGTGATAATGGAATCCTACTGAGATTACGCTGTCCTTCTATATATATATACATATATATATACATATATATATACATATATATATATATATATATATATATATATATATATATATATATATATATATATATATATATATATATATATATATATATATATATATATATATATATATATATATATATATATATATGTATATATATATATATATATATATATATATTTTTTTTTTTTTTTTTTTTTTTTTTTTTTTTTTTTTACTTAAAAGATAGATGTCAAGAAAAGGATGACCTACGACTAGCTTTTACTAAAATATTTATAAAAAAATTTTTCAAATGTACGTAGACTAAATGTTCAAGGATCAACTCAATATTCGAATATCTATGAAAATACATTTAGAATTTAAAAGATCTCTAGTAATCAACAACAGAAAACCTTATTCTGGTTTTTAGAACTAATATTATGTGTTAAGTTATATGTTTATGTTATGTGTTTTATATATGCAATTCTTAGGAAAACAAAAAACTGCGGGACTTTATTAATCTAAAGCGAATTACGGCGGCACTTTTGGAAGTTTTTCAAAAGCAAGTCTGGAGTCATACCGACTGTAACTGCACTATTCGACAATTTTTTGCACCCGAAATATGGCCATATATTATATAGAATGCGAAACGCACTGAGAACTTATTCTCAATCGGAGAATATTTTAGTTTATGCCTGAGAGCATTTTAGTTTGGGATGATCTTGTGATTTAACGAACTTAAACTATTTTTTTGTAGGACTCTATTATGACTCATATCATACCGGTCAACCATTGGAGGCGTGGCGCGGTGAACATTTACACTCACATCCTTCCTATACCTTGAATTATATAGAACATTCTCGACGGAAAAACAAAATTTTTAAACAGTACTCAATGATACGTGTTTTATTTTAAATTAAATCCAAAATACTTAAAAAATTAGGTTTTACATATCCATACATACATGCTTTTGTTTAATATTTGTTTTCTTCATGTTTTTCTTCAAAAGCTTCCACTTTTCAAAAAACCAATACCTTGGAATTTAATTTAAACAGAAACATACGACATTGCTTTCATTTTATAATGCTTATAATTTTTGAATACTTAATAAGAAAATGTGTCTGTGTTGCATTATGTAGGCAAAAAATTCAAAAGGAGAAGAATAAAAACAAATAAATTATGTGCGCTAGAAGGTATGTATTCTTGAATGAAAATACATATATGTATGTATTACATACCTACAGGAATTACAAAGTGAAATTCGGGTATAATATAACATTAAACGAAAGAAGTAAATTTAATTTGAAATTGGAATTGATATGAGCACCTACATAAATAAATAGTTGAATACATTTCGCTCATAACAATAAAGTATCGTAAACGGAAACTTTCAGTAAATTAGAGCTGACGATGTAAAACAGAAGAGACCTGTAAATAAAAACGCTGTTGTATGAAATTTGGTATTATATGTGTTTTCTCAAAAAAGAAAATCTAATTTGTAGTAGATGTATCCAATATTACCAATGTTGTAAGTCATAAGAAGCAATATGAAGTGACACTAAAATAATTCTCAGTAAAAAAAATCCACATTAATAACGTTAACTCAAGAATACAAAACGACAATGAGAAACAAATGTTCTGCCTTTTTTAACAAGGGGCTGCGCCCAACTGCCTCTTTTTATTTTCTTCTGCAGGTCTGATAAATTACTCGCAATCCAAAGTTTAAGTAAGAAAGGTACGAATTGAAACTTTCAGTTTTTCTACACCAACGAAATGTGTCATTTTGAACTCTTGGCGATGGGTTTTAATAAGAAACAAGTGACCTCGTACACCGTTGTATCTCAGGGACAAACAGCGTATTAGGTATAATTCTCTACACAATGTACACTGCAGATCTACCCATGAAGACAGATGTGACGATAGTCACCTATGCGTATGACACTGTAATAATAGCTACCAGTGGTTCAGTGTCTGCTACTCTCGTGAAAAACCAGCTCAACGATTTCAGTGTATGGCTAAAGAATGGAACATAAAATTAAACACTGGTAAGTCAACTCACGTTACATACACACTTAAGCAGAGTGACTACCCGCCTGTGTATCTCAATGGATAATGAATCCCAAAAAAAACTGTGTCAAATATTGACGATTGGCAGGAAAAAATCATCTGCAGCTGAAAAGAAAACAGCTTGATATAAAAACAAGAAAGAACTGGCTACTAGGCTTCATCTCAGTATTAGGCTTATATAATAAAGTAGCACTATATAAAAGAATTTCAAGCCCTATCTGGACTTATGGTATTCAATTATGGGGAAGAGCATCATAATCTTATATCGACATTATTCAAAAATGTCAATATAAAACCTCAAGACACATAGCAGGAACATCCTGGTTCGTCAAAAATAATAATGTTCATAGTGACTTTAATATAACTATTGTTTAAGAAGAAATAAAAACTAAAGCTGCAATTACATGAAAAGACTCAGTAACCATCAAAAGATTCAGGCCATAGATCTGCTAGATGATAGTCATGAAGTTAAACGGTTAAAAAGGAATCATATTGCCCTAAAGATATCTATAGCAGTGTTATTGTTGCATATTTATCTAAACCTTTGCGTATAATATGGCCACTCAAGCTAGTGCTAGTTGCTAATTAAGATTTTGGTAAAGTTATTGGAACTTAGCGTTGTTTCTGTGATATTTTCAGGTGTTTTTTAATTTTTATTGTAAAATGTGCATATTATTCAACCGCAAGTAAATAGATTGCAAAAAAAAAACTTTCCAAACAAAAAAGAATTTCTTTCTCAAAAATTATTTTTTCGTCCTGAAACTTTGTAACGCAAATTTTTAAGGAAATTCAAATTTAACGACGATACATCTTTTGGTATTCAACAATTAATTTAATTTTCAATTTCCTATAAGAGATAGTTATTAAAAAAAAATTTTAAATAGTTTTGTATTTTTCACAAAAAAATGGTAATGCTACGGAGTAAGACATGGTTGGAGCAACTAGGTCCAAATCTGGCCACTGTAAAAACAAACCTTACACTACTGACCAAAAAAAAACATATCTCCCTGAGAGTAGATTTTGATGTGATAGGCACAAAAATAATGGCGGCTAGTACGCTGAAAAATTTGGGAATAAGATTTGATATTAAATAAAAACATGCTACCAACAAAGCAGGAAGAACGATTGGTATGTTCAGCAAACTAATTTTTGTAATTATTTATTGTTATTTTTTTCTTATTGTCATTTTTTCTGTTATGGATAATCCTTGCCCCACTCCTCCGGATCCCACAAAATGTTTTGCTTCAATTTCTTAAATAAAACTATTTAAAATATGTTTTTACCTGTAGCTGCTGTTTTCTAAAAAAAAAACGCTCTACACAAATTTGTATGTCTTTAAAAAAAAAAATTCAGTTTAGATTTTTTGTTTTTTTTTTTTGTTTTCTTCACTAACTTGTGCTTTAACCTGCTCAATTGCCTTTCTGTCTATTCCCATTTTTCTTATTTAAAATGCTGTAGACATAAAATGAGTTTAAGATTTAATTTCAGATAGCATTTATGAGAATTTAACCAAGTGTATGGATTTCAATGGGATCGTGAATGTTTTACAAGAAGTAAAAATATTATTTTTTTACATTTCAGCTAGAAGCAAAAATTAAAATCAAATAACTACATTTAAGACAAAGGAAACGCAAAACGGTATGCTTGTTAGTTAAAGACGAACTTTGATTACTCTAAGAAGCTTCACCATGAGCCAAAGAGACGCAGCTTGAACGTCCTTTTTGCACAGACTTTTCACTTTAATATCACAAAGCAAAATTTTCTACGAAAAATATACGTGTAATTATGTTGCAGTCCCGTCTCGCGTTTACATTTTCCAAAAATTCTCTCCATTGAAAGCTTTTTTTTAAATTATTAAAAAATTTACCAACAAAAAATTCTTAAGAGCGATTTTCCTAACCTTAACATATTGAAATTCGATTATTTACGAAAAACTTTTATTTACAACAACAACAAATAAGACTAAGCAAAGTTCCTTTGTTAAAAAATTTGTGGTATGTCCTACGAAAAATCAACATACCAAAAAGTAAGCTATCGTTTCATCCTTGTACGTGGCATGCAAACTTTCTGCAGACAAAACCATGGAGTCTTGCGATCGATCTGTAATACAGCTTTTCTACAATTATACCTAACGGCAATGGGTATAAAAGGGCATAGTCTGCTTTAATTGGCGTTGTCTGTATCGCTTCTATCTAGAAACATAAACGACCAATTACATCTACTACCAAAGCCAGTTTTTTTCTGGAAAAAAGTGCACATCTATTTTCGGATATTCTCTTAAAATGCGACTTTTAGTAGTTTAGCGGGAATAAGATCATTAGAAGATATTGCCAAAGTTATGAATAAGTAAAAAAAGGGGTTAATAAAAACCAGGTTTTTTATGCAAAATAATATTGAACATGTTGCACTTACTGTAAATAAATAGAACGGCATACGTTAAAATCAAATAAGTAAACAATTTTAGATTTCGCAAAGAAGCTTTCTGTAAAATTGCATGCTACCAGTCTTTCAAGGCAATACCATCTCTATGACAGTAATCGTAAATTTTTAAGTTGATAATCAAATGCCATGTAGATTTAAATTACTTTTAAGCAAACTTTGGCCATTTAAAGTTTATTTATGTTTTAAAGATTAATCATATGGTATTTTGGTGTTTCTAGTTGCTCAGATACCTAAAAAGTAAATACAGCGCAGATATGGACACATGTGTGAGATCTTGCCTCTAGCAGCATTTCGAAACTAAATTGCAAATATTGTACATGGGCTTACACAAGAAATACAACTAATATAACCATTGAACGGCTTTATATAATAGAGGTTTCATCGCCGGCAATAACTTATTTATTTTTGTTAGCAATAACCTTTTTCCTTCACAAAAAAAAGCTGTTTCATAGAAAGCTTTCCACAAAATTTGGAAATGAAAAGATGCTAACCTGATCATGACGAAAAACTGACTTTATAAACCTGTTATAATTTTTATGAATTAGACGGTTAATTTTTTAGGGTAACCTTATAAACTTCTCCAAATACTCGTATCCAAATACTCGTATCGTAAAACAAGAAAAGAGAATCAACTATTGCTAGCTGAATGAAAGTGCACATTCTTATGTAAAATGTTCATATGCGAATAAAAATACTTCATTCAAAATATATGTATGTATAAAGCTCTTCACATGAAGAAGACAACACTTTTGTTATTGCAAAGAAAAAAAAAGTAAAGGACACTTTTTCAAATTGCCAACTGTCTAGTAGAAATTTATATCAAGATTAGTAATCTCTAAATGTGTTTGTATAAAAACCAAGCAAACGACCGCTCATTCGTTCGAATATTCTTACATTAGTTTGTACACAAAAGCCTGCATGAATATGTACATGTGTATGTACGTACATACTTAAAATCTTTTATTTTGTTTTTTGTTGACATTGTGTAATGTCTATGTAACGAACAGAGGCAAACATGCATTTAGTGCAGTTTTCTATACATGTTTGCTTTAGATAGCGAAACTACTAAAAAAACCGTGCAGGAAAAAAAACAGTAAATTTAAATTGAAAAACTTTTGCTGCAATATTTTAGTGGAAACAACCCCAACAAAATAGAATTCTCTAAAATTTTAATTTTATGCTTTAACAACATTACCAATTGCACTTATCAAAGACAAACAACTTTGAGACCTGGTACAAAAGCAAGTGCTTGGAAATAATATTCGCTCCCCATAATGAGTTATTTAAACAGAATATGCTTCTGTAATAAATATTTTGGGCATATACAATCACATAAATCCGTTTGTTATTTCCAAATTCTCACTTCTGACATGTATGTATATATTCTAGTTCAGTTCTATTTTGAAGAAAACTACTCCTAGCATGTTCATAGAGCGCGACTGAAATACAGCGAGACTCGACGACACGTCAATGATGTAAGAAATGGGGCATATATAAGGTGCTTGTAATTGTGCGTGTTGTCTTGCGTTGTGTGTTCATAAATCAACATTGTGTCTAGTTTCATGTTGCCAATATGCTTATGTATTTATCATGCTTACTTTGTGCCATGTAAAATAGGGTTTTTTTGCAGTACAAGACGGTAACACTGTTTGTGGGAAAACATAGACAAACGCAACATAATAGTAAATAAGTAAACAAAACAAAAACAGTTATTGTTGCGCGTAACTTGAAAAGACATATGTATATTTTTATTTATAACGGTTTAAGGACTGGAATTCGACATCTGTCAAACTAAGTTGTTAAACCAATTTTTTTCTTCTCAGTTGAAAGTCTGAAATTGATGAAAATGGATCGGTTAACTGTCACACAACGCATAAAAATTATTAAAACATACTACACAACAGAGAACTACACTTGTTGATTAAAAAAACCGTTCAACAATAACAAAAGCACAAAAAAATAGTTTTTTATTTGGATATGATCAAACTTGCCCACACACTCTCTTTTGTTGTTCATTTTAAAGCAAACGAATAAATACATTAAACAAACTTGTTCGAACTATCAAATAGTGTTTGTTCATTTTAAGGCAATCGAACCAATTGATGAATCAAACTTGTCTACTCTCGTACTTGTGTTTTCCACTCAACGCACAAACTTTTGATGAACATTGTAGAACAAAAAGCAAGTAATCAGTGTGTATGAGTTCATTCATTCCTATAAACAAAGGCAGTTTCTAAGGTTCCGTACTCATCAGAGTGAAACGGAACCCTATTACCGAGACAAGTACGTCCGTCCGTCCGTTGGTCACAGCGTCCGTTCTCCGAAACGGTAGGAGCTAGAGAGCTGAAATTTTCACAAGATGTTGCTGTACTTTGCCGCTACAACAACAAATACTAAAAACAACAACAAGTCGAAAACTACCAGGTGTCCCCATACAACGAAAAGTTGCAATTAGCTATAATTCTCGAACCGTAAAAGATAGAAAGCTTAAATTTGCACAGTGTATGTATTTATAAAGGCTTTACAACAACAAATGCTAAAGACAACAACAAGTTGAAAGCTACCAGGTGTCCCTATACAACCTAAAGTAACAATTAGCCGTAGCTGCTAAGCTGTAAAATACAGAGAGCTGAAATTCGCACAATATATGTATTTACATATGCGCTACAACAACAAATGCTAAAAACAACAACATGCCGAAAACTACCAGGTGTCCCTATACAACGTAGAGTAAAAATTAGCCGTAACTCCCAAACTGTAAGAGACAGAGAGATGAAATGTGAACAATATATGTACTAGCATGTGGCCTACAATAACAAATGCTAAAAACAACAACAAGTCGAAAATTACCAGGTGTCCCTATACAACGTAAAGTAACAACTAGCCCTTACTCTCGATCCGTGAGAGACAGAGGGATGAAATTGGCACAATATGTGTATTCACAAATATGCTCCATAACAGCACTTGCTAAAAACAACAACAACTGTAAAACTACCAGGTGTCCCTATACAACGTAGAGTAATAGCTATAACTCTCGAACCGTAAGAGATAGAGAGTCGAAATTCGCACAGTGTATGTATTCCCAGATGCCTTATAACAACAAATTACAACAACAACAACAAGTGGAAAATTACTAGGTGTCCCCGTACAACATAAAGTAGATTTAAAAACAGAGAGATGAAATTTATAAAATATACATATGTATTCACATACGCCATTCCATACATACATTACACATACATACGTACGGAACCCTAAGAGTGCGAGCCAGCCTCGTACTTGACTTAATTTTTTATATTTGTTCTTCTTTACAGTGGTGTGTCGATCTTTTTTTTTTGTTATTTAATTTTTGTTAAGTTAAAATTGACGAAATATGACAGTCTGCCATATGTGCACGTGTATTTTGGTGTATGCAATTCAACTAAATTTGATCCATTATCCGGACACATGTTTAACAATAAAAAACAAAAGACAAGCCGTTTTTTGTAATCAGTTTTTAATCCTAAAGAACAGACAAATTTGACTGTTCTTTTTGATGAACTATATGAAAACTCAGTTTTTAATCACCAAAACTAGTCAAAAATCAGTGAGTAAGATGACTACTAAAAATTCAATTCAATTCAAAAATTCAAAGAACTGAGGGTACGTACTCGTAGTATACAGGGCGAAAGCTATTTGATATTATAGTAAAATCACCAATGGGCTTGGGAGTGTGAAAGCAACATTTCTTGTATGTTTCTTATTGTTTTACTCATCTGAATGTTTTTTTACTTAAGTTTTTCCGCTTCAAGTCATAACCGTTGATGTATAATCTTTTACATTAATAACACATCAATCGGCTTTTCTATACTTATATTTTAGGTGATCGGTATAGAGCCCTGATTACTAAACTTTTCATTCCTGAATTGAATAACAAAGATGTCCAGGAGATGTGGTTTCAACAAGACTGCGCTACATGCTTGTGCCACAAACGCTTGACTATTTGGAAGACAACATTCGCCGTTTTATTGCCGATATACAGCCACAAATGCTGGAAAAAGTAATCGAAAATTGGACGTCCAGATTGGACTACATCCGCGCCAGCCGTGGTGGTCATATGCCAGAAGTCATATTTAAAATGTAACGCCACAAGATTATCTTTCGGATAAATAAAATTCATGTGAATCGAATAATCCATCGTTGTTTTATTGCAACTTAAAGTTCTGTACATCGAAAAAAACACCCTTTATCATAAAAAATGGGAAAAAAAATTGTTTTTTATTTATTTATTTTGTTGACGTTTGATTAGTCAAATTTTAACAAGGAGCGTTCAATATGTACTGTTGTTGTAAAAGCTTGTTCATTTAGTACTGTTAATATAAATCTAATAGTGTTGCATTATAAATTTTACTCATTATTAAAACAATTATCTCTTAATTGCCAATAAGTTGATTGTAATTGTTATAATTTGAATATTGCTGCATGTATGAACAGGGTATTAGGCAGTACATAAATATGTGCCAAGCAATTATTATATTTATGTTTAATACTTAGCTTTCGGTTCTCTGTCTTAAAAGCGTTCCTCTGTATATATATAGTTTTATAACAAGAAAAATTACAAATAATGTATTTTTGTGGACACAGATTATGACAATATGAAATTATCTGATACGTTATTCAACATTTTATCGCTGATGGCCGGCGATTTTCAGATCTCTGTCTTGTGTTGTGAGTAACATTTGTTCGGCCATGATACTGTTTGTAAAATAAATAACTTTTAATGAGTCAATATGACCGTAAATTAATGCATCAAAATGCTTTTAGTGAAAAGTTAAATGCAACCAGCAAAAAGGGTTTGAAAACATAATCTCATTAACGTACACATTTTAATTTATAAATTATTGATTATCTTAATAGTTTTCTCTCTTACATAAATACAATACAGAAAGTAGGCTATTTGCTCTGCGTTATTTGGTTTGGCTTGCAATTAATATGCTGTTGCAGCAAATGACCCAAAAATTAATTTATGCATGAAAAAAATAGTAATAATTTTTACTAAGTAACGTTTATACTTAAAAAAACTAGTGGACGTTCATTTTTGAATAAATCTCAAAATTTTTAAACACTTAAACCAAATTTAAACAACTAAAATGTTGTGACGTCAGCCACCAAACAGTGCAAAACACACCCAATGTGTGACATTTGTTGCAATATTGGGAAGTTTTACTTCTAAAAACAATTAATAATAAATGGTTCCCTGATTTACTTCAGTACAGCTTAAACTGCATTTAAATAGCAGAAAAGTTTTGTTAAAGTACGGTTTTGTCTCTAACAGATTTTTCGAACTTAAGTAACGTGTTAGTAAAACGGTTAGTTTTAGTAAAATAATGTTTAAATGGTGAATATTAATGGGTAACTTTTATATTAATGAGTCTCACTTCATTGTATTTTGACTAATGTAAGCTGAACAAAGCCTAGCTTATATAAATATTTAATTGCATATACATATGTTAGCTTTATTGTTAAAAACGTTACAATAATCAATAAAAACCCATAATTAGGTTACCATATGAGATAACATTTGAGCCGGTTTCCTTTTTATTTTCAATTATTATTTTTTAAAGTAAAACTGGTTAAGCGCGAGTGAATCATCCATCATGCGTATGATTAATATGGAATAAAAGTAACAGCATATGTAAACGCACATACATATGTGCATATCGCTTTTCTATAAATCAGAGATGTGTGTTTAACGTTTTTGGCTGACGTCATGCAAGCGCACTCTAGCAATCGAAACTATTTCGCTTACAATCACTAATTTTCAGTCACGACTGTTCAATAAAAAATTCCAACGATCAGTCACAGTCATATTGAAGTAAATATGTACTTTTTTTTGTTAATAGATGCCTTACAAACAATTAGCTGATAGCATTACACAGTATTTATTTTGTGACTGCGAAAATAACTTTCTGGTACGCGGCAATTAACAATATTGACATTTGTTGAGGTGTAGAATAAATGGATAAATCCTTGGAAGTTGGAAACAAGAAATCTCTTAGCCAAAATCGTATACAGAAAACTCTAATACTTAATTAAAATATATAAAGTTTTCTCCAAATGAATTTTTACCCAGTAAGCAATGAAAGAAAAGAATGTAAAACACCAGGAATTTAGAATTGTAAGGAAATTAGGAATTTATTAATATTCAATAAGAATTAGGAAAAGTTGGATTACCTTTCAGCAAGACAGTAGATAAACTACTTACTAGACCGAGAAGTGCCAAAACGGAAAAAACCATCTTAACACTTTCTGTCAACCAATGCTATTTAACATTAGTTGAGGTGAAAGTGATATAAATTATTTTGGCAATTTTCAGCTTACAAATACATATATAGGCTTTAAATTTTATGCATTGCTCATCACTGTTGTTAATGCCAGGGAATAGATATGCCCTTTTGGCATTAACATATTGACATTTTTTAGTTTAAACTGGACGGTGCCAATGAATCTTTTCTGCAAGACGTTTATTGGCTGTGAAATCTGACGTCATTGCAATGTTACCTTCTTTCTTAAATCATATTATTGAACATCGTTAGACGATCCTGCTTGTGGATATTTATAGTAAAAAGGAGACACCAACCAGCCAACAATTCTCCAAACGCTAAATGCAGCGGTAGTTCGGTACATTAGCGCTATTGAACCTCAACAACGTTTTGGAGCCATTGAACATGTGGACCATCGGATGGAAGCGTGTCACCGAAATTTTGACGAGCATATAGACAATACATATTTGTTTCACGTAGAATTGGGATAAAGTTTGCTGTTTTAAAAAAAATGTAGCAAGAAAACTTTTGATTTCATTCACAATTAACTTGTCACGGACTGTAGTGCAATAAGCGTATATATATATATATATATATATATATATATATATATATATATATATATATATATATATATATATATATATATATATATATATATATATATATATATATATATATATATATATATATATATATATATATATATATATATATATATATATATATATATATATATATATATATATATATATATATATATATATATATATATATATATATATATATATATATACATATATATATATACATGTATACATGCATATACAAATGCATATGTATGTACATATATTAATATACAAACTTGCATAGTAATTAAATATTTTTAAATTTGAATATTGTTTAAGTATTAAGAAAATACCTAAGCAAACTATGCAAAGCTTGTTATTATATCCAAGAGGTAAAATCATAAATTTTACCAATTCTAGAGCAACATTAGTTTCTTTTGCAGCAAATATTTTCTCACTCATTTCTTCACGTTGCATGACCAGAGACACTTAAGCATAAATAATTTGGCAAGACTTACACTTTCTTGTTGTATTTATAGTCTTGTAACAATTTTCACAAACGCCCTAGAAAATTTATGCAAATTAAATGCAATTTTGTTATACACATATTTTTTCTATATAATAAATAGTATTACCTTTAAATGTTCAAGATGTTCGTAAGTTGAGGTTGAATGCCATAAATTAAAAATATTTGTGTTTATATAATTATATGTAGGTACATTATAAATATGAACGTACATACGCTCTATTATTTTAATTAGTTATTCGTTCGTGAAGAAGGTATTATTTTAATATAGACATTAAGTAATTTTTATTATAAATGCATTATGAAATAGCATTTTGTTTTTCACAGACAGACTACGATATAAAATAATCATGTTGCTTTATAGCCGAACGCTACGATATGCGCTTCGTTCCCTATTCATGCTTGACACCCTAGTCAGGAGCGAAGCAACATACTTCACAGTTTGAGTTCAAATGAAGTAACTTTTTATTGAAGCTACATGCGTAACACAAAAGACTCCTGCCTTCTCTAATTTATATCGGAAGTTTGTCTGTAGCGAATCATATATTGTAAAAAACGAAGAAGACGTAACATAAAAATAAATGCTAAGTCCTGGGTTGTATTTAGCTCCGAAGGCATTATGGGTATTTTGAATGTGGGTATTTTGCGACAACACTTTCACTTACTTTTTTGTCCATTTAGAAAAATTAGCTTTACGAAATTAATGGAAAATGTATGTTCTCCCATTAAAAACAAAAGTTAAATCGAAGCGTGAGTAGTGTAAACAGTGTAATGCTAGGAACACAACTGGGACGAACGACGAATTTTTCGCCCTGAATATTCGCCGTCAAAAATAAAACACATTGGTGTATATAAAATTGCACACAGTCACAGCGTCGGTCGAAATTCATTGTACGCGGCGAACTTGAAATAGATTTATTTCTATTTCTTACGCCGGCAAACGACGAACAAATTAGTACCATGTGACCATGTTGGTTGTAGTTTTCAAGTGTTTTAGTAAGAACAGTTAATTTTTAAATTTAAAATAAAAAGCCAAAATATTAGATTATTAAACATATTTAATTTTTAGGGTTCCGTACTCATCAGAGTGAAACGGAACCCCATTACCGAGACTACTACGTCCGTCCGTCACAGCGTCCATTCTCCGAAACGGTAAGAGCTAGAGAGCTGAAATTTTCACAGGATGTTACTGTACCTTGCCGCTACAACAACAAATACTAAAAACAACAACAAGTCGAAAACTACCAAGTGTCCCCATACAACGAAAAGTTGCAATTAGCTATAACTCTCGAAGCGTAAAAGATAGAAAGCTGAAATTTACATAGTGTATGTATTTATAGATGCTTTACGACAATAAATGCTAAAGGCAACAACAAGCTGAAAAGTACCAGGTGTCCCAATACAACCTAAAGTAACAATTAGCCGTAGCTGCTAAAATACAACAGACAAAGAGCTGAAATTCGCAGAATATATGTGTTTACAAATGCCCTACAACAAGAAATGCTAAAAACAATAACATGTCAAAAACTACCAGGTGTCCCCATACAACGTAGAGTAAAAATTAGCCGTAACTCCCAAACTGTAAGAGACAGAGAGCTGATATGTGAACAATATATGTAATAGCATGTGGCCTACAATAACAAATGCTAAAAACAACAACAAGTCGAAAATTACCAGGTGTCCCTATACAACGTAAAGTAACAACTAGCCCTTGCTCTCGATCCGTGAGAGACAGAGGGATGAAAT
The DNA here is from genome assembly GCA_963662145.1 of Sturmia bella. Taxonomy (NCBI): domain Eukaryota; kingdom Metazoa; phylum Arthropoda; class Insecta; order Diptera; family Tachinidae; genus Sturmia; species Sturmia bella. Next base: position 73,872,425 of record OY759168.1, read on the forward strand.
TTGCACAATATGTGTATTCACATATGCTCCACAACAACACTTGCTAAAAACAACAACAACTGTAAAACTACCAGGTGTCCCTATACAACGTAGAGTAATAGCTATAACTCTCGAACCGAAAGAGATAGAGAATCGAAATTCACACAGTGTATGTATTCCCAGATGCCTTATAACAACAAATTACAACAACAACAAGTGGAAAATTACTAGGTGTCCCCGTACAACATAAAGTAGCTTTCAAAACAGAGAGATGAAATTTATAAAATATACATACATTACACATACATTCGTACGGAACCCTAAGACTGCGAGCCAGCCTCGTACTTGACTTAATTTATTTATATTTATGTTGTTCATGAATGTTGTTAATACATTTTAAGGCGTGGGAAAGTATTTTTGAATATTTTTTGAATGTTTGTTAATCAAATTTTTTCAATAATTTGTTTTTTGTTTATGAATTTTATAATTATTTTCCTGAAGATGACAACAAATTGTTGGCGAAATATTGAAATAAATAAATAATTGCTTAAAATTATTTTTAATAAAAACCAAAGATCATAAGCTTGAATAATTAATTTAACGATTTAAATTAAGGCAAGACTTATTCCCTATTTTCTCCCCCCTGAACCTACATATTTTCCTAGTTTCAGTCCAATGCACTTCACGCGTAGGGGTCTTCCCTGAGTATTTGGCCGTGGTTCTACAAAATCTTGCAACAAAAACACCAAAGGCAACATTATGATTTCTTGTGTGAGAGTCACATAAGAAATCATAATGTTGCCTTTTGTGTTCTTTTTTTTTAGTTAGGAAAATAAAATAATAAATTTTTATAAATCTGATTTTAATTGTAATATAACGCTTGCGAACTTTGAGAAGTATCTAAGTCCAAATAAAAAAGATAATAACAAAAAAATGGTACGATATAGCAATGAATTTATTCAATCTATTTCTTAAATTTAAAGTTTACTAATATTTGTTTTCTGCTGAGCAACTAGAAAATAATGAGGTTCCCGGGAAGATTTGAAAATTAGAAAAGAAATCAAAAACCAAATTCTTTTTATTTCAAATGTCTTACCAATAACTTCTACCGTCTAAGGGGACTAAAACTTTTCAATTATCAAAATCCAAAAGGTTTAACTTTTTCTACATATAATGCCGTTTATATAATGACTAAACTTTTTGTGTTTACCTTAGGTTAAACTTATTAAAATAATAGCAAACAAAAAGTTAGAAATAGTGCAAACGTAAGTGTAAATTATAGAAAATATTTGCAATTGCAGGAAGTTTAAGCCTTAAATGCAAAAGATGGTTAATATTTTTGTGTAGACTTTTAAAACAATGCTCTTGCAGATTTTATATATTTCAAAGCTTATATGAGCACTTTTCTTCTCTTGGAATATTTTTTCTTCACTAAATATGTTTTGAAACAATAAAAAAAATATGTAAAATATACATACGTTTCATTTCTGCCTCTCACGTTTATGTTCCTTTCCAAAACACCTTCCCCAACCAAACATGACTTAAACCTTTATCATCTTAAAAACGGTAATTTGTCACAATCTAATATATTAGAAAGCAAAAGTTTTGTTAAAGTTTAAATTGTGTCAGCCCTGTATTTTAAATGTATTTGAGGTACAAAACGAACTCAAGTGCTTGAAATCCCTTGAGAATATGTTTTGCATAAGATTTTTTGCACGTATATTTTCTGCTCAAGAAATTCTTCAAACAAATACATGTGTATAAAATTTCCCCACTGGTTTGCGTTTTTTGTTTATAAAAGATGCTTAAGCGATGTTGTTGTTTCGCTAAAGTGGTTTTAGGCAATTGTTCATTTTTTTAACTGATATGCATTTATATACTTTGTGGTTATTTATTTGTGTGGTTTCGTAATATGAAAGTTTGTATGGTACACGATTAAAATCTTGCTATTAAGCATAACGGTTTTTGATTGCTACCTTCGAGATGATTTTCCGACTCGTAGAACACATTGTTGCCTTCTTACAAAAGAGGAAAATCTTGTTAAGCCGTAGAGTAGAATTTGAAAGTTTTCCGTATATGTAAATAAGTTTCCTATTCTTGCAAATATCTCGGCATTTAAATTAGCATATCTAAGAAACAACAAATATGTAGGTATCATTTCTATATCTCAAGCCGAACACATATGACTGACGCAAATGTGTGTCGTTAATAGGGTGGATCAATTGCTACAACGTTTGAAACATTCATACTGTAAAAGCAGCTACAGGCAGGAATTAAGGGCATTGATAATTTTACTGCGATACAGATTCGGTTGTAAAATTCGTAAAGAGAGCAAAAGAAAAAAAAAGAGGGCAAAAAGTATCGATGCTTACCTGTATCTGTTACTTACTTCATACTAATAAAACAAATCAAAAAAATTGCTATTATATTTTAGGATTCCCGGAAATTGCTGAGAATTTCATTTCTTTCAAATACATTCCTTATTTTTAAAAATATGTTCAAAAATTATGGTTTTCTTTGTAGGCAAACAATTCCAGTATATGTAAATTTATATTTATTAACAAATTTTAGAGGTTTATCGTTGATTGACATGTGTTGTAAAATTTTTAAAAATTAAATCGTATTGCCAACTAGATTTTGATGAATTTCAAGCAGGCTTCATAAAAAAGTACTCTACGATAGACAACGTTTTTAATCTTGTCAATATTATTCATCTAAATAAACTGGAAAGCAAGCGTGCCTATATATTATTTGTCGACTTCTCAAGAGCCACTTATAATCCCAAGCAGTGTCGTGTATAGGCTTATCCCCATACATTATTCGCACTTTTTAACTTTATTATGAAAACAACAGCAGCCAAATATTTTATGACAACCGTCTCTCAGATGCCAATAAAGTGGCATCTGTACAGTGGAACGTTAATACCTAATAATTTAAATCGAAATTCGGGAAAATAGCAGCATAGAAATTATATATAGCTGCAAATACTTGGTAATGGATCTAAATGGATTAAGAAGAACACTGAAAAATAATTAAAAACCTGTGAAATGGTTGTCGTTTCATCCTGGGTGAGATATGTAAGCCGCTTTAATATTTTAAATATTAATAAGCTCAAAATATTTAATGCTGCTTCTAAATCTATAATGTTTTTTGGGGCCCAAATCTGGAGCTATAAGAAATATAACGAAGTGAAAAATTTATTTAGATTCTTCATCCAGAAAATGTTAACCCTCCAGAAAAAACACATGCTGTATTTAGAACCTAGATTGAACTCTTCATTTGTGAATACTCTAAGGCTAGATTATGATTACATTTATATAGTGATATGCTTACCCAGCCATAGACTACTTCGTATATTATATTGAAAAAGACTTATTGGGCAAATTAATCGGATTCTTTGTGTGAAAAAAAAATTTAGTTTTTGACTGATTTTATTGTATTGTATTATTACTAGGATGGCCTTTTGCACTGCCACCAAAGCAAGTAAAAAAATCAATTCGACACCATCTAGTTTGTGAATTTTTTCCAACGTTTGATTAAAGTAAAAAAAAGTAGCATTTATATCTTCTTACTATGCTTGTTTTTAATATACTTTTACAGATGTACGTAAGTGGGTTCATTTTCAATTATAAAACGTTTTATTTTAACCAAAACTCTGCTCTTGTTTTATTTTGAAATTTCAAAAAAGCAATAACGTAGACTCAAAAATTTTTTGTCGGCTTTTACATTAAACAATTCAGCTTTATCTTCACTGCAGTTATTTAAAAATGCACTGCCCCAAACGCCATTGACATTCCGGACTCATCGAAGAAACTTCTCCCCTCTTGCGACCACCAACATTACGACGATCGCTATCATGACTTTCGACTGCACACATCAAATAATCATCTTGCGAGAATGATACATAGTCGTTGTCCAAAAATTCTATTTCCCAAATGTGGTTAAGAGGTGCATCAAATGAGTCCCATCCAGCAATTTTTCTTGTATTAGGCATCATATAATAGTACGTGTGATATTTAGTGCCCTTTAAAGAAACGTGAAGTTGTTCATTTCCTGGATTCCACTCACTTATTTCTGCTTTTATGTAACCAGTATCATCCATCGACTTGCTGTCACGCCAAAGCCAGATGTAACGGCTTAAGGGGTCAACTTTCATCTTAATAGCTGTATATATGTATGTGGAATATTTTTTGTTCTGAAGGCAAAAGTAGGGCATAAAATATAAATATTTCAAACTGGAAGGCAGCTGTTCTATGATCCTCTGCACCTTCAATTTCAAGCCGAGATCAACGGTACTGTACAACGGGTCTTGTTCAATTTTTTGTAATTTATTTGCAAATACGTATAAAAAGTGATTTTTGTCTGTGTGCTGGTTTTCTCTAAATGTATTGTACAGCTGCAGCTGAGCACGCAGCATTGTTTCAAACAATCTAGTGTTATTTGGCTGATAAATGCTCCATAGCAGTTGTGGCAACATCGATGCGGGCGTAGTTAGAATTGATTCTTCTATTGCAGTAGAAAAAATGCTGTCAATCATTGGTTTGTCATAATTTGTGTCAAACTCTTTTAATATTTGCTGTAAACTGGTAGCATCTGTTGTAAAATTCATTGAGTTGAAGATATTAGTAAGTATCTCTGCATTTTTAGTTCGGAGATGTCTTTCGACTATAGTGCGTAATTCGGCTAAAATACGTTGTTCTTCTTTGATCTGGTAAAGAATTCTATTACTTTGCTCAATATCATTGGCATAGTTTGTACTTATTTTTTTCCAACTGTTCACCAACCCGTCACTATCACAATACACCGCAACAAGTTGTGCAAAACAAATTATTAGAACGAGAACAAGTTTTTTAGTTGTTTTCATTTTAAGAGTCAAAACTAAAATACGATTGAAATGAGATTGATGATCATTAATAAAACAAAACACATTACTAACCCATTGAGAAGAACTGCCGAATGCACCAGCCTAAAATGGCGTCCGATCCGTTATCTTTTGTGAGCTAGTAGTTCTTTTTAAAACAAAATATAATAAGTATTTTTGCTTGAAAGAATACATAGTATATACAACATTTTCCATTTCAATGATATGTACGTAATGCTGTGTACGCATTAATGTTGATAATATTTCGACCTTGTTGAATTCTATTATTTAAAAGAAAGTATTTACTTCTAAACGGTCTTTAAAGATAAGATTTAAATTTTTTTTAATACAAACCATAATACTTCTTTCTTATGGGTGTTACCACGTATTGTTGGGTTTTTCCATCAACTTCAGGGATATTCTTTATTATGAATAATTTTCATTCTTTTTACATTTTTGCTTTAAATTAAAAAAGAAAAAAACGTATATTAGCGGGACTACAGGACTCACACAATACAATACAAACATAAAAAATAAATGGAAATTATTCAAAACTATAAATAAATTATCACAACATAGTTTTAAACAAATTGAAATTTAAGCATATTTTTGTATAATTTCTTACTAGTTTTTTTAATGTAATATTTTTAACCCAATCGAAATGCTTATTTACATTAATGTTACGCTGGCCGCCGGTCCTAAGGCCGGCTCACTCAAGCATTAATTACATTAATGCGTGAAAGATATAAAAATCAATTGACTATATAAGATAATAACACATTTAGATTTCTAGTTTCTGGTAAGGAATCAAACTAATTTATTCTTTTCCAGTTGTGGAATGTGTGAAAACGATTTACGTAAGTACCTGCCCTGAGGCCTTACCTCACGGTGATCTAATCACTGGGTGAATACAATGCGTCCACCAACGCCCCCACAACTGACAAGTCAACCATGAGTACCGATTCGATCACATGCTATTCGGAGCATGATCTCCCTCTCGGTTTGGGGTCGGAGCCTATCTTACACTCCTTACGACGATTGGTTGCAGTGCAACTCCACACCGAGTTCCAGCTGAACTCTCCCCGCGATTTGGGTATCAACCACAGCCACTACGATACTCCCCGAAGGGCCGCACCCAATCCGGCGGGAACAAGTTCCCGGGGCTCCGGATCCCGTAGTACCAAATTAAGGTTTTGGTCAGCCTTCGTAGCCACTGAGAAGGACTACTACCAGATTTTAGACCCCGAATGGTCCCAGAGACTGGTTGCTCCCCGCTACATGGGCAAGAACGCCCACACACAACAAACACAACAACAAGGACACAAAACAATAACGTCACAAACAATCAACAACCACCCTCACGGATGGCTCGATGGTCGCCAAGCGACACCAGCAAGGACAACACGAACAACTTACAAGGACGACAATAAACTGGACTCCAGTTGTGGAATGTCGAATTCATCACTAATACTTCGTCATACCACTCGATATTTTACTTATAATTCCAAAGTCTTTTTATATGAACAAGGAGCTCCGCTCATTAACGCGATATTTGATACCATAAGTGCTTTTAGTTTCATCTGCATTTGGGTATAGGGCATAAATATTAAATACATGGACTAATAATATATAAAATTGGTACTCAAATCTGTAACTAATCCTATAATACAATGATCATAAATCTCATTGCATTAAATAAGTTTTTTTTATTTCGCTCTGAAAGTGTTAAAGTATCTCGTCATCGAGATAATTATACATACAATTTCTTAGTAATGCAAAAAACAAAAAGAATACTAAATGAATAAAAATCTTGTTGGAAATACCCAACAAACTGAATCTTATCACTTGCAAAATGTTCAGATTTCGAACGAGTATTTAAAATTTTTGTATTACTACAGTAAAAACCTCTTCAACCAACTTTTTGAAATTTCGCAAAGAAAATATTAAAGCTTTGATCGAGTATGCACTAAAGCTTTAACATAGTAAGTGCATTCACTGAAAAAAAATAAATAAAGTTAATCAACATTGTGAAATAATAGCTGACCTTTGGCGTGCAAAAAATTTAGATATTTACCCCCTAATTCATAAAAATTATTACAGGCTTATAAGACTGTTATTTGATATATTTATATGCAAAATCTGTCAAATAAGAGCTTTAAAAACCTGTTATAATTTTTATGAATTAGACGGTTAAACGCCAGCAGATAATAATCTGTAGAAGAATCACACTACGAGAACAATAACAATTATTAAGCATCGAAAACCAATTTTTTGTTTTTCAAGATATTCCCCATGAAAATCTATTCACTTTTCATCTATTCAACGGCTGCTCACTTTCGGGCTCATATGTATAAATCTACGGTTCGCTACCTGTCGCGATGTCATAATCTTATTTCGAAGCACGGCGATCGTATTTCCGAGTATTTATTTCGACCAATCGACACTTGCCGTTTTTGAGCGATTGACAAATTGTGTGGGATACAACGCGATAGTCAAATGTTTATGTAGTATTGAATATATGCTGGCCACGCTAATGCCTAAGAGTGCCTCAATATGACGGTAGGTCATATGACGAGCTTGCAATATCAGTTCGTGCGCATCATCAATGCTTTGCGGATCAGCAACCGCTTTTGGAAATTTCACGAAATTCTTCTGGGAGTGAACTACGACTACTATTGAATTGGCCATACCATCGACAACAATTGGTCCTTGATGAAGCTTCATCGCTAAAAATTTAATTAAGTTCATGCAACTCCTTTTGCTGAGTTAATCCACGTAGCAAGTTGTAATAAATAATTGCACGAAAATGTTCACGATTTAGTTGTGGGACAACGTGAATCTTTCAAGTTAATGCAAAAAGCAACTACTCGTATATCAAAACGTTCTGAGTAAATATAACCTCAAAAATTTTCAACTTTAAGAGAGAGCTGTCAGTAGCCAAGTCCAGAAGCATATAAGAGTTGACATTAAGTTGAGCATTTTAAAACTATTGTTTCGTAATAACACGAATCTCAGTTTTAAACTCGTAGTTTAAGAATAATATTTTGATTTAAGAATAAATATGATTCATAAAGAAGCAGTATTTTTTAATATATTGTTTTTAAATTTCAATTGATGAGCTTGATCTAAAAACCCATTTGCTTGCTAAGAAAATCTGCAATGCTTCGGCAAATAAACTTTTCCTTTCTTTTTCATCTCTTGTTCTTGAACAAGATACTCGTGCAACTTCTCACCTTAAACAGTAAAAAGAATATCACAGCTCTTAAACTTTAAACTGACAACCACATAGAAAAATTAAAACAAACAAATATATAAAAGTGAAAAAACACACAATAGCAGCAACAAGAGCAGAAAGGAATAAAAGTCACACATAAAAAAGTGAAAATATCTGCATTAATTAAATGAAGCAAAGTTAGTCCACAGTTACTGTATTAGTTATGCCGACACACGTGCTAGTGTTTTCCTTTTTTTTTTGCGTGTGCATACAACCACAGTCGGAAAAGTAGTTGAATGCACAGATTTCTTACTCATCCAAGAGCTGAGATTTATATCTACTATTAAAAAATGCTTTTAAACTTTTTTCAAAATAAAACGATTCTAGCAAAATATAAAGGTAGATCAGTCAGACAAGGGTTCAAACGCACTCTTTTATATGTTTATTATTTTCTTTCTGTCAGTTTAAGGCATCATATCTTTAAATAAAAATTTAAGCAAAAATATATCACAACTACCCTAGAATAAAACCTGGTGGGATGAAATGTAAGACCAGCCAACATATTTTTGAGTATGTTAGAAATAAGAGGGCTCCCATACAAAAAAATTATTTTGACTGATTTTCTGCCTATTGTCTGAACTCGCCCTACTGTGCCTCTGGGGAAGTGGAATATATCGCCAACCGCCGCTTGTTTTTCTTTCTCAATATTTTTAAATCATTTTTAAAAAATTGTCATTGTAATAACTAGACCCACTGTGCCTTTTTCGATATTTCGTCGGAACAAATAATTATTAGAATTTTTCCCCATTGTCCTAACTGGAACGTCTGTGCACCTAAAATTGTATAATGTATGACTAATACTATCGGTTTTTCTTTCTAAACATTTTCTCGGATCCGGTCAACCCTCTACTTCCTCTCCTTAAGGATGATAACATAAAAAAAAAAAAAGAAATGCGGTCGGGGGACCCCCGTTAGGAACGAAGTTCCTTACGTTTTTGTTTTTCATCTTTGAATGTAATACAAGGTGAAATCTGTATGTTTTATTTTGTGTTGTTTTTGAAAATTTTAAATTTTATGTTTCTTTAAATTTTTGGAACGTTTTCCAACTAATTATTATTTATTGGTAGGTGTCTCCGCTGCTGTCAGCGGAGACACCGCCCATCATACACAATTACTTGTCGACAGTACACCAATACATATAAACAGCTCACACGCTTTCGTGACGATTTCTACTAATTTCCACTACCAGCAAGCCGCCTTAAGGAACTTCGTTCCAAAAATTATTTCAGAAATTGAGCGGAGTGAATAAAAATTAAGTTAATGCTACATAGCATAAAGTAGTAGTAGCACTAGCTTAATCTTTTCAGTACTATCTTATGCTACTAGCTAAAACTATAAAAAGTGTGAATAACACTTGGCTAGTGCTAGATAGTTAAAGCTAAAAAATTTAAGCAAAATCCGGGAAAACTCAACAGCTGACAAAACCTTTTAAAGAGCTGCCACATTTTACCCACAAAGCCGGTATACATACATATATCCAGAATTGAGAAATATGAATTATATATATAATTTTTCATGCTTATTAAATTTTTTTTCAAACAAATTAATACACATGTTGAATGATTTTTATAGATAGAGGAAAAATTTATATTAGTCTTATTTAAATCATGCCATTTTAAATAAGAAAATTATATGCTTTCATATTAAAAACTTTATTAATTAATCTAAAAGTAGCGACTTTCTCAATATTTTTATGACCTTTTTGGCTAAAGTATGTAAAATTTGATATTTGCAACAAAACTCAGTCATATCCCTAGTTTACAGAGATACTAATAAATTGTACGGCCACGATTAATCTGACCTTTTACGATATTTGGTTGCTCTACATAAACTAAACCACTTCTTCGCATTGCTTTTTATTTCCATAATTATTCAAAAATGAGCTTATTAAAATTTATTTTGTTCTGCGTATATTTTATAGCCGATTGTCGACGAAGTTTTATCAGTAAACTTGAACAACTATTCGAACATCTATATCATAATCGACTATTTTTAGAACTCAAAAATGTTAAAACAAATTTTCAATTAAAAAAAACAGTTTAATCGTATTGTTATATATTTTTGAAAAGGTTTTTCTATTAGTATTCCTTGAAAATATCAAAGCCACAAGTAAAAGCACTTTATTCCCAAATAATATTTTAGGTATTTACGGGGTGAATAATAAACAAACACACAGTGGCAACATCTTAAAATTTCATTTGTTATTGCTTTATAAAATTTTTATATTGCAAACAAAGTACACATTCTTGGTGATCTTTTTTAAATATGTATATTAACATACATATATGTGAACGCTTCTCTACGTTAACATATAGAGGAGCACTGCTTCTCTGCATTCATAAATTTCCTCCCGAAAGTATGCCGATAATCATTTCACATTTTCTTTCTGAAATCGGTATAAATTGAAATAATCATACGGTATTCTTTCCCTTGACGAACGTTCATAAGAGCAGGCATATTAATATTAAATCGGAATATTCGGCAACACTATTCTTTTTTAATAAAATGCAGAAAAACAAACTTCCAGCACCGCAATCAGATGCTAAAAAATATCTAAGCACAAACTAGTAATATTAAGCATTCGCTTGCTTTTATTCACACTTTTCTTAAGCCAACGCTGGGAAAATTAGCTTTTACTAGTAAGTATTAAGTACTTGCTTCTGCTGAATTTTTTATTCACCTCAAAGCTAGTTAAAACTAAATAATTTGCAGCATAAGCTTTAGCAAACATTTTATTCATTCGGCCCAATGACTGTTTAATAGTCATATCGCACGTTTTAATGACGCGTACTTTATTTTGCGTTTGCATTTAATCCACATCAAAATTTCAGGTAAATCGTATATGTTAGTATGTATGAACAAGTTTAATCTTGCTTAAATTTATATTTATACAGGGCACTCAAATTTCAGGAATTACATTGTTTGTTAAGTGATGGAAACCTACTCTCAATGAGACGGTTATGTAAACAAATAAACCTGTCTGACTTTTAACCTTCCACTCTGTTAATTCCATTTATAATTTGTTCTTAAAAAAGCCTCAATGTGTATTAAAAAAAAAAAAAAAAACGAAACAAAAAAGACAATGTGGTACAACAAAACAGGACCATTAAATAATATTAGCGAGTATTTTACTCTATAATGCAAAATTTAAACAAAAACAAAGACACAGTATTTATGTTTATGCATCTGCAATGCAGAAACGCACATGCACATTAGGGTGGCCCTCAGAGAAATAAGAGTGTTGTGATTCTACATAAAGCACACGCGGGCAAGTCCAAAAATTTCTTTATACGAACTTCAGAAATCATTTGACAATCTTAATGACTGAATAAATTTCCCACTCTTAAAAATATGCTGATTTAAAGCATATTATTATATTGCACAATGTCGATTAATAATATACGTAATCACATTTTGGAAATTTTTTTATTGCTTCGTAACTTTATTTTTTATGCTTTACAAAGTAGTGGCAAATAATTTCAGGATGTTTTAAGCTGTTTGTTTGTCCAAGTTTCGGCTTATATATTAGTGTTATAATCAGCGTTGCCAGCTTGGCCCTTTTGTTAGGTTTTAAGAGATGATTATGTTTTTCAGTGCTGAAATGCGTTTGTGCAATCAATAATACACACCAAATCACATGCAAAATTAAATCAGTCTGAAGTAAAAATGTATGCCTAATTCGGTTTCAACATCACAGAATAAAGAGGTGCAGTGAGCCAAGGCTATTTTGATGACCAAAATTCGACGTAGATCACTTGCATACTACTCTGCGATGCTCCTTCCTGATCATCGGTTGTGGATGAAACACAATGTCTGTGCTTGCCGCCATAAATTGCATATAAAATAACTTGGATAACACCGTACAGCAGTTAGAATGGGTTAAAGAAACAAATAAGTAGGTCATATGTATTTTGGTGCTCCAATCTTAAATCTGCATTCAGTTTTTCTCTATCACGTAAGGATTTTTTGCATAGGCGTGGTGTGGCCATTCACATATGTTTTTGTAACCGTAAAATCCATAAAATCTACCACTTTCTTCAAGATCTGTTATCTGCCTGCAATAATGTTGTAATTGTATGACCAAATGTGTACATACCAATTATTACAATTAGAGATACCTTCTTAAAATTGTGAATAAAATCAACATTTGCTAATGGATTTTTATAATTTATAGCGTATTTTGCTTTTGCGACATGTTGAATTAAGAAAAATGTAAAAAATATCAAATGTTGCCCATTTTTATTTATTTATTGAATATTAAAAACAAAATAGGAAGCGAACTTCGCATGGAAAAAATATTTTTTCGCTATTACTACCTGAATAGAAACAAATTGCATACCAGTATTTGAAACAAAATTTTATAGCGCATCTTTTGGTGTGCCATTTACTAAAATTGGAAAAGGGTCGTCGTAATTATAGCGCATCTTTGGAGGAAGGTCTTCGTAATTATTGTGAAATAAATAGGCGTAACTCGTAATAAAAAAAAATCCTTACGTGACAGAGAAAAATTGAAAGCATATTTGGTTTAAGGGCACCAAAACACATAATCCCTAAATCATAAAAATTATTTCAGGCTTTAAGGCTCTTATTTGACATATTTGTATGGAAAATTTGTCAAATAAGTTTAATAAACCTAAAATATTTATTATGAATAAGACCCATATCTACATATTTTTATCCAAAACACAACAAAAAAATGTTATTTTTCCGAACAGTGTAATCACTGATTAGGAAGCTCTCAGGTGCTGCTGATTTGCAATACACCCCATTTTATGATATATGTGATAAGTTTTCAGCATTAGCTGAATGTTGCTGCAGCTGCGTAAATGTAAAGTTTCCAAGCGATTTTGTTGGTCTGATAAGTTTGTACTTTACAATGCTTTTTATTTGAAGTTTTTGCTTTATCTTTTAATATTTTTAAGTTCAGTTTCAGTGTAAAACAAGATAGCAGGAAAGAGGAAGATAGAGAGTGTTTTTAAAGATTTGAATGAACGAAAAGAGAAAAATAGAAAAGTCTATCCAAAAATGAATCACCTAACTAGCTTTCTCCGTGGCCGTAAAATGGTTTCCTTTATGCTGAAAATTGTTTTTGTTTTATTCAAATGACCCCTTCTTTTAGTCGTTTTGGAGGCTTGTCTACATGGTTGGTAATAATGATCCTTCAGCATTAATCGAGCATAAGACTTCGGTACAATTGGTACAAACAATCTATTAATTCATATCCCGCGGCTCTCTAAGGATTAACTTGCTTCACTGATTCACAGACTTAATTCGATTCACTGATTTTATCAAACGGATGCCAACTTTGATACACTTTAGGAAAACTGTATTTTGTATAACGGTGGAAGTTAAAAGTTATGTCGAGGTGTATGGTATAATATATCCCACCTTAAAGCTTTATTTTTATCATATTATTTTTACTACACCTGTCACAATGTAACAGTAAGTAACTAAATTCACATAGTGTGGTCTTAATTATATTAAATCAGTAAACAGTACAGCTTATATCGGATTGTAAGCTTGTGTAACTGCTCGTGGTAGAGACGTCGGGTTAAGGAAAAGTTGGAATACTTTCAGAAATAAACTACTACCTTGAAGCAAAAGGATATGAAGTCAAAACAGGATATTTGGAGTTTTTCATTGGGTAGAACAATAAGCGTAACATCTTCTTAATTCTAAGATCTAGAGAAATTAACTTATTAAATTGTAAAAACAGTCATGAACATTAAGAGGGAAGACTTCTTTAATTCTCATATTCAAATAACCCACCTCCAAGCAATAAAAAAGAATAATCTAAGAACGAGACATCAAAGCATCCCATACAACAATGGACTCGAGAAACTCAAAGCTGATGGACCCGCAACAAAGCCTTCTCACATATTCCAAAAATAATGACATCATAAGATACATCTTGCCGCATGTCAAACAAGTGTAGTCATCATGTAAATTTGCTTAATGGAAAGAAAGTGTATTAATAACACTATCTAAAATGGGTTATAATGCAATATAAAAAGATATTTTGTCTGCCAAAAGTAGACATAACCGTCTAGTACTACACAGGTGAACCATAGGCAGCACAATCGACCAGCAACCCACAATATATGGTATGAATAGCAGGCCTGTTAGGCCCCAGTCAATTCTAAGAACGCCTCTGACCCTACCTACCACGGCAGTTGTCTTGCCACTTACGTAAAACAGATTAACTAAATAGTTCATCTTCACACTCATCTTTATTCCCAGATACTTGACTTCCGTCTTGTAATGATGACTAAAGCCGCAAGACCGAATAAGTCACAGTCTTGCCCATAGTCAACCGTGGCTGTCAAGTGCAGCACGACACTGCCCTTTAAGTAGAATGAGCAAGTCACCAGCATATGCATACAATCTGAGGACCTCCCCTCCCTAAAACCGAACTAAAAGTCGGATAATGAAAATTGTTCGCTCTAGCACTTTCCCAAGTCCGGAAAAAAACTAATTCCCTTATATGATCGAAGACTGCTCCTAACCTTTTTGTGGGACTTTAAAAGCACCACAACACGTGCCTTCTTCCAAACATCAGGTAAGTAGTCCTCACTGAGACACTCTGCCAAAATGTACTCCAGGTGTTCTTGTTTTACCCCTTTCTATTACACCTGTCAGTAAAGTGACAATGATGAAGTGGATGTACTTAGTGTTAGTGGTGTTAATTAATTTGAATCAATTCTAAAGATAACTCATTAAAAAAGTGTGATATAAATGTAAAAATAATTTTATTTTTTAAACAGCAACTTGACCCTTTTAGTAATGGTTAACTATTTCCGATGATGCATATCATTTAAGTCTTCTGGGTGACAAGGCCTTACGGCTTCTAATTGTCTGAGTTCCGTGTTGAAATGTTGTGTCAAACGAACTGCATGTTTAAGGCTGTTTACGTGGATGACTACTTTCACTGTTTTGACATTTAAATCTCGATGTCTGTCCTCATCTGTAATGTGCGATTCTGCTTTGACAATGTTTCGCAATATATAGGACTGGATTCGTTGGATAATTTTTATGTTTGTTGTACTAGCAGTGCCCAAAATTTCCACGTTGTACTTCCAAATAGAGGCTTTTTTTGAGTTGACATCTTGAAATCTCTACCTAGCAGCTAGAATAGTTGTCTGAAGCTGTTGTTCAATTCTTTTTTTTTCGTGATGTGATCTTTACATATGAGCTTGGAGTCAATTATTATTCCAAGCTCTGTTGGCCGAGGACACTACCTTGAGGTACTCTGCCATAGAGAATATTTCTGAGCACTTGTCTTTGTATTTGACTTAGAAAAATTGTTTTTGAAAATAGCTTTGTAGTTTTAGGTAGAAATCTTTTAATTGAGTTTTTATCTTGTGCTGGAGACCTTTATGCCAAACACTATCAAACGCCTTGGCCAGTAACTCCTTATCTTCAGCAAACAGCACCTTCGCTATCCCCTTCATCTGGTCAATGCCAGCTTTCCGCACCACTTCTCCACCATTTTCTCTCTCCTTTATTTTCCTACAGCTGTTTTGCTTTAGAGCCTCAGCCTCCTCTGTTTCCGTCGTTGCCGACTCAATCACTTGAGCAGCAGCAGTAGCAGCCTCCTTCAACGCCTTCTCAGCAGGGGCTCTTCTAGTTAGCGCTTGAAAGATGCGTACTTAAAACAAGCACAACGTACTTGAGTTGAGGGTTGCCTTGCTCTTTTCAATGCTTTTCATTGATCTAAGTACAAATGGATTGAATTGTTTTTTCAGTAATACAATTATGAGAACATTGCCTTATTAGAAAATTTAATTGATACACAGAGAGAAAATTTATTGCAAGCTCTGAGGAGTAGTTGTCAGCTGAAATCAAAATTATTTTTGCCCTTAAAGGCCGACCCTAATGCTTACGTCCACATGCTTTTAAACAAACATTTGTACACGAATTAAAAACTTATTATTTAGAAAGAAATATAAACATAAACAATACTTCATGACAGTTACTTTATATTTGGCTTGTAATTAAGAAATGCATATGTGTACTTATGGCAGTCTATTTATGTTTTGTGCTGAAGGAGAAACATAAACTAATTAGCATAAATTTAGATCAAAGCTTTTAAACGTTTGTCATAAAAAAATCAAAACCGCAATATTTGCAAAAAAGTTTGATTTCAATGGCTAAATTTACAACTTGACGCAAGTTAATGGTCTATTGTTGTTTAGCCTGAAAAATTGTGGTTTCATTTGTTAATTACTTATTGGTATTAATTTGGCTTTAACTCTCCAAAATTGAGGAAGATTTTTTGCGTACGGGAAATATGCCACACAAACATATAATATTAAGGAAGTTTTGTAATTTTTGCGAATTTATAAAAAAGCAAAATTTTTAATTTTCACAAGAAAAAATTTGTTTATTACCAGCTTTTTAATAACTATTTAAGTAATGGGTACATTCAAAAATTATATTAAATTATATGTTTGGCACACTCTGTAATAAAATCGAACACACCGCCACACAAATACCCAAATTTTTTTCGTTCAGATATGTGTATTATGCATTAAGTATTTCGCTTTATCTGTAATAAAATGAGTATCAGAACCACAAGTACCAACTTCAACGAGGATGGATGGATATTGACAATATTTGAAACTATTCTAGATTTTATTCCCATGCATAGATAATCACCCCTATCGTGAGTAAAATGTGAAATTTTTATTCCCATAAAAAAATATAAATACATGTATGTAAAAAGTAATTAAATGTATGTTTTATAACTAATAAACAGAAATTTGTAGTTTCTCTGTCGGAAAAGAAAATCATTTGATATTCCGCCCATCGTAAAACTAAGCGCATGCTTACGTATTTTTTGCAGAGGGTGGATACCAAAAAAGTGTTGGGAGATATTACGAAGTGGGAATGGCGCAATCCACTTTTTGAAAAGTGCTCTCTAAAGTATTGGATGCTTTAGAAAAGTCTATGCGCAGAATGGATAAAATATCCATTTATAAAATTCCATTCATGATCTTTTTTAATAGGAGGGCCAGCACTTTTTAGTTCTTCTGTAAGCGAATACCAAAATTCGGCCACCACATCTTTAGAAACCTTCACAAAACCCCATGCAATGGGTCGGTTATTTTGCACCCTATTGAGAAGCATGTTATGTTGCACATTATTTATTGATTTAGACCTAAACATAGTTTTCAGCTGATTTACATATCCATTAAAATGTAGCAACTACTTGCATTTTTTCTAGTTCCCCAAAGAATATAAACTGAACAAATTGATAGAAAAAATGGGAAAAATGTCTTTGAAAAATCCATGCACGAATAAGGGAAAATTTCGAATGAGAACACATTTTATGGGAAATGTTATTCATGATCGCACTTTTGGGAAATGGGAAAAAATTTTATGGGAAAAATTTTTCATGATAGGGGTGAATAATCAAATATTCAAACATAGAAAACTTGACAAACGAATGATGCAGGAGTTCTTGTTTTTGGCTATGGTTGTGTGAAAATAAATTTGCATACCTTTATTTTTAGATTTTTTTATGCTGTTTTAAAGAAAAAAACATTTCGAACTTTTCAAAAAAAAATTTATTTTCTAAACTCTAAAACTGATTAAAATATTTTTACAGTCGTTATAAAGTAATTTTGTTGCGGAATTTCGGTTTTTATATTGTTTTTTTTTTTTTCAATATTATAAACCGTTTTTGAGTTAAGGGAATGTATGTTGTTCTACCTCCTCCATTTTTAAGATAACGGTAAATGGTATATCTCAAAAACTAGAGCTAACCAAAAAAAAAAAAAAAAAAAAACGGTTAGCAACAGTGAACTTAGCGCACCCGAATTAGGTTTAGTAACTTTGTGCCCCCCGTCTGTCGGTTTTTTCAACTAGGTTCGTCAGGAAAATGTTCACAGAATAATTATAATATCGGAAATAGATAAATATCTGTGTTTGTTTTTTCTAAAAGTAAGATGATCGAAATTAAAATTATTAAGCCAACAAAAACCAAAATTAAATTATATATAAATTTATGTAAAGAAAATAGCCACCAATAAAATTAAAAAATGAGATTGTTTTGTTATTTTTTATTCAAGTCTTACGTAATCTCTATAAAATTATAGTATGAGTTTTGGGTTTTAACTAGCTTGATATACCTTTTTTATTGTATGTGGTGTTATTAAATTAAATGTTAAATATTATCTCTCTGTAGTAGTGATTTCTGAAATTATTGAGTGAAAGCTTGGATATTTCCAAAACAATACCGGGTCCAACTTCTAAATTATTGCCAAATGTTTAATCTATTAAATTTTAAACGTATAAATATAAAGATAAGATATGGAATATACCATAAAGTTACTATAAAGTTTTCATGAAAGTAAGATAGGAAATTGAAAGCGTTTAGAAAATTGTTGATAACTAAGAAATAACTGAGGTAATTTTTTTCCAGAAAGCGACGAAAATTATTTTTTTTTTCAGAATAACATACACACTGAAATTACATTAGTACAGTTCACAGCCACTCAAATTAGAAACTCTCGGATATGATGTGGCATAAAATCGAATTCGTCATTTCAAAGTAATATATTGAGATGCATGTAGCAAGCAGGCTTCTCAATAATCTCGAATTTGATAGAAAAAAAACATACAATTTCAACAAAAACATCAAATTTCAAAACACCTCAAAAATGTAAAGATATTTAGTAATTTTCTAGGATAAATTTCTAGTGAAAGTTTAACGAGGAGATTTGTGTTATTCAAATGTGATTCATAAGTTAAAGAAAAAAAAAATTTGTTACACCGACTTAATTTCGGCCAAAAAGTGAGCATTTATTCTGCACTTTTTAATGCGAGTTTTAATAAATTAGCAGTATTGAGATCAAAAGAAAAGTTCTCAAAACCATCAGTATGTAAAACAAAAAATTTAAGCCACGGTTATCTCCATTTGTTGGTAAAAACAATGGTGAAAAATATTCACTTGTTGCAGAAAATAAAAAGATATTTTTTTCGTTGTTTTTTTTTTTTATTATTCTGCAGACTTATGAACAGTTCTTAATTGCATTTTGATTCTCGATATACAGAAAAATTCAATTACTCTTCTCGCAAGATCATTAAATTTTTCATTTCCTAAATAGTCGCCACTGTTTACTAGAAAGAAAAAAACACCATGATCCTCTGTTCGAAGCCAATGTAGTAGAGATAAGTAACGTTGTGGATGAAAAACGCTGGCTGTCCCTAAGCTAATCAATTGTATTTCTGACGTATTTAATCTCTGCAACTTTTCACAAAAACGTTTCTTCATTTAAAAATGATAGCCCATTTATGCAAAATATTTTAAAAGGTGAAAATGCAATAAGTTTTATATAAGCTCTAAGATCCATCTTAACTTCACATAGGAATATTTCAGAAAAAAAAAAAAGTATTTATACTTTGTAGTTTGCGCAAAGTTTGCGCTGGTTACCTTGATTTTTGTTATTCTGAAACATTTTCATTAAGGCGATATGAGGAATTACAATTACAATACATTACAGTCATTTCCAGTGCATGTAGAGCAGGTCAAATATCGGAGCATGACGTTCTCGGTATATGTAAAGTAGTCACGCTTTACATCTCTACGAGTAAAAAAATTTCATAAGGTCGCAGAGTAGTGCGTCGTATTAACAAATATAGAAAATAGATTTTATAACTATAAAATTTTTGGACAATTTCCTAACACTACTGAATATATGACTCCATTAGTTTATTTTTGCAACTCTTAACTTGTATCTGCATATCACTTTTTTCATGATATCGTCATTCACGCGTATTGAGTTATATATGGTTATGCATAATGGCTGTGTATTGCAAACAAACCAGACGAGTAAACCAAAATGAATTGTAGAATTTTACGCTGTCTGAAATGTAACTCGCCCCGTAAGTAGAGATGTTGCGTAAAGACCAGCTCATGCTCTACAAACAGTACCGTAGCTCAGGTTCCATTCCAAGCAAAAGTTAAAAAAGAAACTCTCTGGCCATAAAGTAGTCCATTAGTACCTGTTAGACTGTGAGCAAAGCTATAGTAAGAGAAGATCTGTAAATTTTAATGTTAATTTAATATAAATGTAATTTAATATAAATGTAAGAGAAGATCTTTAGAATTCTACTAAAAGGTCCAAGCAGTTCTGTTAAGGTATACAAATATCAAAAGAAGAATGCATTCATTTATACAAAAATGAATGCATTACTTCAAAGCGCTGGAGACCAGCAAACTAAATCGTCTCCGGTTGCACTTCATGTTTTAAAAAATATTGCAAGTTGAGATTGCAAGAAAACTCAAAAAATAAATTCTGGTGGGAATTAAAATTATGGAATGTGTCACAACAAGTGGAAATAAAAAACCAAATGAAAATTTGATGGGCACCAAAAATCTGGAAACTGCAATAGTAAAAAAATAGACGTCAGCGAATATTGTGGGAACTGAAGCAGTGCAGCCGTCAACAGGTATGCCGCAGTAGGCTGCAGAAAAATCGTGGGAACCGCTGATCGGTATTAGGAATAATTTTAGTATATAAGCTTTAACAAAATACAATAAAGGGGAGAAAAGATAATTTACTAAACCCAAAAGGTTGATTGATTTTATTTTACTCCAAGCTTGGTATAACTGCGGCACTCTTTGCCATTCCAAGCTGGTCGTCACTGCGGCATTCGTGCCTCGACCAAAAACAAAAAAAAAAAAAATCACTTAGTGACAAGCTATTCCTGTGGCAATTAGAGGTTACAGGGATAGCCCCAGTCACTATCACTTGTAGTTATTTCCTGTAGCAATTAGAGGCTGCAGGAGTAACTACAACAGTTCCATGCTTTAACAAAAGTTATACTTTTCAATCAAATATATTTTAAGATATATTTAAAGTACAAAATTCAATAGAAAATACGCAAGTTAATAATCCATTCTTTATAAAAATATTTCTTGCAATTTTATTTTAAATTCATCAGCAAATACATAAGCCAAAGAATAATTTAAATTTTCCCATTCGTATCGGTCGTAATTGTGTTTGCTTGTTTGTCTGTCAGTCCCTGAAAACTGCACGTTTTATTATGGAAAACGTATTTTGTGGTTAATTTGTGTTTACTCGTGTAAAGCTAAAGACAAATAAATAACGACATTAAATACAGTGAGACAAGGATATTTATGTGCTTTAAAATCCTTTCGCTGTTCAAAACTTTTAGAGAAAAGAAGAATTTTATCGAAGGTTTGATTCACATAATTTACGTGATTTGGCCATGAATTGTTAGCAACTATAAATGAAAAGAAGTTAAATTAATGGGCTTTACGTTTCATTTCGGGTTTCTGAATATTGCACTAGGAAAAATATTATTATATTCTTCATATAAAGCGCAAGCAGTTTTGTTCTCATGTTATATACCTTTTACTTAAGTTTTGTTGATAGGCTTCAGTTCAAGCTGTTGCTATAGTTTTTGGTTATAAATAAGCTTAAATAATTGAACAGACAATCAGTTGCAAATGCAACTTCGTGCTTATGAGATACAAAAAACCATTCAAAAAGCGCAAAAATAGTATTGCATATACTTGACATAATACAACAAAATGGTTGCTGATAAAAAGATTGGCGGCTTCGAAACTGCTAGTTGCTACCAGCCAAAGTCATAATTTTACTAATTACATTCAGTGTCTATTTTTACTGTTTATTATTAATGTATTAATTTAGGTCCAAAAATGAACCTTTTTAAAAAATATTTGCTGCCTCAAAAATATAGCGACTCGTTGTTTAGAAGGTTGCACAGAAAAGTAAAAGAGTTGCAAAAACGAAAAGAAATGTTTGCTGTGTTAAAGGTTTGTTTGAACATTTCTGAATCTCATTTGGTGCATGGGAATTATGGAATAAGTAGTGAAGTTTCAAACAAACTTTTACGAATTTTTCAAGTCTACTGATGACTTGATTAGCACCAACCAAATGTCATCGGCATATAGACAGCTGAAAAAGACAGTAAATATTTTCTAAAAAGGTTAATTTTTGGACCTTTTATTAATACATTTCGATTGTCTTTTAAAACAAATAAATAATTAAATTCATATTTGTTTATTGTTAATGTTAATTAAAAACAAGTGAAAGTGCTATATTCGGAGAGGCCGAATCTTATATTTTCTTTACCAAGGCATGTAGCAATATGAAATCTTAGGGACACCTGTTATTATTACTGTTATTTTATATCTGGGAAATGATATTTATCAATGAAAATTACATCGTGATGACGAAAATATTCCTATATAGTTTCACTTCAATTGAATATACATAATGGGCCCTAATGAGATGACTCTCAAAAATTATATATAGATCTGTAAGCACACATATACAATTCTAAGATTGTATTATTAAGTAAACAAAAAACATCAAAGCGAATTCAGTGGAAGTAAAATTTTTATGAAAATTAATAATAGTTGTTAAATGAAAATTTAAATAAAAAAATTTTATGTAAAAATATTTACATTAAAAAGCTTTTACATTTAAAAGTAACTTTTATTTGAGCAAACCTATTGTTAAATAAGTTAAAGACAACTTCTGCTGGTTTTAAGTTTAGATCAGACTTTTGCTTGTAAGGTCGGGTTTTTCTTGTCTATAGTAGACATAAGGTTTACTTTTATTAGGCAGTGACTTAAAACTGCTTCAATCATACTTTTTCGATGTCTATAGTTATGGCCCATAATGTTGAGAAAGTAAGAATATTTTCAATGCGCTTTATTGCCAAAATACTAAAAAAATTTCCATTTAAAATTTTAAAACAATAAAATTCACTAAAAAGCTTACATCCCTGACCACAGTTTGTAAAATTTCTCCAAAATTGTTATTTAATTTTCCCGCAATCAGTTTATGTTGCTTAAAATTAACAAAACTTATCTACAATTAAATTTCGTTCAATATTATCATTGAAAGTATACTTGTAGGACAGCTATGGTGCTAATTAAGTTATTAGGGGTGGTATTCAACATCTAACTTCTAAACTGTGCTAAGTAAGATTGTACCAACTTTTGTGTACCTCACCTTTTGCGGTTGTAGTGAAAATGTTGTGAATCTCGGGGGATCGTGATCAAATTTTAACAAACCCTGTCACACAGAAGACTTAAGCGATATGCGCCATCAGAACTAGTTAGCCGTTACTAGAAGGGTCAAGTAGCTGTTTAAAAAATAAATTGATTTTTATATTTATATATGTATATCAAATTTTTATTAACATACGAGATAAATTATCTTAAGTATTGATTTAAGATAATTAACACTCCACCTAAGTAGGTCTAATTATTTATTGGCACTTTGCTGACAGATGTAATACAAGAATAATACTGTAATACAAGGGTTATAAGAAAAAACCACTCGTGAGTGCGTATGCATGATTTAAAAATAAAATGTTGTGCGTGATAGTGCGTGACTACCTAAGTCGGTGCGAAACATACAGTTAAGAATATGCAACCACATATTCTATTCAAATTTGAAGTCTCTATCTGTTATGATTCAAAAGTTACAGCTGATTTTAGCTAATTTTCCCAGTTCCAATTTTAACTTTTTGCTGTTTTTGGTATTTGTTGTTGTAGAACCCATGGTACCATATATTCTCTGCAAATTTTTCTCATAAGAAATAAAGACAACACATAACAAGCGCGGAATATTGTCTTTTCAAATAAGTCACTAAAAAACAGCAGACGTTCACTTATTACGACAACACATCACAAGAAAACACGTTCGCTTTCATCAGAAGTTCACAAAAAAAATCCTGATTTTGTAGTAAAATTATCATCCAAATGTTGTACTAACAGCATGTCTTAGCTTCCCTACTAGTGCTTTATTTCACGCCTCTTTATTTTATTCACATGTTTTTAATCTGCGTACGAAGTACAGAATGAGACAGTTCGCTGAGCCACCTTCCTCATATTTCAATTTTACAACTGGAAAAAATTTCGATATAACATATTTTCAGTAACATTGAAATAAACGTATACTTCTGGGCATACACACATTTGTTATCAGAAGTTTGCACTTTTCTTTATTTGCAAATAAAAGTTTCAAAGCTTAAAAAACCAAACAAAACAACAAACGTTGTACCACTTTTACGAGAGAGCCCTTCTTTACCAACCAAATGCTCGAATTTATGTTGCAAATAATGTATTCCAAAAATATGGTTACTTTAACACTAAATTCAAATGATTTACAGTGTCTCACTTCAACATTTGAAAGTACATAAACTAAACCATAAATTAGAAACAGGTAAAATATTAATGAAACCATTTGGAACCAAAGTGAGTGTAAATGTTGTAAGTTTCTTGCAAAGTGTTTTCTGTACATACACATACGACGCAGACACGAAAGAGAAGTTGACTAGAGATGAACATTATTTCGAAAGCAATTAAAAATGAAACATTGGCACTAGAAATCGACTTAAGCAGAATTGTTTGCCAGCAATAAGATAGATGCTTGCTTACAACTCTTAATGATAAATTTGGATAAGTTTGTAACGGAAAATAATACAAATAACTTTCGATCTTCTATGGAGTTGCACATGAAGTTTTTCAATGATTGTTGCATAAAGCGATTTTTGAAGTGTTCACCCATATTTGCAAGCTTTACATTTATCTAATATGTTGTTAGTTCTTAATATATACCATGTTTTTATCAATAGCTTGGAATTCTTGAGGAGAATGTCAAGGCAAACGTTTACGACTTCAAATAGACAAGAGGTATTTGCAACACTTGCCAATTTGAATGTCGCCTATTTGATTCACTGCAGAGAGTATCGATTAAATATTTTTTCTTTTCTGATCATCGCTATGTAAAGTTTACATTTTCTTTAAAAAAAAATCGCAACATACTTAAGGCAAACTGGGACAATTGCACAGTCCCTTTATATATGCTCACACCACGACGCGATCGTCATTGAGAACGGACATAGAGTATTCGTAATTTTAACAACGATATAAAGGTTGGTAAAGACTAATCCTAAAGGGTCCCTGCAAGAACAGTGTCGGTCATATGATCCATCATATGACCGACACTGCTGATGGGTTTATACATCAGCGTTTCTATCATTTTCTTAAGGGCAAAATGAAAAAACTGATGTAAACATTCGTGTACGTGTGAGTTATTTTTTTAACCAGCGCTACCACCTCAGCAAAGCGATCATTCGAAATCTTTTTTTCAAAATGCCCACAAAATTACATGTAATACTATTAATTTCTTTATTGATAAATAAAAAAAGAATTTTTCGAAAATTTTTAAAAAACAATTCAAAGAGAATATAATAAACTATATTTAAAACAAAAATGGACAAATGAACCTATAAAAACATTAATGCACAAACGTAGTTCCAAATGAAACTACCAAATTAATAAGGGAAAATCAAAATACTAAAACAATCCTTGTGATAGCAACGCTGAAACCTATAAAATTGCTTTGCGTGTGTTTGTAATTAAGTTGTTAATGTGTTAGTTTCCATAAGCTATTTCTTGCAGGGGTGTTTTTTCAGCAAACTATGTTTAATAAAACAAAGGAAACAGGAACTTTTTGCTTTCAAACCCCTACGAGATGTCAACAAGTAGGTTCAAACACCTCCGCCAGGAATACAAAACACAAGTTGTGGATTGATAACGTATTAAATATTTGGGAAGCGACCGACAGTCCCGACAAACAATATCCTTCATCTACCCCTTTTAGCATGTTGGACTTTCTAACTTTCTACAATCGATAAGCACCCCCAAGACAGTTGTAAGAACTGATGAGCTTCATTTTGAGGAATTTGTGACCCCCTTTGAACCCAGAATAATAATTGAGAGCTTTTGGAACTTCCCATACCATAGATTAGAATCATTGTATAAGTCATCACTTTGAGAAGTTGTCAATATGAGGATGTGGATGAAACTGCGTTAAGCACCCTTGAAATCTGTGCCGCACTGTAGGACCTTCTTCAAAAGTTTTTGGATAGAGAGAGAGAGAGAGAGAGAGAGAGAGGGAGAGAGAGAGTGATGGGTTCAGTTATTTTTCAGAAATTTAAAATACACGTTTGAGCGCATTATTTTTCTTCCAAAGTAGTCTACACTCTAAAACTTTTTGCTGGAATTAACTGTCATATTTTGTCTAAATTCCTAATGAAATAATCTTGTTGTTTGAAATTACGTCAATTTTGATGTTACGACTTAAAAAGGCACGAGAAGTAAACATAATTTGTACTATTTAAAAAAAAAATACTAACTTTATGTAAAAACTGTGAATTTGTAAAAAAATTTCTTTAAAAAAGTTTCCAATAAGTCTAACCAACATGAAACATGTTTAAAATTCAACACATGTCAAAAACAAGTAATTTAAAAATATCAACTATTTTTAAAGCAACTATTTTTCAAAAAAAACTAAATTTTGGATTTCTTAACGTATTAAAAATAATAATTGGGCATTCCTATAACCAAAGCGATATAATTAACTTACATACATTTTAAATATTTATGAAAAAATGTGTGCCAAATATTTAAAAAAAAAAGTTGCAAAGCATTAAAACATATCATTTGCATTTGTACGTCCATAGAAATGAAAAAAACAATGCAGTGCACTTTACACGGTATCATACCGCTGAAGACAAGATCAAGAAAAAATTGGAGTCTCATGTTAAGATAAGTTGCTTCGTGAAATTTTGCTGTTTTACTGGAGGGGGTGTAAATGAAATTTACTCCCACGTATTAAAACATTTCCCTACAAGTGAGAAAATTCCTTGGCCGATGTTAAAGTGCTTAAAAATTTTCGGTAATCCATCTTCTTTTCGCAAAAATGCTTTAATTCAGAAAAACAAAATGTTTCTGTATATGTTATATCTCCTACACAAGCAGTAGAAGTTAACGTGCTAGAAGATACCAGTGGAATATTGGGTAATAATAACGTGAGCGTTAATAGTTTCGAAAATATTTTAATAAAATTGTGATGTGAATATTGATTTTTAACAGGCAGTAATTATTTAAATATCACTAAAACACAGTATAGTTAATTTTTGTAGTATTATCATCTTAGTTTTTAATTGCTATATCTTTAATATAAATATAGTTTAAAATAAGAAAAATTTACATGTGTATTTTTATATAATTAATCATGTTTAAAATTAAACATATATGTATGTACGTAAAAAAGGGGGAGAAACTGGACACAATTTGTTTAAAAGTATTAGACTTCTTTTGTTCAATATTACACATATATTGTTCATAATTCCACATAATGTGTGGAAATATACGTTGTGTAATTTTACGTCAATTATATTCGGTAAAGTGTTGACGACTATAATTGACGTAATTTTCAACAAAAATGTTTTAGAGTGTACCGGTCAGTGATATTCTCCATTCACCTCTATCCCCTTTATCTTTTCTTGAATATCTGAAGTGCTTTTTTTTTATTTCACCCCTCCTCTCTCCCCACTGCATGTATATCACTACCCTTTTCAAGTTATCGCAAAATGATCGTGATGCAATGAAACCACGTAGACTGAACGATTTCTGTATCGCTTTCTAGCAGCCGTGTACGTAATCTATAAAAATAGTAGCTTATAAGCCGTCAACAAGAAGAAAACGGTTTGAAATAGCTTTAAAAAGGACGGAACTCTTAAAATTAGCCAGAGTTCATCCGACATCTAATATTGTTTGGTTTGTTCCTTTTGATAACAAAATCTTTAACAATAATTTTTTGAAAATCAACAGTCAAATTGAAATTCATTGGTTTTATCCAATAAACTTAATGGAGCCATCTGTAAGAATACCATTGAAATAAAAAAAAAACTAAACTGTTTCAAAAATGACAGAGTTATATTAGAACAAACATGAAAAAGACAAAAGAAAGCCATAAAACATATACACGAAGTGGCTTAAAAGTTATGTTTCACTTTTTTCTTTTTAAATAATGGATCCTACTACATAGAGCTGCTTCTGATATTGAAACGAATCAAAATGCAATTCCAGCTTTATTGCCAATAGTAATCTGACAAGTCATGTAGCAGTATTGATGTGTATTGCTATTTCAAAATCTAAAGGAAAAACTATGTTGTTCTTGATGTTTTCAAAACGAAATTTCCCAACAAGATATTGTACTGCAGTTTCTTATACGGTACTTTATTTCTTATAATATGTTTTGTAATGTAAATATCTTTACTTTCTTTTCGAACCCAATCATTTTAGCTTAGAAGGTGTTTGATTACATTAGAAAATGAAATGAACAGTTTCTGGAAATTGGAGCAAGTTAAAACTACTGGAAAAACAAGTTAATTAGAAAGAAACTGTATTCATGTATTATTTCAGCTAACGAGAATTGATTCTTCAACGAAATAATATTTGTTACTTTATGTGATTTACATGCGTACATATTTACGTATATACATTAACAAGCATATCATAATGAAATTTTCCTGCATATAAATATATATTCCACACACACATACATACACATTCATATCGATGAAATAATTTGAATAATGAATGCATATATGTAAGTCATCGATGTGAGTGACTTGCTCAATTGATTTATATTTGGTTTCTGGATGATGCGACTTTTGAAAATGACAATGCAGCCAAACATAATAAACCGCAAATTATCTTAATTTCACATTTCATTTCAAAGTGTGCACACATCATTCATTCATAAACATACATGTAAATATATTACACTGCCTCAGACACTAATGGCGAAGTTTAAATTTTCAGATGTAGGTCTATGCACATCTACATCTGAAAATTTAAACTCGAAAACTTGTTACATGTAATTCGCATAAATAAAACAACAAATACTACGGCAATAAAAAAACAAATTCAGTCAAGTACGATGTTGGCTCGCACACTTAGGGCTTCGCACA
Source organism: Sturmia bella (assembly GCA_963662145.1). NCBI lineage: Eukaryota > Metazoa > Arthropoda > Insecta > Diptera > Tachinidae > Sturmia > Sturmia bella. Next base: position 73,901,377 of record OY759168.1, read on the forward strand.
TATGTATAGTGTACGTCTCTTACAGCTTGAGAGTCACGCTTAATTGTTACTTTACGTTGTATGGGGACACCTAGTAGTTTTCGACTTGTTGTTGTTCTTGTTCGTGGTTGTAAGGCATCTGGAAATACAGACACTGTGCGAAATTCGGCGCTCTATCTCTTACGAATCGAGAGTTATAGCTGTTACTCTACGTTGTAAAGGGACACCTGGTAGTTTTACAGTTGTTGTTGTTTTAGCAATTGTTGTTGAGGTGCATATGTGAATACATATTTTATGCAAATTTCATCCCTCTGTCTCTCACTCTTCGATAGTAACGGCTAATTGTTACTTTACGTTGTAGTTTTCTGGTAGTTTTCGACTCGTTGTTGTTTTTATAATAGCGGTACTCAGCGTTTGGTGCGTTTTCGGTTGCGACTATTTGCGTTTGCGATTATATTGCAACTGATATTGAGCACCCTTTTTAACAACTTTGCAAATTTTATTGCACTCCAAACAACAGCTGATAAATTAATACACAATTTTTAATTTTTCACGTTTTATTTTTTTGGTAATTGCTGCTGGCTCCATCTCTACAATTTTTTGTTTGCTTTGTTTTAAAATGTCAGGTGTTCGAGTGTCAGTGTTGCAAACGCAATACTCATGCGAAAAAAGCAACACGTAATTAGCGGTGCGTAAACGCAAAAATATTGCGAGTGCAACCTTGTATATTTTGTTGTTGGGTTGCAAAGAAAAAGCAACGATTTCTTGCATTCGCACTTACGCAAGACATTTGCACCAAATAATGAACTGCGCTAATTTGTTATTTTAGGCAATATGTGAGTACATATATTGTGCACATTTTATCTTTCTGTCTCTCACAGTTTGGGAGTTACGGCCAATTTTTACGTTGTATAGGGACAGCTGGTAGTTTTCGACATGATGTTGTTTTTAGCATTTGGTGTTGTAGGGCATTCGTAAATACATACACACATATATTGTGCGAATTTCAGCTCTGTGTGTTTTACAGTTTAGCAGCTGTCGCTAATTGTTACTTTAGGTTGTATGGGGACACCTGGTAGTTTTCGACTAGTTATTGTCTTTAGCATTTGTTGTTGTAGAACATCTATAAATACATATACTGTGCGAATTTCAGCTTTCTATCTTCTACGGTTCGAGAGTTATAGCTAATTTTCACTTTTCGTTGTATGGGGACACCTGGTAGTTTTAGTTTTGTTGTTGTTTTTAGTATTTATTGTTATAGCGACAAGGCACAACAATATCCTGTGAAATTTTCAGCTCTTTAGCTCTTACCGTTTCGGAGAATGGACGCTGTGACGGACGAACGGACGTAGTAGTATCGGTAATAGGGTTCCGTTTCACTTTGACGAGTACGGAACCGTAAAAACGATAACACATAGCAACTTTATGTTAAAAACTGAGCACAAAACTTACACAAATCCACCGTATATAACCGTTATTTTGAGAGCAGCAGATGTATCCAAATATAAAAAAATATTACAAAAATCTAATCTTACATCTAAAAATATATATAATTGTTAAAGAGATATGATATATGTTGCTAAAAGCAACAGTCTTACTTTAGCTGCCTTTCATTGCTAATTTTGCTATAAGAACTAATAACTACTGAAGCCAATGCTAATATAAATTTTTGTTTAACAAAACAAGGCTTTCCGTTTTCGAATCGAAAAAAATTATAAATGTTATTCGACTTCATACAGCATTTTAACATTTTGTCTCTCAACACAAAAGATTTTACTTAATTACTGAATTTGTTTTTATATTTATACCATTTGGCAAAGAACACCTATTTAAACGACGTTTTTGAAGCCATTATACGATTTATTGACCTTGATTTCGAAATACTCGTTATTTAACTATCTCTTCTTGCAAGGTATTGACAATGGGCAACAATAAGATATAGAAAAAAAAAATCACTAATAAATGTAGTTTTTTTAGAGTAAGAATTTATCAACTTTTTTATAATTACTCGTATAGTGTTGTTTTACACATCAGATGTGAAAACTTGGTTCAATTGAAACTAACACAATTTTAAAATAGGAAAGAAAGAAATCCTGTTAGCAAATACAATTTTTCAAACCAGCAATGAATGGAAAAAATGTTTTGATCTTTTGCAAACAAATGAAAAAGGTAATTTCTTTTACCATTAAACTTAAGCATGTATTCATTTTTTTTGATTGGATAAATAAAGGGTGTTTTTTTTTGATGTATAGAAATTTAGATTGCAACAAAACCAAGATGGATTATTCGATTGACATGAATTTTATTTATCCGAAAGATAACCTTGTGGCATTACATTTTAAATATGATTTCTGGCATACGACCGCCACGGCTGGCGCGCATGTAGTCTAATCTGGACGTCCAATTTTCGATGAATTTTTCCAACATTTGTTGGAACACGGCGAATGTTGTCTTCCAAATGGTCAAGCGTTATGGCTTATCCGCATCGACCAATGACTTTACATAGCCCCACAGAAAGTAGTCTAGCGGTGTTCAATCACAAGATCTTGGAGGCCAATTTACAGGTCCAAAACGTGAAATTAGGCGGTCACCAAACCTGTCTTTCAATAAATCGATTGCGACACGAGCTGTGTGACAAGTTACGCCGTATTGTGGAAACCACATCTCCCGGACATCATGGTTATTCAATTCAGGAATGAAAAAGTTAGTAATCGTGGCTCTATACCGATCACCATTGACTGTAACGTTCTAGCCATCATCGTTTTTGAGGAAGTACGTACCAATGATTCCACCAGCCCATGAAGCGTACCAAACAGTCAGTTTTCTAGATGTGACAGTGTTTCGACATACACTTGAGGCTTAGCTTCACTCCAAATGCGGCAGTTTTGTTTGTTAACGTAGCCATTCAAACAGAAGTGCGCTTCATCGCTAAACAAAATTCGCTTATGAAATTCGGGAACAACGGCAATCTCGTTTTGCACTAACATTTCACTATTTGCAAGCGTTGTTCAGGCGTGAGTCTATTCATGATGAATTGTCAAACCAAACGGAAAATAAATCACTTGACAGCTGTTAAAACGGTCGCCATCTTGAGCAGTAATGCCAACTTAAAGTTCTATACATCGAAAAAAAACACCCTATACATAAATATGTATATATTAAAATATACACACATATATGCGTGTGCATGCTTTAATAGATATGTAAAATTTACTTTGATGGGTGTTTTTTTTTCAGCTTAGGTATGCAAAACTTGCTGAATTTTTGCTTAATACAATTTCAAAGTTAAATATACAACAAGTTAAGTAGCAGCACAGCTGTTCTACAAGGATACTTTAATTGAAAATATTGAGCAAAATTGATTAATTTTGAGCGGCATATACAAATTACATGAAATTAAATTACCTTTTACTCTTGCAGAAGTTTTTTGTATTGAAGTCAGCGAGACCAGCGTTTTTGGTACATTTTATTGTTTTTATTACATCACTTTGAAGGGAAGGGATCCAAATCAACTGCGCAGGAAAGCCGAGAAGGCTTTAGCCCTGGCACACAGCTGGGCTCAACCTAGGGCGTTAAATGTAAGCCCGGACAAAACCGAAATTAGTCTACTTACAAGAAAGACAAAGATTGCTCCGTATAATGAGCCGTGCTTTCTTGAAAGGACAATAAATATTTCCGACAGGGTGAAATATCTTGGAGTCATCCTGGATCGGAAACTAAAATGGGAATACCACATAGATGATATAGTCAATAAGGCTCATATATGTTGGTCAATCTTTAAACGGGCCATAGGCACAAGATGGGGGCTTGGTCCAAAGATGACATACTGGCTTTATAGTAGCGTCATTAGGCTGATTATGACCTATGCTTCTATAGTGTTGTGGACGTCGATGGAATATAAATGCAACATCAAAATTGTACAGAAAGTTCAGAGAACCTGCTGTCTTGGTATAAGTGGGGCTCTCAGAACAACACCAACAAGGGCGATGGAAGCAATATTATCCGTCGAGCCAATCGAAATTCGTATAAAATATGAAGCGGCTTTCACAGCGAAACGATTAAAGGTGATGGGTGAGTGGATCGATCAGGGACACGAAACGCATCATCAACAAATCTTTACAGCCATAGGCGAGTCTACACCGGAAAATGCGTCGTCAGATCGTATGCCGGAGACCAGACTAGAGGCCAATTGCGAAACACTGATTCCTGACTTACATTCCTGGTTGACCGACCCTTTAAACCAGATCCCCATGGGGCTTCATTGTTACACGGATGGATCAAGGGCGAGGGGAAAAACAGGGCTTGGTATTTATATAGAGAATACCACGGAACTGTTATTTCGTCTGCCGGACTTTTGCACAGTCTTTCAGGCAGAAATTCGGGCAATTACGGAGTGTATTAGGGTGCTCAATGAAATGGGAAGGCCAGCATCTGTGAATATATTCACAGATAGCCAAATGGCCATCAGGGCGATCTCAGCTGAGCGGATTAAATCACGAACAGTTTGGGATTGCAAAAATGCTATTAACAGTTACTTGTCTCACGGTGAACTGCGCATCATATGGGTGCCAGGGTATGCGGGAATAACTGGAAATGAAAGGGCAAACTCTTCTTCAAGAGCAAGAGAGATAAGTAACATAAGCTTTTGGTATGCGCGAAACCTTTCGATGCAGTTAAATCTGAGCTAAAGAACTGGGCTCATAGACCTCGTTTAACTCTCTGGAATAATGAAACTGTGGGAAGCAATACAAACATCCTATGGGAAGATCCAAGTGAGGAAAAAACGGGAGTATTGCTAAGACTTAGCAAGCCCGAATTAAGTAGATTAATGGGAGTTCTGACAGGCCACTCTCTACTACTTTCACATCTTAGCCGCATAGGAATAGCAGGAGGAGATGAATGTAGAGCTTGTGGGGAGGAAAGCGAAACATTGGAGCACTATTTATGTCAGTGCCCCGCTTTCTCACAAATACGATCCCGACATTTTGGGAGAGACACCTTACCAGACATAACCCAATTACGGGGCGTATGCTGGAGGAAAATAAGGAACTTTGTGAATGACACGGAGTTCCTATAGACGCGTTCCTATAGATGCGGGAATAACTGGAAATGAAAGGGCAAACTCTTCTTCAAGAGCAAGAGAGTTAAGTAACATAAGCTTTTGGTATGCGCGAAACCTTTCGATGCAGTTAAATCTGAGCTAAAGAACTGGGCTCATAGACCTCGTTTAACTCTCTGGAATAATGAAACTGTGGGAAGCAATACAAACATCCTATGGGAAGATCCAAGTGAGGAAAAAACGGGAGTATTGCTAAGACTTAGCAAGCCCGAATTAAGTAGATTAATGGGAGTTCTGACAGGCCACTCTCTACTACTTTCACATCTTAGCCGCATAGGAATAGCAGGAGGAGATGAATGTAGAGCTTGTGGGGAGGAAAGCGAAACATTGGAGCACTATTTATGTCAGTGCCCCGCTTTCTCACAAATACGATCCCGACATTTTGGGAGAGACACCTTACCAGACATAACCCAATTACGGGGCGTATGCTGGAGGAAAATAAGGAACTTTGTGAATGACACGGAGTTCCTATAGACCTATGAGTCAAACTGGTTCACGGTTAAACCCACGGAGCGCACAATAAGCCTATATTGGCTTAGGTGTATGTCGTAAGACATGGGCAGAAGAAGCCCTCCATTCAACCTAACCTAACCTATTACATCACTATTTAATTGTCATTGGGAAACATAATTTCCCCCAGAGTAATAATGAAAATTGTTCTAACAATTTCAGTTTGCTAAGTACCTTGGTTATGGGTATATCAGATTTAGCCCGGCCGAATATAGCATTTTTTATTTCTTTTATATATTTTTTGTAATTTTACCCATACATTTCCGGTTTTTACTTAACAGATAAATACCATTGGATAAAACAAAATTATATAAATATGTATTAGGATGGGTCGTTATAGCAATAAATATGGTGCAATAGATTTTTTGATAGCTTTTTGCATGAGCAAAAAACTCGTACTATGACATGGCAAAGAAATTATTTTCGTGGCGTCTGACTTTGAATTTGTTGTATTTTCGTATACAAGGTTGTGCGGTGCGAGGTGGAACAAAAATCTCTTCCATATAGACATATATGGAAACATATTCCATATACGTATACATATTTATACCTGAATAGATTCTTAATTGCTGAAATGCTAGAAAAAAATCCTTTAAAATTTACTTTAAAATAAATACATTTAATTATATATCAACAATTATTAAAAAGCAAGATTAAAGCTACTAGAATTATACTATCCATGTAATACGACACATACATATCCATATGATTTTGAAAAAAAAAAAATAGTTTTCATAATTAAGAATACCTTATCAGAACACATATTGCTGTAAAGTATAACAATAATAAAGGTCAAAATAGCGATCTATTCATGCAAATTCGAAAGCCCTACTTAAGACCGAAGCACTACCCGAAAATTTGTTAAGATAGCATTATTATTATAAATATATAGTTAGTATAACTTTCTCACTGAAATACCACTTTTTAGCAGAATGAATATAGTAAAATGGGTTCAATGTTGCTTATTGTTTTCATATAACGATATTAAATGTAATAAATTAATATGATATAAGCCTGAGGATAGTGTTGATCTTTTCTTTTAACCCATGTTCTTCCAATTGTTGGTTTTCTTATTTTAGGACAGAGGTCAGTTATTTACTATCATATAAAATTATTTTATTGTTAGAATTAATATTTTTTGACACTTCAAGCTCCACCGCCAATCTTCTTCAAGAATTTTTGGTTATAAATTAATTTTCCTTTTTACCGCTGGTTTTTCAGAGACTTACACTCATTTTGTTGCATATATTTATGTTGAAAACCAATACAACAATAAACTGTTTGTTAATTTTCTTAACAATTTGTATACTAAAATTAATATATATTAACTAAAGGTAAGAATAGTTTACTATTTTCCTGATCCTTTTACTAAACGCTTGAACTATGGCGATTTTGTATGCCTTCTTTCTATTTCTGTCATGTAGGTCTGACGGAAAACTAGAGAAAAGTATCTCGTTGGGTCAAGTCGTTCTCAAATCTTAAGATTTTGAGCAATCAGCGACTAATTTTTATAAACATTTTGTAGAAGATTTTATAAATAATTTAAGGTTACGGAGGACAATTTAAAAACGCTATCAATGTTTAGTAAGAGTGATAAGAATTAAAACAAACACAAAACACTATGGGAAATCAATTGGATGTTGCTGAAGACATTATAAAATATAATCAAAGCTGTGGAAAGAGAAAATCAAACAAAATTCTTTCGACAAAGGATTGTCGCGTCATAGAATTTTTGATTGGTTTGATTACACATTTCTTTCTTCTACGCGCACCCTGGAACTGATAAGTGTGGCAAGTTATGGCCTTTAATACTGAGCTGCCCTAGGGTGTTCGGTTTTTCTCTCCAATATTTTTTCGAATACCCGGGCCCTGTATCACGTCTCCATGGCGAGAGTCCACCGCAAAAATAAAACATTGCAAATAGTTTAAGTCAAACGAGTCGAAAATAAATTATCTCATATGTTTTAATAGAATGTTGCCTTCTCATGCCAAAAGCTATCGAAAAATTTATAGCACAACATCATCTGCGAAATCGACCTATTCTAACAAATAGTCAGTAATATGAAAGGTCCACGCAGTAGGATAGGTATGCGCTGCTGCTTAGAAGATGGTATTCAATCTAGCTATAAGCTGGGTTCGAATCAAATTAGATGATGATGACGGTTGTGGTGGGCATAAAGGAGTCATGCTATGTCTCCCAGCCAATAAGTCTTTAACTTTATTTTTCTTGTCTTCTTTAAAAATATACATTACTATAATTTGCCACAATAAGATTTTGCAAAATTTTTGGAAAGCAAGAATTGAACTAAAGGCCGATGATGAGCAATTTCCAATCATAAATTATAAAAGCTCCGCTAATACATATAATAAAACTAAAGTTTATAAATAAGTTATTTGAGCTATGATAGGCAACTACTGTGCTCTTGTAGTGTGTATCAGGGAAACTGAGTTAGTGTGCTAATATTAAAATTTCCCAAAAGCACCGACAAGATAGATCCTTCGGAAACTGCTAATCTTCATCTATAAGTCAACTACAAGAGTAACACCCGCAAACCAATAAATAATATCTTTGTATTACATTCAACACTTATGTACAATGCAAATGTATGGTTTTGATTTATCTCAATGTTTGGGCATTCGTGTTGTATTGCATTCACACTGTGTACTATTTTCTGAATACGTTTAAAGAAAACTAAAATTAATTATATATAACACAAATTCAAATCCGAGTATAAGCCAGACCGCATTAAATAAACATCAATTAGTCAGAAGTAAAAGTTAGCCAAATAAGAATTGAGGGAAGGAGGCAATATTCTTTTGGGCGGCAAATAAGCAAATAGAAAAATATATCCTTCAAGTTTTACATAGATAATAGATTCTAAGTTAAACTTCAACCAAAATATAGAGGTAAGAAATTTTAAGATAAAACTTCAGGGAATGTTCAATGACGCTATAATTGTGTGGTGTATAACAAGTTTATTTTAAGTTGATAGCTTGGATCCTCTCCATAGCAGCCAAATTATTTGTCTGAATCAGTTGCTTCATTCGCTATTCTTCTGCCTAATATGATGTTTATATATGAGTACAGTAGAATCTTAGAAAAGTTTACTCGCGTAAAAGTTAAACACGCGGATAAGTTAACCTTTTTCATTATCAACGAGCAGCTCTAAAAAGTTAACTTTTCGGTTAACTTTTTACTTCAACGATCTAAAGTAAGTTTCACGAAAGCAGTTGAAAGCATCAATAACGTTATAAAATGGTTTGAAAGCAACAATGATGCAAATCAAGTGGCAGATCTAGTCGATATGCGCGCGAAAATGATTAAGAGTTATTATACAAAAGAAAAGAAACAAACAAGCCTTGACTGTTTCTTTAAACCACTATAAATTAATATTTTTTACGCTGAGCACAACTGTGAAATTTAATACCCAGTACAAATTAAACCTAAGTTTCTTATTTGTAATAATAAAAACCACTTAAGCCTTTTAATAATAAATAATAATAAAATATAACATTTTGTATCTAAAAAAGTTGTGTATTACTTTTAAAATTTATTACATACTTTATTTATTAATTTTTTCGACCAAAAAAAACTCGCTTACAAAAGTTTAAAGTTCAGAAAAGTTAATACCCCTTGGAACATTTTGGTTAACTTTTTTAAGATTCTACTGTATTATCATGCCAAGATATTTCACTTTTGTATCCGATAGGATGGATGAGTCATTTATTTGAATGGGTAGACTATTTGGTATCTCTCTGTTTGAAATGTTTTGCCCTTGCTTACTTGTATTCCCCAACTACGAAACCTAGTTATTTAGACTAATTAAATATTACACTAGTGCAGCTGCTTCATGAATGCTATATAGTTGTCTGAACCTCTTGTCTAGTTCATATTTCTTCTGCGTTTTGTGATCTTTCCATATGAGTTTGGAGTCAATTATTATGCCAAAATATTTCGCTTTTGTATCCAATATTTGGCATCTTCCTGTTTGTGTCGATTACTTGAACACTATTTTATCACTGTTTACTTGTCTTCCCCAACTACCTCAAATTGAGCAGTTGTTGTAGGTTTTGCACAGCCCATGTGGCGTTTTCGTGGGATGACAATAAAACAGTGTTGAAAATAATCTGCAATAAAAATGCAAAAAATGCTATCAGGGAGCAACGTTTTTTAATTATGACAAATCTTTCAAAGTCTAATTACCTAATATATATCTCTACCTATCCGGTTAAGTCCCTTTGGTAATTTTGGAAAACTAAACTTTGTACTCTGAGTATAGTCATTCTATAATTCAAAATTGTCAGGTATGCCCTTTAAAGTGTGATTTAGTCCTCGTGAATTATAGCGGAATAGTTGAAATACCAAAAATTTAACAACTCTAAACTGTTTATTAATTTAGTAGAAGGTACCTTTTTGTTTTCCATGCAACAAGTTTGATGCTTTCGTACAATATCTTTCTTTTACTTTAATTTTTATATACCCATCAACATAATAAATTAAAATTTATGCTGGAAAACACGCTATCCGGTAAAGCTCCCCAAGGAGTTGAAATTATGAAATTTTATATGCATTCTATTTCTCAAAGCATTAGTAGATATATATTTTGCTGAAATTGCGAGAATATGTAGCGTATTTTTCTGAATGATAAATATACATTTCTTAATCTTTGCAATACTGCACTTTCCCTCTTACTATGTATGTATGTATATATTTTTTAGTTTTTGTCCATATTCATAAAAAGAATTTTATGCTCCTTAAGTTTTTACCGAACTATTTTCCACACAAAATTTTGTCAAATTAACCACTAATGAACATTTAATTTTTTTAATGGAAAATACAGAAAATATATGGGTCTTTTTCATCCACTGTCTTTTGTGCTAGAAGCTGGGGGCAAATCACCGCATTCGAAATCGAGTCTTCTTTCGTGTATACAAATATTTCGACGGCAGCAATTTTTTGGATCACAGTATTCGATCGCAATTAATATTGTCTACTACTATTTTCTACATCGCAGTACGCATTTGGTAATAAAGAAACAAAACGAAAAAGGAAAACAAAATATAAATAAATTGGTGAAAAACTTCAAGATAAATATTCGGAATCGGAGGATGAGTCCAATATTGCCATTATAAGTAGGAAAATTCGTGACAAAAGCAATCCTTTTTCATTGCCGGAAGCTGAGTAAGTTGAGAGTTTAAAGCAAAGATTAGAACTAAATGTTTCATCGTTTGTACATAGATTCAAAAGACGTTTTCGGCTCTCTAAGGAAGCTTTTGAATACGTTTTATCGGAAATAAATATCTATGGTCACATGTCGACGAGCGTACCACCCGTATTGCAGCTTGCCGCTACATTGTCCCTTTCGGCCAGTGCACAGTGGGGGATTTTGAAAAAAAAGTGGAAATAATTCTGCAATTTCTAAGCGGGTAAGCCGATTGTAATAAAAATTCACACACATATTAAGGAACTATTGTTGAGCTTAAGTTTGGAGTGTGAACTTTATAGAACTGAAGGGGGCGGAGCTATACGCCCCTAAAGTAGGCCTCCTCGGGTATGTGAAAAATTCGAAAGCATGTCAAACTTATGGTTTTGATCCCAGTAAAACGAAATTTTGTAGGTAGATTTTCCTACTACAGGGCTTTAAAAAAATGTGCAACATTGATGGATTTTCATTTGCAGGTTAGGAGATATACTACGAATACTATTAAAATTTTAACATTTTTCTCTGTGCTGGCCCACTGTTTCGTTAATAGCAAAGACAACACTAGTCAGATTTACAAAATCTTTTCTTTTTTGGATTAAAAACAAAATTTTTAATCTAATTTAATGCAAAAAAAAATTTAATGCAAAAAAAAATTCAGTTTAAAAAACTTATTTAGTAAAAAGTTATACGCAGTTTAAATTCAAATTCCTAAAAAACTCGATTTTTCCCCTTTTTTGCGGAAAAAAGTACGTTCATTATTTCGTAATTATAAAAAAAACTTTGCGGGAACATCTACGCTATGTTTATATTGGTTTGAAGGAATATACTATGTTGTACATTATTACAGAAGAAAAAATTAAAAATTTTTCTTTTTTAAGAAAGCAGAGTGTTGCCAAACAGATGAATTTTTATAGCAAGTTCTCGGCTTATGGCTTTTTTTCTCCAATCCCAAAGCTAAAAACAAATAATTGTGTACACGATCCTAAAGCCTAGCATGTTTTAAAAAATTCACCATACTTGCAGCTGCACCTCGCAAAAGCTAAAAAAAAAAAATAGAACAAAAATATTAAAAAATCCCATTTTTGGGATTTTTTGACTTTTTTCTGGGAATTACGGAGTTTCAAGAATTATATCTTACCGGTTTTTACATTTTTCCTGTTAAACACGCTATTTTCTACGTAAGTGACAAATTTTAGCAGAAAATAATAACAAATAAAAATTTTGTAGCATAAGAAAAAAGCGAAAAAAACAAAATTTTTTTTCAAAAACTTTGAGCTGAAATGTTTCACAGTTTCCATTTCACAGTTTCCATTTCACAGTTTTCCATTTCAGCTCAAAGTTTTTGAAAAAAAATTTGTATTTTTATATTTTCTTCACTTTTCAGTTTATCAGTGCACGTATTTTCAATAAACTGAGTAATAACTTTAACTTTATCCTCGAATGGAATTTCTGTGTGCTCAAACAAAAGGAAACATAAATTTCTATCAGCCAATGTGATCGCAATCACTACTGTAACTGAAATAGTATCATATATTCTAAAATATTCAGTTATAACCAAATATACATCTTAAAATTTTTCGCTGTTACCAGGTAAACAGTAGCAATTGCATCAATGCAACAGATACACTAAAGGTCAGATATCGCAGCTACCTGGGAATTATGGAATAAGTGGTTGAGTTTCAAACAAACTTTTAGGAATTTTTCAAGTCTACTGATGAGTTGATTCGCATCAACGAAATGTCGTCGGCATATAGACAGCTGAAAAAGATTTTATTTTTTTGAAAAAGGTTCATTTTCGGACCTTTAATACGTTTCAATTGGCTCTTAAAGCAAATAAATTATTAAGTTCACATTTGAATTTTCTAATACATATTTCAAGGTTTTGTTAAATCTGCAATAAAGTGTGCGTATTTGTTTTCCTCTCTTTTAAACAAACCTGGTTTTCTTTTACTGCATGAGTTTTGATGTGTGGAATTGCATGGTCTCTTTATATTCTTTATATACCTTCCATGTGGTTTTCGTAAATTGCATTTTAATACAATAATGTTGACATTTTAAAACTTCATTAACGCAATTAACCACACGCAGACGTTAGCGAATGAAAGGGACTCACAATGCTGTACGTTTTATGTTTGAAATTGTTGTGTGTTCGAGTGTAGAAACCCATATTTACAATGCCAGCAAACGTTCAACAAACCGCAGGAATCGGTTTGCTGTTTGCAACTGGAAAAAAATACAGATATAGAAATATTTACACGTCAAGAAATATGCCATAAAGTGGAACCGAAAACCTATAAGATCTAAAATTTATAATTTTGATCAGAGTAGACAGCCATTATTAAATACTAAGCTACTTTTGATTTGGGCGAAAGTAGCATTAACTTGTGTTTATGTTTGTTCTAGTACGATGCTCTTGTTTGGCAGTGGTGAGATATGCACTTCTCGATTTTTGGTTTGATTTTTTCGATGCCTTAATTGAACCTTATAATTATATAGTTCGAGTCACTACATTAATATACCATTTGACATTGTCCCAGTGTCTGGTACAACATAAGCTAGAGTTCGTAATAAAAGAAAACAAAGTCCAGTAACAGTGCTTAAGTCATTTCTAACCAAGAGCACAGTTCTATAAATACGAAAAAAGTATGCTTTGCCAACTAAATTCTGCTCTAAACCTAGAACAGGCTTTTATCAAATTACTTCAAATGCCAAAAACAACAACTTATATTTGCACTGAAGAAATAAGTAAACCTTAAATTAATTTAAAGCTAACTACTACTTAATGCTAGGATCACCGCTGGGACAAACGACGAATTTTTCGCCGCGAATATTCGCCGTCAAAAATAAAACACATTGGTGTTTATGAAAATGCACACAGTCACAGCTTCGGTAGAAATTCGTTCTACGCGGCGAACTTGAAATAGACTTATTTCTATTTCTTACGCCGGCGAACGACGAACAAATCAGTAACATGTGGCCATTTGTGTTTCAGTTTTCAAGTATTTTAGTAAAAACAGCTAATTTTTACCTCAATAGTTCTTATTTTAAGTGGACTTTTTGCATTTAAAATAAAAAGCCAACATATTAGATTATAAAACATGTTTGTAGCGTTTAATTTTTTGTTTTTGGTAATGCTAAATTTTTTTAGCAACCAATTTTTTTAATATGGTCACCCCATCAGCTGTTCAACTATAATAAGATAAAATTAAAAAACTGAGAACATGGATGCAAATGAAATTGTAATTGAAAATGTTAAACTTCATGAATGTCTATATAATCTGGGATCATGTTATCTTAATTATTTTTAAAAAATTTGAAATTCTTTGATTCATTTAACTTTTTTATCTTTGAACAGACAATAAACAACTTTATCAATTATAATAGATGTTTTTGTTTTTCGGTGTTATTGTGATTCGTCGTGTTGGGCGAAATTCGTCGTTCGCCCCAGTTATATTCCTAGCATAACGACTACTGGTTGGAGTTCGATTTACTTTTTAATAAACACAACCAAATGATTAAACATAAAGGAAGTGTATTGTCCGGTTAACTTAGTTATAGCTAAATTTTTTTACCGGTATTCACAAAACCTAAAACATTGTTGAAACACATTTTACAAAAAATTTTTCATATAAAATTTGTTCTAAAATGTATTTGAGCATCGTTTTATTTTTTATGAATACCGGTGTTTGTGTCTGCACTAACACAGAAAAATTGTGCAATTCAAGGATGAATTTACAGATGTACTTGCTTTGTGATATGTTATTATTTTAAATAAAGTTTGTATATTAATATTATTATTATTTTTTTTTTTGATTTGTTGTTTATTTTAATTTTGTACTGCAAAGTCGTTTTCTTAATCTCTGACTTTTTTCGAACCGCAAAGCCGAATGACTGTTGAGCAGCCACCAGACCCACTGAGCCATCTCAACAAGTAGAACGAAAGCAACAGCAAGCAATTTTATCAGGCTGACCCTGTAGAGCTGAACAAATCAATAAAACGATTTATATTCCAGTAAGATAATGTAGAGTTTACCCAAGTCCATATAATGGTATACAAATATACAACATTGACGGCCTAAATCAGAAGTTGTTGCATTCTTTCTTAATGATGCTATGGCTGAGTGGGTATGGTGGCTGTTCAACAGTCGTGAGGTTGCTGTTCGGATCTTATCAGAGGCAAACGAAGGACCTCAAAGTGCAAAAATAAAATAAATGAAATATACAAACTAAGGAAGATAAAGAAAATTGCAAACAGTAATTTAAAGAAAAAATTTAAAAATCACCACCGAAAACATGAAATAAACCATGTCTTTGCTGTACTAACTTTAAAGTGACTAGTTTTAAGTTGGTTAAACTACTCGGATATTACCATGTTAAAGCACTTAACTACTGAGTTGCTGTCAGAATTTTTACTAAGACAAGCATGTGTTTGTACCATCAGACCAGTGGAGATGCCACTTGACAATTGAGAAGCATTTAAATAAATCCCCGTAGAATATTTATCAAATAAAGAATAAAATAAAACCTAACATAAAATGAAATAAATACCGAAATGAAATAGCTCTCAACCGCATTTTATTTCAGAATCTTTTAATAAAACTTAAGGCCCTAAAAATTAAAAACGCCAAAATAATATACACATGTATGTATATAACAAAGTAAAAACAATTTCTTAATAAATTGGTGGCATAAAGTAACCAGCAAAAAAGCGAAACAATTTCCAAAAAATTCGTATTGGGAGCAACAACAGCGACTTTGTTAAATAGTACCGGGTAGACGAAGCATTGCTCGGAATTTAAGCTTAGCATTTCAAAAAAAAATTTTTGCTGCATTATCTTCTTGTCATAATCACCTTTTTCTACTCTGTTTCTGTTATACTAATTAAAAAAAAAAAACTAATGTTTAGTAGCACAACTTTTTCATTATTATTTTCTTAAGGCTATATAACACTAAAAGTCTTAGAGAGCAGTTTAAATATGATGTATGTAGTAGGAACATACACCACGTGGAAAGTGTTCAACTATACCAATATAAACACCAAGAGTTTTATTAAATCAGTGGTTTTCGAACAAATTTAGGGACGAAAATTCTTTTCCTTGCCCCTTTGATCTTCCTAAAATTCAGCACTTCAAAAAGATACCAGACACCTGTCCGATTGTTTGTATTAGGGATTCAGGCCCTTTCAGAATTTCGCGCTACTTTCATCAGACCAGGAGATAGAAAATTAAAGATTTTATTCCCTTTTACCCCCTTAATGCTAAAAACATAAATAAAATGTATAGTAAATTTGCATTTTTTAGGAGTCTAGTTCTTGTTCTACTTTTTTCCTTTTCTATTTCATCCGTCTCCGAACTTTGAAAAAGCACCAAATCTCTATTTTTGCTGCTTTTGTCTTCCTAAAATTAAGAATTTCAGAACAGTACCAGACACCTATCCGACAATTTGTATCAGGTTTTCAGGCCCCTTTAGAATTTTTGAGCTACTTGCATTAGGCTTGGAGATACAGAATTATAGATTTTGCTCTTCTTATCCCTTTTTACCCACTAAATGTCTAAAAAATTATAAAAACTGCGCAGAGAATTCGAAATTTTTTCAGAAGTCGAACTTTTGTTTTACTTTTCCTTGTTCCCATCCATCTCTGCCATTTAAAAAGTGCCAAATTTCTGTTTTTACTCCTTTTATACCCCTAAAATTCAAAATTTCAAAGAAGTACTAGACACTTGTCTGATTACTTTTAATATACTTTCAGGCCTTTTCTGAACTTCTTTGGTACAGAATTACAGTTTTTACCCTCTACATGTCCATATTTTAAGAAAATGCGAAAGCGTATAGATAAATGCAATTCGAAAAACTATAAAAATTCAGTTTTACTCGATTTATCCCGCTAGTATACAACATACCAAAAATGTACCAGACACATGCCCATTTCTTTTTATAATTTTCTATATTTTTTGAACGAAGTTCCTTAACGCGGCTTGCTGGTAGTGGAAATTAGTAGAAATCGTCACGAAAGCGTGTGAGCTATTTATATGTATTGGTGTACTGTCGACAAGCAATTGTGTATGATGGGCGGTGTCTCCGCTGACAGCAGCGGAAACATCTACCAATAAATATTAATTAGTTGGAAAACGTTCCAAAAATTTAAAGAAACATAAAATTTAAAAATTTCAAAAACAACACAAAATAAAACATACAGATTTCACCTTGTATTACATTGAAAGATGAAAAACAAAAACGTAAGGAACTTCGTTCCTAACGGGGGTCCCCCGACCGCATTTCTTTTTTATTTAACTTTCGGATCCTTTTTGAATTTTTGTGCTTGCTTGATAAAGACCGGAGATATTAAATGACCGATTTTGCCTTATTTTTACCCGTTTGTACACTCTTTACGATTTAACTCCAGATCCGAGAGTATCGTATTAGCATTCATACCGAGTTTTATCAAAATCGTTACAGGTGTTTTCGAGAACACCGAGACTGCTTAAAATTTTGATTAGTAACCGGCAAAATTAAGAAAACAAATAATAATTCCAACTTCAACAGCAGTTCAATTAAAATCTTTTATGCAAAGTTTTCAATCACATTTTTTATTTTGATAAATCTGAGTTTTATGGAAATATTAGTATTTAAATATATTTGTAATTAATGTTATATATAAAAAAAGCACCACATACATAAAATTATGAATTTTATTTAAACAAAAATTTTTAATTTAATTTTAATTCATTGTGTGTCGAGCTCTGGTTAGGTTTACAAAAGTGTTCCGAAAAAACAGCATTCGAGAGACTTCTTAAATTCTGGCTTAAGTTACAACATCCAAACAGGCGGCCTTTATGCAGGTGAAAAGAGCTTTTCAGTCATAGTATGTCGAATTATAGCTGCGCCCACGATAATTTTTCGAATTTCATATTTTTCAACTCGAGCTACAATGTCATTGAACAAGTTGCATAAATTGATTTTATTACTGGCAATTGTGTAGACATTTATTAGTTTTGAAAATAAAACAAATTAAAATTTTCAAAATCTTTTGGGTCTATTTAATTTTCTATTTAAAAATTTGTAACGAACGCCTAATATGCAAATGTTGAACCAAGCAGTTAAGTAATGCAATCAAAATTAAAATTAAAAACTAAAATTTGAGAACGTTTGCAAACAAAAACATCAATTTAATGCAGATCACGAGTGGTGGAAAAAAATATCTTTATCATTTTAAATCGATACAGTCTTGTAGCATAGAAACTTATTTTGTCCGCTATCATAATTTTTTGTTGCATACTTTTATGTGAACTACATCAAGTTTTATAATTTCTTATGATTTTCTAAATTGCTTTGTTCTTAAATAATTAAATTGAATTATTTCCCCTAACTTTCAAATATAATTGATTTTCCATTAAAAGGGAAATCATTTAAGGCAATCTGCTTTACATGAACAGATTCCGCTTTAATATCTGAAGGTGAGCAGCAAAACAATTGTCCACAGAATTAATGTACATTTGAAGGCAAAAGCTACTTGATTCAACTTACAACATGTTATCTAATACGATAATTAATTAATGCACTATTCTATATACATATAGACAGCAGTACTAATGTGTAAATGCCCAAGTTAAATAACATCAGTAGCAATCAAATATACATGAGCAATTGTGACAGTAGGGACATGCTAATTTTCCATATTTGTGTTGTCCACAGGACAACAAATAATGTGTGTATTTTGTTTATTTATGTTTGCTATATGTTTTAAGAACTGAATTCAAAATACTAAAGGTGTATGTGTGTGGGTGTGTGAAGGTAATAGAGAGAGAAAAATGTGAAGAGACAAAAATGATTTTATTCTTGACCAGCTTAAGGTTTCTATAAGGAACAACACAAGATGAAAAAATTTTAAAAAATTGTTATACCTACAAGCATAATTATGCAACAAAAAACATTTTGCTCAAAAATAGTATTACTGCAGATGTCAGTCCGCACTTTTTTAAAGCGTTTAATAACACATTGCAAGGTCTAATCAATCTATTACGAGTGGGTAATCAACAGAAATACTTGATACGAGTAAAATGAGCTCATTGGTGATAGTATTTCCGTATAATAGCTATCGTTCAAAATAATTATAAAATAAGATAATAGTGACTTTCACTTACTGAAATGTAAAATTTGTTTTTATTACGCACAAATATTTGTTTTGATAAACACAAATCGCCGGTGTTTTCCATAACCAAGGCAAAGCTAAAGGATCTCGAAATAATTTAAAAAAGTACGTAAAAATTACAATATTTAAATTAAATTTCCGAAAAGCAATATATAAATAATAAAAACAAAACAACAAAAACAAAAGGTACCTACATAAGTATCTTATTTATCTTTAATTACACTGTGCTAGTTGAAAAAACCGACAGACGGCGCACCCAGCGACTAAACTTAATTCGGGTGCGCAAAATTCAGTGGTGCTAACCGGCTTTTTTAGGTTAGCTCTTGTTTTTGATATATACCGTTATTTCAAAAAGGGAAGAGGTAGTACAACATATATTCCCTTACCTCAAAAACGGTTTAAACCATTGAAAACCATATAAAAACCGCAATTCGACAACAAAATTATCTTTCAAATAGTTAGCACCACTGAATTCAGCACACCCGAATTAGGTTTAGTCAGTGAGTGCCCCAAGCACAGTGTTATCCTAAACTACGCTACAGTATATGTTATTAACATAATTCTTATTAGATTTTTTTTAGTGAATTAGTGGACATTATTTTTGTAAAAATCCTAAACATCCTAGAAAAAAATAATGTTGCTAAAATAGTAATACTAGAAAAGTCGCGGAGATACAGAATTACCGATTTTGCCGTTTTTTCCCCTTTTATCCCTAAATGTTTAGAAAGTAAAAAAATTGCATAATCTATGCGACATTACACAGGAGTGTAATTTTGGTTTTACTTCTTTCCTGCTCCCATCCGCCTTCACAATTCAAAAAAGTCCCAAAATTCTGATTTTACCCCTATCATCTGCCTAAAATTCAGGATTTTAAAAAAGTACCTGACACCTTCCGATTACTTTTGGTATTCTTTTAGGACCTTTTTGAATTTTTCCGGTACTTGTATTAGGCGCGGAAAAACATAGTTACCGATGTTTGCCCTTTATTCCCTCGTTTTCCCCCTCATTGTTAAGAAAGTAAGAAATTGTATTATCTACTCTAGGTTTTGTTCTTAGGAGTGTAGTTCTTGTTTTAATTCTTTCCTGCTCCCATCCGTCTTCCCAATTCAGAAAAGTACCAAAATTCTACTTTTACCCGTTTTATCCCCTGAAATTCAGGATTTCGAAAAAGTACCGGAGACCTGTTCGATTAGTTTTAGTACGCTTTTAGGCACTTTTTGATTATTATTTTTTACTTTTGTTAGGTCCGGAGATGTAGAATTAGAGACTTATCCCTTATGTCAACTTATCCTTTTCCCAAAATGGCAAAAATTAAAAAAAGTGACGAAGTTGTATTGAGAATTTTTTAATGGGTATTAAATTCAGTTCATGGTTTTTTCCTGTTTCTATCCATTACATAGATATATAGAATTCAAAAAAGTACCAAAATTCAGTTTTTACCCGTTTTATCCCTTTAGTGCTCAAAATAGCAAAAAAGTACCAGACACCTTTCCGTTTATATTTATTATACTTTTGGGTGCTTTTTGAAGTTTTGTGCTACCTGCTTAAAGTCTGGAGGTATTGTATTACCGATTTTACCCTCTGTTACCTATTTTTACCCCTTTCCGGGGCGAATTTCCAAAAATCCCGTCTTAGTGGATCCATACATCAGAAGGGCTGCCCATATACGAAATTTGATTACTCTAGCTTAAGCCGTTAGGGCTAGGCAATAATCCCCCAGTCAGTCCGTCACGTTACAATTTTATATATACTTATAGATTATATAGTAAGACTATTACATCCTTTGAACCAGAAACTTACAATTGAACATTTAAAATAAAAGTCTAATCTTCAAAGTGATGGTGAGCTAATTTGGTCCTCAGCAGCAAAATGCCATATAAAGAAAGTGCAAATAAGCCAAAAAAAAAATGTTTAAAAATGATTCACAATCTGTGTTGGTATTACCCTACTCAGCGCCTTCACACATTAGCAAAGACTGACCTCATGGTAATAAAATAAACCGCCTCACATTAAATTTTAGGGCCAGCTACCCTAGCTCTCATCATAATTTTACCCGTAGCAATCGGCTTTTGTATAAAATCCAAAAACTCTCTATGAATGTTTCTTGAAATTTTTCTCCTTAACAATTAGTATAATATAACCCATATAAAATGTTTGTTATCTAATATTTAAGCAGAAAAGGGTGAACCACTATAAACTCTTTAAAAAAGCTATTATAATTTTATAAACATAAATGCTATTTATAAATAAAGCATTGAATTGAATTGAATGTACCTACATAAATCACTCTATCATAAGATTACTATAGAATAGTGAATGATTCTAGGTGAGAAATAAAAATTTAGATCGCAGGAGCAGGTATCCCATGCATAGACCGACGCAAAATACAGACAGGTGAGACAAAGAGCTCAAATAAACTAACAAACACATTTAAAAGAAAACTTTGTCAGCATAAATACACAGAAGATAAGTTAATCGGTAATAGTACGGACACTAAATATTATAAATCGAGCCTACATAAATATAATGGTCCATAACTATAGACATCGAAAAAGTATGCTTTGAGCAATTTTAAGTCACTGCTAAACAAAAGTATGCTTTTTGTCTACTATAGACGTGAAAAAGCCGACTTTACGCGCAAAAGTTTGCTCTAAATTTAAAACCAGCAGAAATTGTCTTTAACTTATTTAGCAACAGCTTTGGTCAAACAAATGTCACTTTTATATGTAAAAGCTTTTTAGTGTAAATTTTTTTTTAAATTAAATAATTAAATTAAAGATTTTTTAATAACTCTTATTAATCAGAATTTTCTTTTTTAAAAAAATTTTAAATTTGACTTTTATTCAATTCGCTTTGATGTTTTTTGTTTACTTCCTAATACAGTCTTACATTTGTGGCAGATCTTTAATAGAATATTAATTATATTTTTCAATTTAACTTTTTCAATTTAATTACAAATATTAACCTGAAGATTTATTAGCGAAATATTCAAAAATATTGTCTGTTAAGTATACTCATTTGTAAGTACCTTATACGATACGATATGGTACAACTATGTGTACCTATCCGTCTGATTTATAAACGATAACTAACGATAAATTTAATATGTAGCAGTGCTATAATAGTACATGAATTTAATTAGTTTCTGATATAGAGATTTTATAAAATAAAATGGTGGCAGAAGTTACTGGATTTTGGAAGGACAAACACGTCTTTCATTTTTCTCTACAATTGGTGACCCCTACTAAACGAACACTAGGATGAATGACGACAAGATGACCGAAACTTTGGCGACAACATCTAGACAGTCCGATACATCAGCTAACGTGCTTCCCGCTAACCACGAAAATAGCACAATTGTTAACAGAGTCTCCGTCAAAGTCCCACCTTTCTGGCCGGAACAACCGGAAATATGGTTTGCCCAGGTAGAAGCACAATTTAGCATCGCCGGTGTGAACAACGATCTGTCCAGATATAACACAGTTGTGGCTGCTATTGAAAGCAACGTCCTATCACAAGTATCTGACGCAATATTAAACCCTCCTGAACGAGACAAGTACCTTAGGCTTAAGTCTTGCATTATAGAAAGATACTGCGACAGCGAACAAAAAAAAATTCAAAAACTTATTTCCGACATCGATCTTGGTGATAAGCGTCCAACCCAGTTGCTGAATGAGTTGAGCGGCTTGGCGAAAGGTAAAATAAATAATGACTTTTTAAAGTCACTTTGGCTACAAAGATTACCAGCGCAAACTAGAGCCATACTGCAAGCATCAAATGCAGATTTACCGGAGCTCGCAAAATTAGCTGACAAAATATTGGAAGTTTCGGACTACCAACAGGTAGCTGCTGTGGCCGCTCCACAAGCTCTGCTAAGTGACACTGATCTCCGTATACAACGCATGGAACACCAGTTAAATCAAATATTAAACGAACGTACGAGACGAGTTCATGGCAGAAGCTACCAGCGTACTTCGAAAAGTAGAGAACGCCGATCGAAAACACCTACTTCATCAAGCAGCCAATGTTGGTATCATGAAAAGTTTGGTGTTAACGCACGAAAGTGTCGAGCTCCTTGTAGCTACACAAAAAACTAAAACCTTCTCTAGAACTTCCGAGCGGTTCTAGTGATAAGCGTTTCCAAATCGCTCGCCTTATTATTTGTGATAAAAACTCAAGTATAAAATTTTTAATTGACACTGGCGCTGATGTGTCTGTTATACCGCCCAGCGCAGCTGACAGACATAAAAAACCTTCGACAACAATTTTTTACGCTGCTAATGGTTCACCTATAAAAACGTTTGGCCAACGTCGTCTTAATTTATCATTTGGTTTATGCCGTAGTTTAAAATGGGATTTTTATATTGCCGACGTTAATACTGCAATCATCGGCTCTGATTTTTTGAAAACATATGACTTGATTGTTGATATAAAAAGAAGTAAGCTCGTAGACAGAAATACAATGTTAGAAACGAAGGCAAGTTTAGTACGAAATCAGCAAAAATAAAATATCGACATTTAAAAAAGATTGCAAATTTTCACATATGTATATTGAGTGAGTATAATGATTTGGCAATTCTCAATTCGAATAAAATGCCTATAACAACTAATACTACGCACCACATTGTAACAACAGGCCCACCAGTTTTTACACGTCCAAGACGACTTTCAGGCGACCGACTGGAGGCAGCAAAGCGTGAGTTCCAGTTTTTAATGGAAAAAGGAATCTGCCGGCCTTCGAAAAGTCAGTGGGCAAGTCCACTGCACTTGGTAAGAAAACAAAACAACGATTGGAGGCCATGTGGAGACTACCGGTCTCTCAACGCGATTACGGTACCAGACAGGTACCCAATCCCCTATCTCCACGACGTAGCAAATGTGTTGCATGGTAAAAAAATATTCTCGTCCATTGACTTGCAACGCGCTTACCACCAGATTCCGGTTGAACCCGCAGATATACCGAAGACGGCAATTGCAACACCGTTCGGTTTGTATGAATTTGTTTACATGACGTTTGGATTACGAAACGCTGCGCAAACTTTCCAGCGGTATTTGGATGATTTGCTGAGAGGACTAGATGGCACGTTTGCTTATATTGACGACATTCTAGTGGCTTCCACTGACGTGGTGCAGCATGAAAAAGATTTGAGGGCCGTATTTGATAGATTGCGTAAAGGAAATTTATCTATCAATGTTGATAAATGCAAACTAGGATAAACGGAGCTGGATTTTTTAGGCCACACAATTACGAGTGAAGGGATGCGACCACTTAAAAGCAAGGTCGTAGCCATACAAAATTTTAACAAGCCTAAAATAGCGAAGGATCTAAAAAAATTTTTGGGAATGTTGGATTTTTACCGTCCTTTTCTTAAAAATGCAACTAAACATCAGAGTGTACTGCAAAATTTAATTAAAGGAAACAAAAAGAACGACAAAACAGCAATTGAGTGGTCAAGCGAATCTTCAAAGGCGTTTGAAACTTGCAAAGATGAGCTAGCTTATGCCACTTTCTTGTGCTATATGTCTCCACATAGCGAATTAACGTTAACAGTAGACGCCTCGGATTCGGCAGTTGGTGCCGTGTTACACCAGATTGTCGACGGTGTTTCCCAACCACTCGGTTTTTATTCAAAGCAGCTCACGAATGCTCAACGTATGTATAGTGCTTACGACCGAGAATTAGCGGCTGTTTATCAAGGTGTGCAACATTTCAAATACGCGTTGGAGGGGCGTAAGTTCACAATTTACACCGACCACAAACCTTTAATATTCGCGTTTCAACAAAAAAGTGAGAAAGCCCCTCCGAGAAGGGTAAGACAATTGGATTTTATAAGCCAATTCTCCACCGACATTCGGCATATTAAAGGCGAAGAAAACACAACAGCTGACTGGCTTTCGCGCATTAGCAGCATTACAAACTATGCTCTTGATTTCAACTTAATGGCGACTGAGCCGGAAAGGGACGAGGAGCTGAAGTCTTTGATAAATTCGGGTATAGACTCATCCCTTAAACTCACAGCTATGCCCGTTCCAGATTCCTCCAAAGTTTTGTACTGTAACACACATGAGTCATATATAAGACCTTATGTAACCGTTAAATATCGGCAACTTATTATGCAAAAACTGCATAATTTAAGTCATCCCGGCATAAGAGCTACGAAAAAGCTCGTAATGTCGAGGTACGTATGGCCTGGCATAGCGAAAGATATTGGAAATTTTGTACGAGGATGTTTACGGTGCCAAAAAGTTAAAATTGGCAAACATACATCCGCATCATTAAGCACATATGCAAAAATAGATCGCCGTTTTCAACATGTGAACATTGACCTTATTGGGCCACTTCCAACATCAGCCGGCAATCGTTATTGCCTCACCTGTATTGATCGTTTTTCTAGATGGCCAACAGCAATTCCAATACCAGATATTTCGGCTCATACGGTCGCAACAGCGTTTATATCTGGGTGGATAGCAGCTTATGGTGTCCCAGAAAAAATAACTACGGACTTAGGAAGACAATTTGAGTCGAATTTGTTCAAGGAGCTAACAAAAACTCTTGGTATACACCATTTGCGAACCACGGCATACCATCCCCAAGCGAATGGTATGATTGAAAGATGGCACCGTACGCTCAAAAATGCAACTAAATGTCATGCCACAAATGACTGGTGTTCAGTACTTCCATTTGTTCTTTTAGGACTCCGTACCACGATTAAGTTAGATGTCGGTGCTAGCCCGGCTGAAATGTTACACGGAACACACTTACGTGTACCAGGAGAGTTCTGGGTCAAAAGTAATAGCAATGATAGTCAGGTCGATTTCGTGCAAAAACTACGTAGAGTAATGAGCGAGCTGAGACCACCGGAACCGTCAAGACATACAAGCAAAAAGGACTACGTTGATCCTAATTTGAATATAAGCAGTTTTGTTTTTGTTAGAGTAGACCGAGTACGAAAGCCGCTAGAACCAGCATATGAAGGACCTTTTAAAACTTTAAAACGATATAAAAAGTATTTCGTAATAAAAAGAGGTCAACAGAAGGACAAAGTTTCTGTCGACAGAATCAAACCCGCTAGAGTGTATGCCAACGAATCCAACGAGCCACCGGTGAATCAACCAGCGCAGGCATCACCTAACAACCCTCCAGAAGGCGAAAAAGTAAGTCGATATGGAAGACGAGTAAAGTTTCCAAACTTTTTGGGGCAGCCAAAACACTAGCCCGGGGGTATTGTGGCAGATCTTTAATAGAATATTAATTATATTTTTCAATTTAACTTTTTCAATTTAATTACAAATATTAACCTGAAGATTTATTAGCGAAATATTCAAAAATATTGTCTGTTAAGTATACTCATTTGTAAGTACCTTATACGATACGATATGGTACAACTATGTGTACCTATCGGTCTGATTTATAAACGATAACTAACGATAAATTTAATATGTAGTAGTGCTATAATAGTACATGAATTTAATTAGTTTCTGATATAGAGATTTTATAAAATAAAATGGTGGCAGAAGTTACTGGATTTTGGAAGGACAAACACGTCTTTCATTTTTCTCTACACATTTATGTAGGTATGTGTTCACATATATACATCATTTTTGAGAGTCATCTCATTAGAGATGGGATTTTACATAAATTTTTAAGAGCTTGTATGATAAATATCTAGGCATTTTCGATAAATAATGCGGCCCTCATTCATCTTAAAGTCAATTTTAACTTTTGACTATAGTTAGAAAAAAGTTAGCAACACTTTTTAAAATTTAAGTTCTTTCTAAAAGGAACCGACATTAGTGTTTGACTATAGTTAAGGACCAATAAATCTACATAAATCCAAAATAAAGGAAAAAATATAATTTGTATAATGGAGATCACTATCACTTATAACGTAAGCTGCAACCTTTTCTGGAAATATGTTAATTATGAAAAACTGACGCGATCGGAAAAAGTAAAATGTATTATGTACATATGGACAATCTCATACTTATGGACAATCTGTCAATGATGATGTAGCCATTAAAGCCAACACTTTCCGCAAATTATATAAAGCCTGAAATCATAGTTCTACCAGCAAAGGATATTAAAAACTAAAAAATAAGTTGATTGTCATGAGTTGAAGAGCGATTCATTTTTTATGCAGCTTTAAAAACAGTTAATAAAACTTTTAAGTACTGTTGGCATTCTGTTCTTATTAGAAACCAAAAGTTTCAAACTATTTTAAGAACAAAACTTTTTTATAATTTGTTTCTCAATAACTCAACAATTAAAGCTATTCCAAAGGAGATATGAACGCAGCTTGTAAATTTAATGTTTCTAGACATGTTATGTATCAAAACTGAACCTATTACTTTAACGTTGTGATAAGATGTTGCAGCAGCCTCTACCAAAATATCGTATTAAAGAAAACAAAAAATATCTAAAATACTATCAAAAACATCTGAAATACTGATGATTTTCGTCGTAAAGAAAATTGTGGTCATTATGAAAGAAACTTTTGACTTCTTGCACAGTGTTATTGAATGAGAAAATAAACAATTACTGTTAGTAAACTTTTTAAAACTGTTAAGCTATTTATTGTTAGTTGTCCACCACTCGAAATGTTTCCTTACAAAAAGAACATGTCATGTTAGTCTAAAAGTGTCACGTGGAACTATAAAAATCATAAACAAAATTAAGAAACATGTAAGCAATATTCCATTTCTAATTATATTTTGTCTATGAATGCTCTTAAAACGCCCAATAGACGTAGGCATGGTGCTAATTAAACGACTGCAAAGTTTTTCTGATCACTAATATACAAAATCTCAGAATTCTGTATTCTATTGTCTAAAAAACGGACAGTGAGCCCTTTGAGTGAGTGCAGCATAATAAGCAGTGTATTAATTTGGTATATCTTCTTTGAAAATGTATTAAACAAGCTTTTTCCAGGAATACTCAAAGCTTATTTAAAACAAGCAACACACAAGTATAATAAACATTATTGAAGCTTATCAATTAAAAGTTTTCATTACGGTTTGTTACCTCCTTTTTGGCAGAGATGCATTCAACAAATATTCGTAGTACATACAGTTGAACAGAAAAAAATGGTGAATAAAAATTTTATTAACGTTCTCAAAGTTATTGATGAATTTTTATGTTTGTTTGTGCTTTCTGTACAACAGAAATACATTGTGCTGCTGAAGCGATGGCCCTTTAAACAAAATTAAATATCCGACTACTGGCTCGTAAACATTTATTTTATTTATTTTTCTTATTTCTTATTGAACTTTATTTCTATCATAATTTGTGATTTATTTAGCACAGCAATATGACGTTTTATTTTATATTTTCTTAGAACTAAGAAAAGCGGCAAATGTTTTTTATTGACAACAATATACTATAAAACTGGTTTGACTTTCAGTTTTATGACTCAGATGTATACATACATATGTAGATATTTCAGAAAGGTAAATGTAAAAAAGGTGCAAACATTATAAATAAATTCAGTCAAACATGAGGCTGGCTCGCACACTAAGGGCTCCGTACGTATGTATTTGTAATGTACGTATGTAATGGTATATGTGAATACATATACATATTGTATAAATTTCATCTATCTCTGTCTCTTACAGCTTGAGAATTACGTTTAATTGTTACTTAATGTTGAATGGGGACACCTTGTGCTTTTCGACTTGTTGTTGGTGTCATTTGCTGTTGTAAGGCATCTAGAAATAAATACACTGTGCGAATTTCGGCTCTCTATCTCTTACGGTTCGAGAGTTATAGTTGTTACTCTACGTTGTAAAGGGACACCTGGTAGTTTTACTGTTGTTGTTGTTTTAGCATTTGTTTTTGTGGAGCATATGTGAATACATACATATATTATGTAAATTTCATCCCTCTGTCTCTCACGGTTCAAGAGTAACGGCTAATTGTTACTGTACGTTGTATAGAGACACCTGGTAATTTTCTACTTGTTGTTGTTTTTATCATTTGTTATTGTAGGCCATCTGTGAGTACATATATTGTGCACATTTCATCTCTCTGTCTCTTACAGTTTGGGAGTTACGGCTAATAATGCAAAAAAGGGTAATAAATCTGTATCTTTGAAACGTGCGAGCTGACCATAACACAATGTATAAAGGAATCATAGAGGGGGGCCCAGTCTTTGAGAGTAATGAAATTTGAACCACTCCATTGTATCAAACGTTGAGGTACAGGGTTTCAAGGTCTTCTACTTCGGGTATGAAAAAATTTTTTCGATTTATAACTTTTGTAAATGTAATTTGATTTCTGAAAATTTTAAATTTTAGACAATTAAATAAGTAGATAAATAAAACGAAACTTTGTTTCTTATTTTGTAAATATTTCTTGTTATTATAATTTGACTTTTAAACTTTAACTTAAAATCACAGTTTTACATTTTTTGTACGGGAACGCACAAGAACACAGCATTCATTATTTTTGTGCTTCATGCAAAACAACCTTAAGCTGGCGAACACAAATATCAACACAATTTTACATTTTCAGCAGCCAGATCACAACTGTCGATGGTTCCCATGCAGCTAAAACTATGCTACATTTCCATCATCCAAATACTGATCATGTTGCATTTTATATACACACATACATATACATATGCATGCGTGTATCTGTGTATAGAAAATATGTATACATCATCTCACAGGCACTGGGTACTCGATTATTAGTATTATGTATTGACAGTAGTGTTATCTATTTTTTACTAGGATATATCACATTAAATTGTTTAACTATCAGCGAAACTAATTTTGACACAAGTTGAATAACGCTGCTACAAAACTTTTGTTGAGGTAGCTTAAACACTGCTGCTATGGTCAACTGTGATACAACTTTATTCACATTTGCATCAAGAAGCTGCCTAGAATTGCAAAAATATTTTTAATTATTTGCAATCCATTGCGCGCAGTATGTGAAATTTAAAACTAATTGGCTTTTGTCTAGACAACAACATCTGTGTCACTGATTTCCTATTGTCATTATGTGTATGTACGTACAGATGTTGATGACAGGAAGCCATTTCTCCAGCATCAGTTGAGTTTGATGACTTTGATTTGCTGATTTATTATTTATCAGTTACATCTTATTGTCCTGACATTTAACTCGTTTATAAAATGACACATTTTACAATTAAGGTGGAACTCGGATATCGATGATGGTGGTTTAGTTCAATTAAGCAGAAAGAGATATTAGGCCAAAGCTGGGTGATACTACAGTTCGTACATTGAATATGAATATTGAAACAATAAATAAATAATTTCCTGCGCTGCTGATCAAGATCAACTAGAAGTGATAGAGTAGGCAATTTTTCAAATTCGTAACGCTAACACCTCTAAGCCTCAAAAAATTTAAAATGTTAGTGTTTCGAATTATTGTCGCTATGTCATCTATGATACCCACAAGGTAATAAGAGATTTACCAATTCAGTAAAACAAGCTTTGAGTAGTCTTAAAAAAAAAAAATTTACGGGAAATTAAATGCAAACGAAATATGCAACCATATGTATATACTTAAAAACAATTATTATTATTATTGGAAAACAACGTAAACTTAACCCTTAAGTGAACACCAAAATGAGTTTACGTAAACGAGCCCCAGGGTCTGGCTGGAGCCTCTTGTATTTTGTATGAAATGTAATTTCTATTGCATGTAAATTGATAAAATATGCTTGTTGGTTTTTTAAATAAATTATATTTTTTTATAAATTTTTAAAAAATAATTATAACAAAACACAAAAAACGTAATCAAGTAAAAAAAAATGAAAAAAATTCAGTTATATCATTGAAATAGTTGCCATATACATAATGGTGCAGTATCCAGTCTTATTTACACTTGAAACATGTATAATCACATTTAGAATGCTGAAGGCAAACAGGATTTTTACAGAATTTGTAGAAGAATCTAGTGCTACGCTTGATATTGTCTATATCCTTGCAAATAGCACACTTCGATTTATTTTTCAAAACCTCAGGACCGCTATCTTGGCTCAAAATGTCTTTGGGTTCCTGAAAAGGTAAGATAATTGTATGTTTTTTAAATAGTTCGTTTTGGCTTTTACTGCCTGAATGGTTTTGATTAAAAATTATTCTATTCCCGACCTACTAACAAAATTTGCTGCAACTTTCTTGTTTTTGCTTCGTTCTTCAACGTAAGGATAAGTAAGCTGCTCCAAAAGAAGGGATACAAATATTCTTCTGGCGCCTTGTGTCTTCTTCACTGACAGGTTTTCATCACATTACGTACGAAGCCAAAGCCATTATGTCAATCATATTGTAAAAAGGCACTAAGTTCGATTTTTTCTTCGCTTGGTAGTGTATTTGCTAAGCATTTGGTCCATAACATCTACACCTGTTTTGTTATCGTTATAATGCATGATTGCCTCCGGTTTTTTCTTTATACTTTCTACAGTAGTAGTATAGTGAACTGTTGATATCAGTATAACAGCCTTATTTTTTTTCGGAACATAAGAACATATAGAAATATTGTCATGGAACCCAAACTCACTGAATAACTCTTCGAGTTTTCGATGTTTTTTCATCTCTAGTGGAACACATTGCTTGTTACTCCTGAGTGTGAAAAAAGTTATCAGCAACTATTGTTCTCCCCGAACTTTTGTAGCGCATTGCTAGGCGCATAAGTTCGTTTTCGCCCTGTTTTTCGGCTCGAATTTGGCCCTGATCTCTTCCAGTATAAATATTACCCTCTAATGGGAAATGAGTTTGAATCTACTCTAATTTGTGCACAAGCAGAAAAAACATTTTGGTGTCAACTTGCGGAATTCTTCGAAATAAACACAAGCAAAATATGTTTTTTATGCTTAGAAGATACAGGCTGTTGCAGGCCTATACATTGGGTTGACAGGATTTGCAAGGGCTTCCATAGAAGGAGCTAGTACTGTTTCTTGATGTATTAAACTCGTGAGAGAAAAGGGTTGCACAATAGATCATTCATGGTCGCAGTGCGAAGGGCCATTCTGGACCGACCTAGCAATAATAATAATAACAAGTAAGAGTGCTATATTCGGCTGGGCCGAATCTTAAATACCCTTCACAATGGTACATACATTCTGATTGATTTTTGGTGCGAAAAGTTGTTTTATTTGGCTTTTAAAGCCGATTTCTTGAAATATCGGGAGACGCTATATCTGGGGTATATATGGGCCGATTTTTTTTGAATTTCAATATCAGATCCACTACCGGGATTTAACACAGGCTGCAAAACTTTTATTTAAATAATTCTTAATATGCTCAAGTTCAACCACTGGGTGACACCAATTCTTTTTAATATCAATGAAATAAAGAAAAGCAAAATGTATTTCTTAATTATTTATCAGTTAACTTTATAGTAAAATTTATTTAACAAAAAATTGCATATAATTGCATTATTTTTGAATTATAATGCTAAACATTGCCATTAAGTGTGATTTTGTTTTCAATTTACTTATGTACGTATGTGGGTACATGCATACGTATGTATGTATGTATCTATAATAGAAAACTCTAAAATAAATTATTTATTATTGAATATTTTCAGTGTGTTCCATAAAACAATGATTATATACATACATATATACATACATACATATTTACATTGCTTGCTTTTACAAAATTATTTTTTTCTTGTGCACGTTGCTGATGATCTATTGCGTATCATCATACACATGTATGTGTGTATGTACATATGTAAGTACGTAGGGAAACCCAAAATGATTTTTTGTGTGAATGAATTTGAAGACGCAATTGTTTAAAAGAATTTCATTGCGTACCCTTTTTTCAACAATTCTTTATATCACTTTCATTTTCAAGCTCGTGTATACATATGTACATACATACACATTTTTACACCAAAGCAAAAAAATTGTTTATGCTAACATACTTGCACGCATACATACATACATATGTAGGTACATATGTACATACCTACATACATACAAACGTATCTACATACATACATACATACACACATACATTCATACATGATCGCAAATATTTTCGAATTTTGCTTTTAAACATTATATACATATGTATGTATGTACCATTATGATCGATTTTTGGTACCAAAAGTTGGGTGCATATGGGCCGATGTCCAAAGATTTTCTAATTTTGCCCCTAAACAGCCTGTATGTACCATTCCGACAAATATTTAGTGCAAAAAACTGTTTCGTTTAGCTTCCAGGCCCGACTTCTTGAGATATCGGGAGGTGCTATATCTCGAACATATATGGGCCGATGACAAAAAGATTTCCAGTTTTGCTTCTGACTAACCTATGTATATGTATCATTCTGATTGATTTTTGGTGCCAAAAGTTGTTTTATTTAGCTTATAGAGCCGATTTCTTGAAAAATCGGGAGACGCTATATCTCAGGTATATATAGACCGATTGCAGACATTTTTAAATTTTGCTTTTAAACACCTTATATGTACCATTCTGATCGATTTTTGGCACCAAAAGTTGTTTTATTTGGCTTTTAGAGCCGACTTCTTGAGAAAACTTGAGGCGCTATATCTCGAGTGTATATGGGCCGATGTCCAAAATTTTCCACGTTTGCCTCTACATAGTCTATATGTACCATTCTGATTGATTTTTAGTGCCAAAAATTGCTTTATTTAGCTTAAAGAGCGGATTTCTTGAAAAATCAGGAGTCGCTATATCTCAGATATATATGGACCGATTTCAAAAATTTTCCAATTTTGCTTTTAAACACCTTATATGTTCCATTCTAATCGATTTTTGATACCAAAAATTGTTTTATTTGGCTTTTAGAGCCGACTTCTTGAGAAAACGGGAGGCGCTATATCTCGAGTGTATATGGGCCGATGTGGAAAAATTTTCCACTTTTGCCTCTAAATAGCCTATATATACCATTTTGATTGATCTTCGGTGCCAAAATTTGTCTTATTTGGCTTATAAATCCGATTTCTTTAAAAATCGGGAGACGCTATATCTCGGATATATATGGGCCGATTTCAAAAATTCCTTCATTTCTAGGATTAAATGGGCACTAAAAATGATATGGTTTAGTTTTTGAGAAAAAATTTTTTTTCAAAAACCTGAATACAAAAATTGCACAAAATATCCCTCAAAACCCGGTTTTTTGAATATATCTCGGCTATCCGTGGACCTATCTTACTGAATTTCAATAGCAGACCCACTACCGGGGTTTCACACGTTTTAGCGAAAGAATGAGGTTTCTATCTCAAACCGTTTTCTCAGAAACGGTATTTCAACGACTACAGACGGACAGACGGACAGACGGACAGACGGACAGACGGACATCGCTCAATCGTAATCGCTATTGATGCTGATCCAGAATATATATACTTTATGGGGTCTTAGATGGATATTTCAATGCGTTACAAACGGAATCACAAACTTATATATACCCTTACACATTTATGTGAAGGGTATAATAATAATAACAATGCTTAGTGTGCTTTTTATATACGTTTTGTTTGTTTCTATGCAGAGTATTTTCTTCATATTGTTATAGGGTCTGGCTGGACCCTGGAGGTTCAAACGCGAATAAAAGTTTCTTAAGAGCAATTGTCACTCACACAGATAAAAAATTATTAGTTTTTCTACATTTTCCCATACAAAACACCTTTATTGAGGAATTCATGAAAAATCAGTAGCCTATGTCTACGCTATATATATAAAATGCTAAGAAAAATCTTAAAAATGTCTGGCCAGACCCTGGTGTTCACATAAGGGTTAAAAAGCGAACCCTAATGCTTCTCTCTAAAACCTGCAACAAATAAGTTTTGTAACTCTAATGGCAACTGTTGACTGCATTGCTTTGCAATCAGATTAGTAATAACGAAAAGTTGTTTATAAACTGCAGGGAAAAGAAATTTTCGTGCAACACTGCTTCGTGTTAAGTTTTAGCTTAACAGCTGAAGGGATGGATAGCAAGGCGCTCTGGGGGTAATTCTTATGCAAATTAATTTTGTTACTACAAAATTAAAAACAAAATTTCAGAGAAAAACATTTAATGAACATAAGTTTTTGCTGATTTAGAAAGTTTATTTTATTGGACGGAACACTAAACTTGTTTTTGTTTTTAATCAAAACCCATTTGCAGGCAAATTAATTTAATTAGAAGTATTAATTCGGGCAGAAAATAATTACTAGCAGCGAAAAATTTATACAATATTCTTTAAACTATTACATGAAAAAAGCAAGTGTTTTAATTATCGCATAATATATGTATATATTTTCGATAAGAAGCCTATGGCGCACCCAGTGTCAGTGTGTATAGCGATAGACATCATCTACAAGCTAATAGCCTTTTTACACCGACTGACATCCACATGAAACGCATGGAAGATGTTGAAAATGTGAAACAGTCATATTTCATTTATTTAAATGTCAAAAAAGAAGACGCAAAGCTTTTGTTAAAAATAAAAAAAATTTTAAAATGGACTTGGAGGAGGACTTTTGGACTTTTTTCTTTCCATGGGTCAAGCAAGATGTTCTCCATATTGATTGACCATACGATGGGCTTTCTTTTGCACTGCAATTAAAATGAATTTATTTATAATTAACTAAAAATTATAACACGCTAATTTTTTTTTTTTTATGTTAAATTTGTTTTCTGAAATGTCATTTTGCTGGTGATGGTACAAAAGCAATCGATTTTCTGCAATTTTTTTTATAGTGATGGCACCTTAATGAGCCAAGAACCATCTAGCAATAAAAAAGCAATATACATGACAAAATAAACAACATAACACCTGAAGTTTGGCGGAAGTTTATAGACAATGTGTTGAAAGGAGCATGAATATGCGAAACAGAAAATGGCCACCACTGCGAGATATTATTTTTCACAACTAAACTAAAAATATTCCCCATTTATATACTGTATTAAAAAAAATTACTAATTATGTCTAAAATAAAAAAGTTTTAAGCATTTCGAAACCCTTCGTCAATTTTAGGCCATCCAGTATTGCAAGTAAGATATGTACTGAGAAAACTTTATTATGTTTCTTTTTAATTAAAAAACAAAAGGAAATGCCAGATTTACAAGTTCGTTGTATCCGGTGCATAATTTAGAAATTGCTATGCATATTTTTGTTATTACTTTGTTTAGAAAGTTGTGTTAAAATTAGACTGAAAGAACAATTCAATGCATTTGTATTTAAATCTATCCCAAGTGGTGTCAGAAGTACGATAAGTACGAATTTCCCTAAATCCAGTACATTTCACTTATTTTAAGTACGGATTTTGCAAGCACTAAATGCTTAATTTTAGCCATATACAATCACGGTTTGGATTTGATATCTAATCCTGGGTTCGTATTGAATATATCTAAAATCTGTACCTAAAAACAAAAACGCTGTACTTGATTTAAGAACATTGGTACTTACCACACTTTTGATGCTGTTCGGGATTGATTTAAGTAGGGAAGGATTTAATTTGTGCTGAGTTTCATGATTGAATATGCACTTGATATGATGTTTTTAAAGCCTATCAAATTCCAAATTCGTACCTGAAATATTCCGCGTCGCTTCCTTAGTTTGATAATAATTTATAAATTGTTTTATCTCCTTGCCAATTTGAACTTGGAACCTAACTGCTTGCTGGCAGTCCAGCCACTCTATCAAATTAAGCCATCTCAGCAAAAAAAAATAAACAAAATTCAATACTTACACAAAACTAAAGAAAGCGTTTACAAAGAACAAATCTAGTAAAAACAAGCGATCTAATTCATTAAAGCTTGTGAAATGCAAGAATTCTCTAGTTCTAAAAAGTTAAATGTGTGTGAAGATAAATACGTATTTAAGCTCCGGGACTCAAACCACAATTTTTAGCAAAGCCACATTTTGAAGTTAGCAGAGCACTGTTAACGAGTTAATTTGTGGGACTAAAAAAATTATTACAGACATCCCAGGTACCACAAGTCATAGGTAAACCTCCACACCACCATTTCCATATGGTCACTACTTCGCAGAAGTTCTCATTTTTCCAAAAAACCCACTCATCTTCTCCAGAAATTTCATAAATGGAAAGTTTTAAAGTCATTTTTTGGGACTCCAAAGATAACATCAGACATCCCAGGTACCAGAAGTCATAGCTAACCCTCCAAGCCACCATATGGTCAGTACTTCGCAGAACTTCTCATTTTTCCATAAACCCACTCATCTTCTCCAGAAATTTCTCAAATGGAGTGTTTTTGAAAGTCATTTTGTGGGATTCCAAAGATAATTTTAGGCATCCCAGGTACCAGAAGTCATAACTAACCCTCCAGACTACCATTTAAATGTGGTCAGTACCTCGCAGAAGTCTTCATTTTTCCATGAGCCCACTCATCCTCTCCAGAAATTTCTTAAATGGAGTGTTTTTAAAAGCCATTTTGTAGGACAAAAAAAAATTATTACAGACATCCCAGGTTATATAAGTTAACTTCTAAAGAAAAAGTTTAACTTCTTCAAAAGCAGTACAAGGAATTTATAGAAGTAGTTATTAAAAAGTTCTCAGTAAAGTATGAATATCGGTATACCAATACTTACTTTATTCCTTCTAAATCACAAGTACTCGATGATTATTTAATGTGTGAAGACATACCTTAATTTTTCTGTCTTTCTCAGCCATCTGTATGCCGCCTACATTTTATTAATTCTAATCAGCTTATCAGTAGACTCGAAAAACTGCTTATTCCTAAATTCTCGTGAACAAAATGAGAATCAGAAAAGTTCAAACGAAATTTTAATACAGAAAACAATATTCTTCTTGCAACACTTGTTGCACTACTTGTATGCAACAAAGTAACAGTTGTTTTCAATATTTAAAATGAACTTAATTGTTTAATCTCTGTAAGGGTCATTCGGAATATATTATTTTAGGTCTAGGAATAGACCTTGATGTTTTCTGTCTTTTCCAGCCGTCTATATGTCGCCGACACTTCGTTGATGCTAATCAACTAATTAGTAGACTCACAAGTACCTGATGATTTTTGATGGATAATATTATGGGCTTGTGACCAAGAAATATCGTAAAGTTATTTGCTCTCAAAGAGCTTGAAAATTGCATTACTTCAAATTCTTGAATATGTTGTTAAATAAAATCGACTACGTTATTTCAAAGTTAAGATGTATGCTACAGCCTTTGCAAAAAATCTCGTATTTTAGAAATAAAAAAAATAAAAAAAAAGCCTCTTTCCATGAAATAATGTTTTAGCTTTTTTTTACAACAATATATGTTGATTGTCAATGGTAAGAGAACATTTTTTCATTTGTTGTGTAGTGTAATCAATGGTAAGCTTTATGTTCAACTATGTAATTAAAATGTATTTTAACTTATTTTTATAGAAAGTTTAATTTGTTTTCTGACAACACTTATAATAAATTCTGCCTTTTAACGACAGATTGACAGATGCAAACACTTTTACTATTTTTCGTTTTGCTTTTGTTTCATTGGTAGAACTTACGTTGCAGTAGTTCGCAATATAAATCGTCAAAAACTGAACTCATTTACTTTATGTAACTGCAACGCCACCTAGCAAAGGACTATCTTACATACACATATTTAATTACAAGAGCCTTATAAAGTGTTTAAAAAAGCTCACGGGAACAAGCATGTAATTAAGTCAGAGAAAAGAGATTATTTTTGCACACACACACACACACACACACACACACACACACACACGCACACACAGATACAGTACGAGGCATGTACAATAATAATGTTACTTAAATTGATCAGAATATAATAAATAATTTAAAATGTGCTCCCCTGCGTGGAAATCTTTAAGGAATCTTATTTTTATGATGATTTTAGTTTGTTTCTAAATTTTTTTTGTGTAAAAATTTACAAAGCAAAAAGTAACTAAAAACGCTAAAACTTTTTTCACAAATAAAAATGGTATACCATTTCATTGAAAACCCATTGAAAACACAGAAAAACTTCAAAATACAAATTATACAACACATGTATCTTGAAGATACATATACAAATATGTTTATGTTTGTAAACTTTAACACTATTATGAAGATATTAGTTTTGGGAAGGAATTTTATTTGGCATCATGGCAAACTGTTCAATTCTTACTCATAAAGGCATAATTTATAAAATATTCCCGCATACTACAGAACAGTCTTCCCAGGTCAAAATATTTCTTCCCCCCAGGAAAATTTTAAAACTCCCTAAAATTCAATGCTTTTCTACAAAATTCCCCTAAAAAATGTTGGTGAACATTCTGCTTTAGTTTGCGAATCACCAATATTAATGCATTGACAAGGCGGAAAATGCATAAAATTGTTAAACTTTCCACAATTAAAAAGAAGTAAAAATTAACTGATTATATGTATTTTTTAGTGCAAATGTTATGGTTACAGGCGTACATATGTACATTTATTGTAAATTTAAAATTTTTTTGTATTCACATATTTTGAGATCTACATATTTATATGCAGCAGGAAATTGTTATCTGCGTATCTAGAAAAAATTAAGTTTCTCCAAAAATATTAAGAGTTTCTAAAATATTAAAAGTTTCAATTTTATCACAGGTTCTTAGATATTTTAATTTTTTCAACTCTTAAGAAACGAAAAAAATTCATAGAAATGAGCCATAAGGAAAAAAAATTCAACTTAACAAAAAAAAAATACTTAAAATTACCAGTTGTAAAATTCTGTACTTGAAGCTACCAGATGAACATAAAATATCTCATTTAATTTTACTTTAAAAATCGTTAAGTCTTCAAGGTTGTCAGTAAAAAAATCTTCTAACTCCTGCCATTTTACCGTTCAACCAAACACAGAAATCCTCTAAAAATACCCCAAAAATAAACTGTTTCCCCCTAAATATCTCCCGAAAAAATTTAACATCCCAAATTCACCCCTCAAAGAAAAAAAACCTTCTAAATCTAGGGGGAAACCCCCTAAACTGGCAACACTGCTACAGAAGCACCGTAGCAAGCACTATCGAAGTAAAATCGAACTTTAGGCCGATATGGTAACTAACAATTGTAATATAATATGTATTTATAGCTAGTAGAGAGTTTTACGCCACTAAAAGAAAAATTGTTAAAAAAAACTCGAATCCAAAGAACTACGTCATCATAAATGTCCTGTCGTAAGAGGTAGTGAAATTATTATAAGCCAAAATATATGTTTGCGAAAAATTTTTCATGTAGTT
This sequence comes from Sturmia bella, assembly GCA_963662145.1. NCBI lineage: Eukaryota > Metazoa > Arthropoda > Insecta > Diptera > Tachinidae > Sturmia > Sturmia bella. Next base: position 73,941,494 of record OY759168.1, read on the forward strand.
GCATTTCTTTGCATCTGGTTACAGTATCTAAACAAATCTCTAATCGTATTTATTTAAAAAAAAAATATATAACATATTTGAGTTAAAAGTAACAAAATACTACTTGCGATTTTCCAGACGTTTTCGTTGCTTTGGGTTGAATGCAGAAATGTAAAAAATACCCACATTCTGGTAGCACTAAAATTAAAATTGTCTTAAATCCAACCAGTGACACTATTGGTTCCTTATCAAAAATTACGACTTTTTCTACTGATGACGGTTTTCCTTTTGATTAGAAATACCTTATCTTACTTCTGCAAATAATATTTCTAGCCTTCAAGACAGCTTTTCTGAAGAAAATCTGCGTTTAGATTGACCTCGTACAATTTGCTCCTGTAAAACAGTTTTCAAGCCATGTGACATCCTACAACAGAGTGTGTCAGTACAAGAAATTTGACTCTAACTTTATGCATGTATGTAGACTCATAACTGAAGCTAAATTGCATTTTAGAATATGTATACATTTGCGTAGAAGGTTTTGGATTGGAAAAACATTTCGTGTTTACAGGTGTTTTTTTTTATTAAGGCAGCAACACTTACTTCACTTCAGAAAAACTTTTACAACTGCTTGTAAAAACATAAAATTACTATTTCATTGATATTCAGAAACTTTTTTTAAGAGATGAAGTTATGATTTTTAAAAATTTATGTTTGAATAGACGGAGAAAGCTACCACTTTCTGCTGATGCTGTACGTGCGTTTGGCTATCAATATTATTTGTTATGATTTACCTAAGACAATTAAATATGGTTGTCAGTAGTTTTTTTGATTTAAGCCATATATCTGACGAAACAAAACAAATCTACAAGTACTGATCTGCTAAACATTTAGTAGAGTAGAATAAACAAGAATTTTCTATCATCCTCGCTTATTTTGTTTAACCATCGAGGACAGAAGCTTTAAGAGTAGAAGTTCGAAGGAACTACTTTAAAATAAATTCTCTTTTTATTTTATAAGATCAATAACTACTTCTGACAATAACTCCAAACTATCCTTAGTTTTTTTATTACAGTATTTATTTTATTCGATATCGCAATATCAAGTTCTGTACTTTTCATTGTACTCAAATGCATTTAACACTCAATCAAAATTGCTGCATTAAGAAGAACTCAATCCTAGTGAAATTACGTTACAGAGATAATATATTAAAATTTTTAAATTTTTAAAGCATTTAGTCCTTAACTACAGGTTAATGTATTTTCTAAATTAGTTTGGAAGCTGGCAGAGAATTTTAGCAGATCTAAACTTCTTTTTGAATTTATATAATAAATCAAGTGAAATTTTAGAATTCTGAATGAGAACGAAAAGTATCATTATTATTTAGGATGCATATTTCAACAACCCTTTTTTTAAGCTTTCACCTGTAACATACCAAAAAGGTATTAAAAAATGAACTTAATTATTTACTCACTGTAAATGTATTATTATTAACAATTGTAAGTCTTATAGATCACTATAAAATAAATTAATACTTAAAAATCGCTGGGCCTGGCGAAAATTTTGATACAAAAATCAATTAGGTGTTGGTGACGGAATATCAAATATATTCCAATCAACCGAAACATACAGTGATAAAGTGGAAAGTTGATCAATAAAATTAAGTATAGATGCAGGGTAACTTGACTTTATAAATTTGTACGAGATAAAAAGCCATTGACACATTGATTAGTTTCGAACATTATTACCCAAAGGAGATCTTAAATTTTCTAAATCCTTCTGAATGGATAACCTTTGGGGTTGAATATTAAAATCCTCATGCGTTGTAGAAATTTAAGCTCTTCTAACATGTGCAACGGAACAAAGCTACTTATTATGTACCTGAGGGCAATTTAATCTACCACCAGTCCAGCAGCTGGACATCTACCTTATGTACCGTTTGTACCCTCCATCCATCTGATTTGCCGACCATATTAAAATGCCTTTAATTTCATGTAAACATAACTTTCAAGCTTTCAACCATTAACAATTCTCAAGCTCAAACCTTCCAAATATAAGCTATCGGCCTACCAAAAGAATGTTTTACTCACTGCCAACTTTGTGTTACTGTATCCTTGATTTGAGTTCCACAAAACCAATGCATTTCGCTGCCAGAAAATAGAATAGTATCTTACATCATTTATATGAAAACTCTGATTCAATAAAGTTAATGGCTTCGGTATTGTATATGTATATGATTTTTTAGAAACATTTGCAAAAAGTAATATAAACTGATATAAAAGAAAACTGGCCATTATGTTTTATGTCTGTTGTTTTTTTTTTGCACCGAATAACCAGCGAGTCCATTGGACCGATTTGAAAAATTATTTCGCCGTTAGAAATTTACTCTATCAAAATAACGGGGGAAAATATAAATGAAAAACGCACTTATTTACTAAGCGAACATTACACTTTCTTGTTAATGTTCCCCCCTTTAGTAACCACCTGCATGGTTCTGAGTGGGTGGGTTAAAATTTATAATTTTTTTTAATATTTTGTAAACAGCCGCACGATGCTGGTGGCCCCCGCTTGTTATTACTATAAATAATCGTATTCTAAGTTTTTTTTAGCGCACAATTAAAAAAAATTGAAACGGTTTAGTAAAACAAACATGAAAATATATTCAATTTAAAAAATAATTTATGAGTTTTACATTATTTGCAACTAAGAATTATTGCCGAGTAATTAAAAAGGAATAAATTGTATCATGTATGTTAGTATGTATATAATCTTTTTTTAACATCAGAAGTTAAATGTAATAAATAATAGCTCAAATTAATTAACTTAATTAATCTAATGCAAAAGGACAAATTCAAAAATGTTAAAATTTAAACTGAATGCTTACAAGAAATCAAAAACGTAGATATGAATATGTATGTAGCTATGTATTACATAGCTATTCATATCTACGCATTTCAAAATTGTTATCGCTTAGGTTTTATCTTCTAGAGCGATTCACAATTCCAGCGAAAGAAAACAGTCGTTCTACAGGTGCTGATTTACAGATTACTGCATTTTTTTACACAAATCAGTAAAATTTACTGAATTCTGATCTTATTTTCAGCAATCAGTACTTTTTACTGAATACTGACTTTTTTCAATAATCAGTAAAATTTACTGAATACTGTTTTTTTTCAGTAACCAGTAAAGTTTACTGAATATTTTTTTTTTTTCAATAATCAGTAAAATTTACTGAATATTGTTTTTTTCTTCAGTAACCAGTAAAGTTTACTGAATACTGAATTTTTTTTCAATAATCAGTAAAATTTACTGAATATTGATTTCTCTTTTCAGTAACCAGTAAAATTTACTGAATACTGATTTTTTTTCCAGTAATCAGTACTTTTTACTGATTACTGAAACACGTAATGCAGTAAAAAAGTAATGCAGTATGCCCATGTATGCTATGTAAGTACAGTATAATTCCTCTTGGCTGGACATCGAAGAGAAAAACTAAATGTTTTCCTATTAGCGATTTTCCGTTCAAAGCAATATTACAAATATATAACAATATTAAAAATGTATGACATTATAATGTGTTTTTTATGGAACGCTACTGCGGCAGGGTAATAGTCTTCGGCCAAAAGAGGTCTCCGCTTATTGTAAATGTATGTAATAGGAAATCAATCAGTTGAGATATTGAGCTCATATTTATAATCATCACAAAATTCCGGATCATGGCACTATAACCAGCAAAATATCAAATCTGTAGACAACAGTATTGCTGACACCTACAATTTATTGCCCGCACATATGTATGTACATCTTGTTGTCAAGATGTACAAGCTCAAATTAAGGGATTTACTGTCCATACTGGTAGACTGTAAAGCTTTGTCTAGACGGTTGTAAGATCTTACAATATTGTCAAAAAATGTATAGAATATTTTTAACCAGTCGTGAGAACTTACAATTTCTTCCAGACAATATTGTAAGCAAAAGCATTGTCAGGACATCTACCTAACAATTAATTGTCAGTTAACTGTCAATCGTCTGAACACTTTCGCATCATCATTACTAGTACATTGTCAGGCATTGGCATATTGTAAGATGCATAAATTCTCAACACCTTACAATGGCTTCATTATCAGATTAATAACAAGAAATGTTAAAGAAAAATGTCTGATTGCGAGTGGTAAAAATTTGCAGAAAAGGGAATAAAAAATTAAAAACATGGTTATTGAGCGAAAAAAATAAAGAATGAATAATGGCATGTATGTGTGTGTATTTTGATGACAATTGGCTGACGGTTTTTGATACGTAAAAAATCTTACATCCGTGTAAGCTGACAATTTTCGTTGGTAGCTAAATTCATTGTCAGGCAATTGTCTGGCAATGAAATTGTAAGATTTTCTTGCAATTGTCTGAACTGATAATTTTCTTACTGCTGACAATTTTGTATTTCTAGTAAATTGCTAGCACATTGTTAGGTCTTACAATATTGTAAGATCTGACAACCGTCTAGACAAAGCTTAACTGTTGTGAGCAAAAGACGGAAATCATCGACTATGGTAAACAATAATATAAAGTCCGCAAGCTGCATTATTTCTTCTTCTTCTGCTAAGCTGACTCAGTTAGCAGAGCCTCCAACCACCATAACAAAGGTTGCTTGTTCGATTCCCGACTAAACCACAGCAGCATGTTATATACAAATATACAGAAAACAAGTCGAACGCTGACGATACGGTCACTTATGTGAAATAGTTATCTAAGAGAGGTTTGCTTATATTTGGTTCAAATATTTGCAAATGGTTCATAGTTCTGTTTTTGTTAAAACAATAATCAAAGACCTTGAGATATATACTGTGTCGAATATTCTTCCTTTTGCGGTCACACTAGGAACAAATATTTGACATAGCAATTTATTTATCACAAATAAAATATTGAATGTTATGAAACATAATGCTTCCGAAAATGTTCACAAACGGTAATTTCTCAAAAATACTCTTATGATATAAAGATTTAGCACACCTTTTGAAGGGTTGTAACACTTTTGGAAACTAATTAAAATATGGCAGGTTTTCATATAAAAGGAAAAGAAATATATGTGTCTACATGTGCAGCTCATTATTCGAAAAATCAAAAATAGAACGAAACAAAAATTTGCTAAATTCTTATACAATTTAGTAATAATACTAAAAATTCAGCACTCAATAATTATTTGACACTTTCATAATTACATACAGCCCAATTATGAATAACAATCCTCCGGGAATATTTTCCTTTTCCCAATTCTCCTATTATGTATAAAAGCTCCCCGGGAAATTTTTCTCTTTTCCCTTTCCCCGTATTCTAAACAATTTTCGAAATTGGGAAACCCTTCCCAGGGAAAGAAGTAGGAATTACTAATGTCAATTTAAGGGAGATTGCAATGAAAACTTCTGGGAATAATTCCGCCAAACAATTGAAAGTGAGTTGTTCTGAAAAAAGAAGTCTAAGACTTCTTTTAGGATTTTACTCACACTACATTGTGCCAGAGGCACGTCGCAGTCTTTACCTACTCCTGTTTGATATCCACCTTCTGCAAAGAAACATAAGGCCGCACTTACCTTTTCAAGAGGAGGTAGCACAGACGACTTCATTCTTGGCTGACTGTGCGTCCTTAACACTTCGAGCAGATATTTAAAAGCAGGCTTATTTATTCTGTAATATTTTTTTAATCTATAATGATTGTGCTTTGTTCTAATATATTTTTTTTTTTCACTTTTTTCACGTTCTATGAACTTTTTTTTGGGTAATTTTTAATTTTAATTTAAAAGTTTTACGTCAAAACAAAAAATTTCCTTTCCCGTAATACTATTCTCCCTGCTTGTTTGGAATATGGGAATTTAATTCCCGGGAAAAATGAATTCCTCGGGAGCCTATTTTCCCGGGAAAATTCATAATCGGGCTAATAATCATTTTTTTTTTTAATTAATAAAGAGTGGTAAAAGTGGCTGTGCCAAAATTGTGAAATTTGAAACGTCCAAAATTCATAGGGTGCCGGTTGTCCACCGAGCTTTAAAAAGTTTAGTTTCTTTATTTAATTGATATTGATTTAAAAGTGACAAATCAAGGGTTGAACTTAAGCCTGAAAAAGTAATTTAATATAAAATGTAGCAAAAGAAAATATTTTATAACGCTTGAGTTCGATTTTTACTTCCTTAAAATTTAGAAAGATTTTTTGTGATAAAACTGGAGTAATTAACATTTTTGAAGAAGAAGGAGAAGACGAGAAAAGACTTATTGGCCAAGTACAAACCATGGCTGTTTCACTACCACAAGAAAAGTAAAGTTCAAGACTTACTGATTGGAGTACATGCCATGGCTGTTGCACGCCCACCACTTTGTTCATCAGCCTCAAAATTTGCTTCGAACCCAGACTAATTGTATGCTGTCATGAAGCAGCAGCGCACAACCATCCTTCCACCTGCGCTCTTTATTACTGTTTATACTTAATCTTGTTGATCAAGTTTCCATTTTATCACTTTTGATTGGAAGATACTTTATATTCTCTCACCAACTCCCAATCGATTTTAATTGATATTTGAGTTTGTTGCTATTGTATCAGTCATAACAACGGTTTCAAACGGTTTGACGATCCAAGCAATTGTTAAGCATTAAGTTTAACTTTAGAGTCGAACTATGTGATTTACAATTGTTAATAACTTTATCAAGCTTGAGTATATACCGCAGCCACTAAGTCTTCAACTTTATTCTTCTTGTTTCTTTAAAAATGTTGATCACTACAGTTTTATCTCAAAAAAATGTTTCTCAATTTTGAGAAAGTAAGAATCGATGTCAAAAGCTTATAAAATTATTAACAAAAGAAAAAAGATAGAACCTTTTCGCTTACATAACAAAAAGAGGTTGTACAATTGCACTTGCAACAATGAACAAAATGAGCGAGCGAAATAAAATCTTTTAAAAATAACATTGGGGCATATGTTGTCACTGTTATATCTTACAAAGAGTTTGCAAGATCAAAATAATATTTGACCGAAAACAGTGTGGTCACATTACAGATACACTAGGGAAATTTATTTTTGTTGCCAAATAAATTTATTTTCTCAAAATCGTGTTTGCGCCACTAAAAAATATTTAATGGTTATGGTACGACAAAGAAATATTTAACACAAGCCAAAGAAGCAATATTTATCAAATTCAATTACTTAAATTTCAATTTCAATTACATCTGTGATTTTTTTTTTTATTTAGAGATACTAAAATGAATTTTAGTTAAAAAAACTCAATGGAAATTACTTTTGATCGTAATTAAAAATATTTAAATTCTAAATTATACTAGTGCCAACAAAGAAAGTCAACTTCTTGCAAATCTTTTACCACAAAAAAAAAAAATAATAATAATAAAAATAAATAAACCTAAAGGAATTTGACATGTCAGCAGCTTGAAGGAAATAAAGTGGTATGTGGAAGGCTTCTGTCTCAGGGCATGTATCGATAATTGGAAGGATATCTGACCTTCCGGATCGCATAGACTACTGCTCACCGGCTCCAACGATCGATAAGGGATTCATCGTAAATCTGTCGAATGCGTTCTCGGATAGTGTTCAATTATATCAATCAGAGGACGTGATCATGATTTTCACGGCTGGTTCCCAGTCGAGAACAGGGATCGGCGGGGGTATATACATCCCGCGACTTCAACGGAGGATCAGTTTTAGGCTACATGATGAGTGTAGCGTTATTCAGCCCGAAGTCACGGCGATAAGGAGGGCGGTAGTCTGGATGAAGTACTATAGGGTACACAGGGAGCATATCGTAATCTATACTGACAGCAAGGCCGTCATAAGCGCAATAGCGTGTGTTTATACAACATTTAGGTTGGTTCATGAATATCGGATATCTCTTAATGAGATAACGAGACATTCAGCTTTTCTAGGTACCTGAACACAACAGTGTGTCCGGAAATGAAGTGACGGTTGAACTGCCGAGATCTGGTACCCGCCTACAGCAGGAAGATATGGACGAATTTGTTGGTGTTCCCCTCAAACAGCTAACACAACGACAGCTGTTAAAAACAACACAGGAAAAGTGGTCAAATGAAATCAATGTGATTATAAGTGAACTTTGGATTTGTTTGACTTTCCGAGCTACACACCCTTGTGGCTGTTCTGACTATACACTATCACTTGGGAGTACATGCGAGAAAACTAAATCTTCCATACAATGACTTCTGCAGAGATAGAAACGAGTAGGAGAGTGTTGAACACTAACTCTGTCGATGCCGGCTCTCTCTGGCTGCCGAAAATGTCGGAATGCGGATTGGGCAGGGTAGACTCTTTCATCCATGCATCTGGTTGGTTCAGGACGGAACCGGTGGGATGTATGCAGGGCTATTTTCCTACAGCCTTTCTACCGGGTAGCACAATGGGACCTTTCTAGGACCCAAGTCTGCCCGTGAAACATAACATAACATGTCAAGCTTACATTTGGACGAAGTTAATGAGTTTACCACATGTAATAAATAATAAGAAATAAATAAAGGGTTTTTTTCGATGTGGCCGTATGTTGTCTTCCAAATAGTTAAGCGTTTGTGGCTTATCCGCATAGACCAATGACTTTACATAGCCCCACAGAAAGTAGTCGAGCGGTGTTAAATCACAAGATCTTGGAGGCCAATTCACAGGTCCAAAGCGTGAAATTAGGCGACCACCAAACGTGTCTTTCAATAAATCGATTGTGGCACAAGCTGTGTGACATGTTGCGCCGTCTTGTTGAAACCACATCTCCTGGACATCATTGTTATTCAATTCAGGAATGAAAAAGTTAGTAATCATGGCTCTATACCGATCACCACTGACTGTAACGTTCTGGCCATCATCGTTTTTGAGGAAGTACGTACCAATGATTCCATCAGCCCATGAAGCGCACTAAGCAGTCAGTTTTCTGCATGTGACAGTGTTTCAACATACACTTGTGGATTAGCTTCACTCCAAATGCAGCAGTTTTGTTTGTTGACGTAGCCATTCAAACAGAAGTGCGCTTCATCGCTAAACAAAATTCGCTTATTCAACAATGAACTTAATTATTTATTCGCTATAAGAGCCAATATAACATTATTATTTTAAGTCTAAAAAAATAGACCTTAAGGCTTTCTGTCTTTTTTCAGCCGTCTATAACGCCGATATTTCGACTCATCAGTAGACTTGAAAAATCTAAAAAGATGAGTTGTTTAGCAGCAACGAAATATCGGCGGCATATAGACGGCTGAAAAAAGACAGAAAGCATTAAGGTATATTTTTTTAGACCTAAACTAATAAAATTCGCTTATGAAAATCGGGAACAACGGCAATCTCAAATTGCACTATTTGCAAGAATAAATCACTTGACAGCTGTTAAATCGGTCGCCATCTTGAACAGTAATGCGAACTTAAAGTTCTATACATCCAAAAAAAACACCCTTTACAATTAAAAATAAATACGGTATTGCAATATGTGAAGAGTTCAATTGTTACCAGGAAAACATTTTCATAAATGTTATTGTTGAATCCAACCATGATACGAAACAATAAATGCATAATAAAAAAAAATTAGCTCCTAAAAATTTACAATAAATCATACGACAATATATTTGCTTACGGGTATAAAATACTCTTAGCTGAAAAGCATGAGCTTAGTACATGCAATTAACAAATATATATGTACATAATAAATATAAACTGAAAAAGATATTTGATGCACAGAATAACTTAGTTTTAGTTTTGTTCTTCTTAAAAAATAATAAAACAAATATACCAATTCTCCCGGGGGTGGAAAAATATATATATATTATCTTTAGTTTAATCAAACCTAGTTTAACTGAGATCTCAAGAACAAAGCCTAAGTAGTTTAAAATCGTTCTTTTAGAAATACTAACTTATACAGAAGAGTTAGTGAAATCATAGAATTTATTAATTTCTGAATATTTTGTGGAAGAGTAAAAGTTTATGCAATATGTTCTATTAAAATTTAGAAGTAGTAGCTCATATGATCCAAATTGTCTCTTAGGAATCTTTATATTACATGTCTGCGAGAACAGATGGATTCCTTGTAGCCAAGGACTGTTGTAACTCGATGTATGAAGGTTATGAAGAGAAGCATAAGTATAATAAAATGTTCTGTATTCAAAATATGTCTGAACATTTATGATTCTCACTGCGTCCATGGTAAAGATTCTCTTTTTCGAGTCCACTGATAATGGGTAGCATCAACAAAATGTAGGTGTCGTACAGACGGCTGAAAAAAACAGAAAATAATTACAAATATATATAAATTTAGAACTAAATAAGTCCATGAAATAAATTTGTGATGAATGCAATATTGACTACGACCTTTAAACTTTTCATTGTGGGGAGCTTTATAAGTGCTGATCGACTATGGTAAAGTAGAAGATATTTAATTGTGTTCTATTGAATAGAATGGAAACAAAATAAAAGAAATTGCATTAAAATTAACATCGAAAAATAGTAGCATAAATTTCCTACTTATTTTAGTTATATTCTTATAATCTGCTGAACTGCCTATTGCTGGCTTGCCTTAGTTAAACTAGAGAAAAAGTGAAATGATATTCTGCCTCTATAAACAGCCGCATTCACGTTAGCAATTTTATGCTGCATGAATGTGTTACTTTACAGATAATATAATAATCCCAGCGGTGTTGCAACCAAATTAGTCAAACTCCCTTTCAATGTGTTCTGTTAACAACATTTAACATCCAGAGGGTGTAATAGAGACATTAAGTGTGTTATGCAGATGTTAGGTAAGCCACTATCTTATGCATGCATTAGTTGCTCGATTTGCATTGACATGCATTTCCATACGACAGCAAACAATATTACTGGAGCTAAAGACAATGTGACCGTTTCAGCATTTTTGTGACAAAAGCTAAAGTTCGTAAGAGCAGAATTGAGTTGTTTTTACAATAAAGTCATATGTTGCCTCAGAACATTAAATACGTTTTCTGCAAGAAAAGTATTCTTGGATTGTGTCCTTTGCAGCTAATTCTAGTGAATATAATCTTAGCTACCCAAAATAAATTACCTCCTAAGGCGTTGTCATCCATTCAAAATTTTTAATTCTGTGAGGAAATTTTGAATACTTGAATATTTGACACACATCAACTCCTTATTATATAATTTTCAATGTATATATGGGTATTTCCATGAAATGGTCCACCGTTAGTTAAAAAATCAAAACGCTCGCACAATTTTTTTAAGCACAGAAAATTAAAAAAAAAACTATTGACATTTTATTATTTAAAAAAAAAATTTTAACTTATAATAATTTTAAATAATGGTAAAAACTTCTGAATATATATGTTAAATTACAAAAATATGTATGAAGGTAAAAAGTGTCACGTGCGTAATGTAACGTGCGTAATCAAAAAAATTTTTTTTCTTAGCCAACCCATGCACACTTGTTTTTGAACAAACCATGATTATAAAGGTCCATTAATAACCTTTATAATTATTTTATTTTTTCCGAAATAAAAATCTTCTACAATTCGCCTACTTTTGCAATATTTCATGCTGCTTTAAAAGGCACTTACGTTTTTTGTCACGTGCGTAAGTCAACTTTGATCGCATGGAACTTGGGTACCCAGTGCTCAATTTTCCAATATATATACTTTTTGGAAGGAACTCATCACATTAAATGTAACAATGGCAAAATTCCATTCAAAAATTTCAACCCATTTATAATTTTATAATATTCAAAACAATTAAAAGTGTGCAAATGTCACGTGCGTAACCATGGAAACACCCATATGGTATCTGTTTTTACATTCACATAACACTTCAAGCTGAAACCATAAATAAAAAGTCAGAATTTAAATGAACCAAGCCCATGTTATTTCAATGAAGTAAAAAATAAACTGAACCTAGTACGGGACTGATGCGCACAGCAAGCGTTCTGTTCTACCGTACAACTTGAAAGGAAAACCCTGGTGTTTACTTAGCTTTAAACCTTCTATTGCTTTTAATATCTGTTGTTATAGAGGTGAGACAACTAATGCAACTGATGCAATGAGACAACTGTCTAAATTTTAATAGTATATTTCCATTACGAGTAGTATCACTCACTTCGCTCTCTGAATTATATTTATTTATCACACTGATTACACTACTCGTCTATGTACAGTTTGGCATTTGTTTTAATAAGCTGCATAAGTTTTCCATTAACTTTGTAGCAAATTTTTCTGAATGGAAAAAAGGGAGTGGAAGTGTGGTCGCAAACAAACTATATTCATATAGAAATGTGTTCGGAATTGGCATTGCACAGCATTAAATACAACCCAGAACCTAACGTTTATTATTATGGGACAATTACGTTTTTCTTGCTTTTTATTATTAGTGCTAATTTTTTTTCTGTATACAATATATGAATTTGACAGATAGTGCGGACAAATTTGCGATATAAATTAAAGAAGACAGGAATTTTACGTGATCCGCATGTACATAGCGTCAATATGAAGCAACTTCATTCGCTCTCAAAATCTTGTATGACAGAACACGTTGATTCCCTCCTGATTAGATGTTGAGCACAGATAGAAAGCGAAGCAAATGTAGCGAAACGACGCTATAAGTCTCTATCGGACACGGCTTACACGTTATAGCTGATTTTCAAACTAAAGCATGTATCCGTGCATAAACACCAATTAAGTTTTAACTTTTTACAAATTTTTTATATTTGTTGCTGTAGAGACGTACGAACTACATATACTGCGAAAATTTTAAGCGTCTATCTTTTACGGTTCAAAAACAAAAGCCAAATTTTAAATTTAACGGTGCAAAGGGTGACATTTCTATATTTTAAGATTAAAAAGTTACAGCTACATTTGCTAACTTTGACAGTATCCCGGTATAAAGACCCACTTTAGTTTTTGAATTTTTGTTGTTTTTATTGCTTATTATTGCAGATATTATATATTTTCACGGGGTAAACACATGCCCCGTGAAAATTTCAGCTCTCTAGCTCTTAGCGTTTGCAAGATTGAGGCCTGTCATGTATGGACAGATGAATAGCGAAGTTTCATAAAAGGGTTCCACTTTCATTCTATGAATGCAGAACCCCACCAAGCTCGCAGTTTCTTGTATGGGGATCTCCTAACGTGTTTAACTTTTTGCTGTTAGCATTTTTTGCTAGAGATGCCTGCCAACTACATATGTATATATGATAGTGTGGAAATTTTAAATCTCTATCTCTTACGATTCAAACGTAATAGCTAATTTTCAAATTAAAGGGTGCCTCCATGTATAGGATAACATTAAAAGTTTTCCATTTTAGTATTTCTTGTTGTGTAAGCCAGGTAATTGTATATACTGTGCAAAATTCAAATTTCTATCTCTTAGGATTCAAAAGTTATAGCTAACTTCAGTTTCTTGTGTCGGAGCACTCTTTGGCTCTTAGGTTTTTGTAATTTTTAGTTATTGTAGAGCCTGTGTAACCACAAATCCTGTGAAAATTTCAGCTCTATAGATCTAATGGTTCAAAATTTACAGCTAATTTTAGATAATTTTCACACTTCCTTGTATGGGAGCACACTTTAGTTCTAAAGTTTTTATTGATTTGAATATATGTTGTTGTAGAACCTATGTGATTACACATCCTGTAAAAATCTGAGCTTTCTAGCTCTTATGGCTCAAAAGTTACAGCTAATTTTATCTAACGTTGATATATTCTTGTCTGGGGACACCCTTTGGTTTTTTTTTTTAATTTGTTGTTGTAGCGGCGTTATGACCACGTGTACTGTGAAAACTTCAGCTCTCTAGCTTTTAGCGTCTTGTAGAATGGCGACTGTGATAGGGTTCCGTTTTTACTCTATGAGTACGGAACCCTAAAAACGCATGTAATCCACAAAGAAATTAAAGTTTTTCTATCACCACTAATTACAAACTTGGATTGATGGTGACAGTCATTCACGATTTTCCTAAGAAATTATATGTTTTTGTTTTACGTGCTTTCTCCCCACCCACGCGACAGTCGTCATGTAAGTATTGTATTGCACCTGAACAGCATTAGAGAGAGAGTTTGAAATATTATTTGTTAAACCATCAATCATAATTATTTTATGGAAACTAATAAGTATTACCATATACATATATGCATTTTGTTGGTGATGTTGTTTCTATTATTGCCCCTGTTTCGTGTTTTAAAATCTCTAATTGCATTTTTATAACCGCAAATAAAATTGAGTCGCTATGAAAAACTGTACAAAGAGCCTTCCGCAAGCACGCAATGTTTACGCAAAACCAAGAGAGGGTGAATTTGAGTTTCTTCAATTTAAATTGGAGACGTTAAAAATATTTATTTTCTTTAATCGTAAATATGAAAATTTTAGTTGATATTCACCGAAGTTGATATAATATTTGAGCTCAATATGTGATTGAAAAAGTCAACTAATTTATGGCTCAATAATTACGGAATGATCTTAAATATTGAGTAAATTTTAAATGCCACATTGTTAAAAGTGATGTTATACCTGCTTTACGAAGTTTTTAGCATGAAGAAAAAAAAAGTTGCACTATTGCTTCTAAAAAAAAATAATTTTCGAGGCTCGGTTAACTGAACAAAAATGATTCTTTTCGATGCTCGTTAGCTGAGACAAAATGAGTTTTAACGTCGTTTGGAAGAAGAGCTTTATTTTAATTGAGGTATTTTACAGCAGCCAACAACACGACTAGTTTATTAAGTTTTAAAACTGCATTGGCTGGTTTTTTGTTTAATATTTTTCTCTTTTATTTTAAGCAGATTATGCTTGCGAAGAAGTGAACACTATTTTCTTTTTTTTTCGTTTACTCCGTTCATTATTATTTTAAAGTAACTACTTCTGGTTGTTGCACTGAAGAAGCAAATAACTTTGAGCTTCACCTGCTTAAAAACATAGCAGTATGTTTTCATCATTTTTGCTAAGGTATACAGCAATCAGTTGGTATTGGCGTTGCACAAGGATAACAACTGTCTGCTTAAAAATCACAGGAAGTAGAAAAGAGGAATTAATAGATTCGTTTTAATAAAACCAGAGATGCAGTAAGAAAATAAAAACTTTTAGATGAATTTTTCCCAATTATTTATTGCTGATTCCGCTGTACTTCCACTGTATGTCCTAATTGTTTTCTTGTTAGTGTGGGTATGCAAACAGTAATGTCTCGATAATCCAACCGCGCGAAATTGTAGAAAACCGGACATTTGTACATTCTTTACTTTATAATGCGAGAGCTTGAGTTCTTTGTTCTGGCTAAAGTACAAGTTCGAGTCAAAAATAGTAATGCCATTTCTTTTATTGTTCAACAGTTCTTTCGACTCCTGAAACATCAAAACGAAAAAAATAATACTTTCGTAAGAAAAAAACTAAAAACAAGAAGGAGTGGTATATTCGGCCAGGCCTAATATTATATGTCATTTACTAAAGTGAAAGCTCGTTCCTAAAGCTGGGAAAGTTCGCCTCATTCCAAGAAATATAATCCTAAAGCAGTCCTACAATTGTCTTTGAATTTATTTCCATTGATTCTTACAATATTTTAATTTATACTTACAACCTGCAAGGATATATTTGTAAAATCTTCGGGAAAGTTATTGAAATAATAAGCATAGATAATATCCTCAAATGAGTGTAGCGCATGTATAGTTTACACATCAGAAATGCATGCGCCTAAAAGCGTTCATTGCAATTTGGATTACTGCAGAAAAATATTCATGGTTGTGCAAAATCAGCCAGAAAATACTGTAATAAAAAAGATTAGGCATTAAAAAACGAATTTTAAACGCTTAAGCTCAGCCAGTTCCATCGATATAATAAACTTTTGCTGAACATTGTTCTTTAATGGTGTCCGATTGCTAAGAGCGAAGAAATAATTTAAGAACAAATAACCTCTATTACTCTATGTTTAAAAGTCTTTGTTGTACCAACTCTAAATAATAAGTAAATTATCGTAGAGTGGGCTACCTTGTATTTGATTAATTTTTGGTGTGCGCGCTGTTTTAGTTTTTGGTATTCTAACTTATACAATAAAATTTTATCGCCAATATTTTTGTGGATCAGTTGACCCCCCTTCCTCTTCGTTTTCGAATGTTGTTCACGAGTTGTTAGCAAAATGCAAACGTTCCATTATAAACAAAAGTTAGAGGGCTAATATAGTACTTATAGTATTTGGTACAAATATTTGTAATGGCCTACTCTACAAATTTACGGAATGCACCTTTGATCTGTAATAGAAAGAAAACATACTTTTATACACCGATATGCTGCCTGAATACACTAAAGCTGGGAAACTTTAACCAACTCTAAAATAATATTGCGATGTAAACTTTCTTAACGCTGACACACGTATAATATTCATACGTTCCATCTACCGGAATGGAAGAAATTATTTATTTAATACAAAAATGGACTTAGGGTAATGAGCATGGACCGTTTTTTTTTTTTTACTGTAGTGAAGTGAGTTAAAATATGATTTTCTCGACTACCTTTATTCGCAGCAATCTCTTTCATGGTGTGATTGTAGTATGTAGCGATTTTAACTGTAAATTGAACAAATTATGTTTACAATTAATTCATTTCATATTTTACTCAAAGGGGAAACTTTAGAATGCGGAGCCAGGCTTTGAAAGAAATTACTTTTATAGGTTTGTAGAGGGGGTCGTGGACGTGCCAAATCAGAAGTCGAAGCCGCCGGCTTTTAGTTTATTAATAATTCCATGTTGAAGTTGCGGAATTTACTAAGAAAAGTATGAAAATGTTGGTAAAAGCAGTGCTGCCAGAGGAAAGGGTTTGCGCAGAACATAAAATCGCGAATTAGTAAACGGCTTCAAGCATCCAAAATCGTATTTTTTTACATTTAATTTAAAAATTTTTTTAATAGATATGAAAAATTGTTTCTTGACAACCGGCCTTTGGCCGGGATAAGGGGTTTTCTCATCCATGGTATAACCAACACCGGCTTCGCGTACAAAATCTGTAAGCATCTGGCAGCACACTTTTTCATTTTAGGACAATTGGTACCATTATACTAAAGCCGACCCTACTCAAAATAAGTAAATAAAAATTATAAAAGAATTCATGCAAGAACCACAATGAAAGCTAACATAAACAGCCTCGACCACCCAGCAATTCGAAAGTATGCCGTATTTAGGGTGTCACAATTATCGAGATTCGACTGTATATTTTTTTTTTTTTGCTGTACCAATACTTTACTTGCCCGATTTCGTTGCTTACTACGAAGTAAGAAAAACTTCTTTATGCGAAAAACTGGCATTATTAAAACTATTCTAGATTTATTGTATTTTTAAACAATGAAATTTTTTAATAAGATATTTCTGGCTGCCACTTTATTGTATTGAATGTGGCTCAGAGCCTTGTAAAGCAGGCGGAGGTACTTTGGCCTAAAAAAACAAGCAATATTCCGATATGTGCTTAAAAATATGGAGCTATTCAGTTTTGTGGTAGAAAATGTTAATATCTTGCTCTAGACTGTGGCAATCGTGACCATCAAAAACAGTTTTTTCACTTTTTGTGACAATTGCAAATGCAGGGACAATCGATATTTCCAGCTAATTTGGCAATTATGTATATCCCAGCAGATTCTTACTAACTGAACACTTTGCGCACAAAAAAGGTATGTATTTCGCCTTTTTGCACATAAAATTAGCACTTGATAAAGTGTAAAACATTACAAACTGATTTCCTATCACATGACATATCGCTGCAGAAAAGTTCTAACTTAAATTATTGCCGCCCCTCAATTTGTTTCATATTTTGAAAAGTTAAATACGTATCGTTTTCAACCATCACATGCAACGATGCTGTGAAAATCACGACTAGAAGCGTCATCTCCACAAACAAGTGACCTTGTGATAAGTATAGGACCTCTTAAAAAAATTTAAATTTAAATGTAAACTGATGAAACTATTCATATGACTTATTCTTCTTTATTTTATACGCAATTTCATATATAATGCAATTATAGACTAAGCTTAAAAAATATTAGCGCCGAAAGCAGAATTTTTTGTTTAGCTGTAGTTAAGCACAGATTTTATCAGCTTTCGAAGAATAGCCACGCCGCGATTATTATAAAATAAACAAGTTTTAATCATAGTTATGGAAACAGTCATTCTGGTTTGAATGCACACAAAGCTTTGCTTATAACATTAAATGAGCTTTTATGTCGAGTTTTAAGCTTATTTTCGTATGAGTACTATCGATCGTAGATTAAGCTTGTCGCAGCTTATTCCATAAAAAATATTAAAAACATCAGTTACTGACTGTTTTCATACTAGTTACAGTTACAAGAGATCATTATTTAAATAATTTGTTTCTCAAATATGTTAATTATACATTTTTGAATAATCACGGCAGCTAAGTAAAGTTAAGCAAAACAGTATAAAAAAAATTTTACTTTTCTTTACTTAATTAATATTGATTAAAAAGTGATAAACCAAGGGTTGAACTTGAGCCTGAAAGATTAATTTAATGTAAATGTATGTAATTATCGTAGTTCAACAAAATTAAAATTTCAGTAAGTTTAATTTAGCTTTTAATTATTTTTTAAATTTTAGCTTGTTGAGTAAATAATACCAATTTTATTATTCAACATACCGAAAATCAACACAAATACAACAATTATCGGATGCGTTAGTTAAATAGACTTCACGTTGTGCGCTAATATGTTTTCATCTAATGTAGGAAATGTTTTGGAAATTCTTTAATAACACAGTACAACATTTTTCAGGGGATTGATTCGGGACTCAATTCTGATAATTGTTTATGAAAGTAGCCCCTAAAAGAAGAACTTCTGTATCATTCGCTTGGTCTTGGTACCTCAAATAATAATTTAAAAATTAATTTGAAGTTAGTAAGTATAGTGTAGGGGAGTTTGTCACGTTTTAGGCTCTTTTGTTTGTCACAACTCGAGAGAAAAGCATTTTACTATGATTAAGGAGATAAAAGAATAATCAAAACAACTGTTGGCGATACCAAAAAGCACGTTTCAGAAGGGTTTCGAGGATTGCAGAAAAAAACGCTGGCATAAGAGGGGGATTACTTTGAAGGGGACAAGAAGTTATTGATGAATAAATAAAAACTTCATAGAAAAATTAAAAAAAAACAAGTAAGAGTGCTACATTCGGCTGGACCGAATCTTAAATACCCTTCACAATGGTACATACATTCTGATTGACTTTTAATGCGAAAAGTTGTTTTATTTGGCTTTCAAAGCCGATTTTTTGAAATATCGGGAGACGCTATACCTCGGGTATATATGGGACGATTTTTTTAAAAATCTGACCAAAAAAATTACCAAAAATACTCTTTAAAACCCGTTTTTTTGCATATATCTCGGCTATCCGTGGGCCGATCTTACTGAATTTAAAAAGATTGATTTAACATATTTTAGCGAAAGAATGAGGTTTCTATCTCAAAGCGTTTTCTCAGAAACGGTATTTCAACTACTACAGACGGACTTCGCTTAATCGTAATTTCTATTGAATCTAATGCAGAATATTGTTACAAATTTGGTCGTGAACGGACCGATTGTGATTGTTCTAGAACGTACTGAATCATCGTTATTTTATATGTGCGTATGTTGTCTTGTTATTATTTGTAAATGAACACAGGAGGTACATACACACATGCTTACATAGAAACTTGTTGATAAACAAAACGGCAGCACAGCGAGTGTGCACATACTGACACACATGTGTGGATAAATAGGCACAACAGCGAAATAAAAGAAACCACCACCGCACGATACAATATTCGTGTGTGTATGTATGTGCGCGGCTCAGATCCCACCAAACCTGAGATCCATTTTAAGCGAATGCTCGCTAATAACAATCGTTTGTAGTATCAAAAACGAATAAAATGCGGAAGAAATTGTGAGAGTGACAAATAAAGAACATTAGTTTCTCTTCTTCCATTAATTATTCATAAATAATATCGTTTTCGTACTATAAACGGACAAAAAACGGCAAAATTTTTTTGTATGTACATAGCTATTTTGCTTTATTTTGAAAAAACAAAAAATGTATACAGGAATAGCGGAAGATAAAATATTTTTAAAGCAAGAATAATTAGTCGTAGTTTGAATTAGAGCTGTACAACTATTTTACAAAAACCAGCAGTTAATCTTTTTGAATGAGGCCCTTAATTTATTCCTTTTTATATTGAAATAAGCAATTTTGATTTATTTTTTTCAATAAATTTATAATTAACCAAAGTGAGTCGTTGTAATTACTTGAAATGAAATGGAAATGAAAAACATATATTTATAAACATAATTTTTACTATTGCTAAAGATTTGTTTTCGATATTCGAAACGGATCATTTATGATATCTGTAACGAACAACTAATGCCCACTCTTGGTATCTTGAGTGAACCTTTCACGATATTAAAAATGGATCATTTGCTAGTCAGCTAAATCTCCGACTTTAATATCGCAAGAGGTCCGCAAAAGTATCGTTTCCGAGCCATCGCTTACGAGTGTTTTGCTGCCACAAACTGAGCGACGAGTGAGCTCTATTAGCTCGTTTTACTTTCGTTTACGATAGCCATTTATGATAGTTTTGTCCGCAAAATGTTCGCATAACGTCGAAAACGATATTATTCGCAAATGTTGAGGTTTGGTGGGATGCTTGAGTTTTACTGCCGCGTGTATGTAGGTCGGTGTGTGTATATCTGTTGTTCATGATGAGTCATCGCACATCGCACTAAAGATGTGGCGTGATTAGCTTCTGTAAATGTCTAGCATGTTCTAGTAATGATCATTGGAGGTATAAAAGCAGCGAAGCTTAACGCTGAAAAGTTAGCCGATTTTTAGCTGCGCTAATGTGTAAAGTGTCTTAAGTAATAAAAAGTGATCAAGTGAAAGTGTTGTTCTTTTAGTAAAGTGTTCTTTTAGTAAAGTGTTTACAAGTATAGTGTGTTAAAATAAATAAAGTGTTGAACTGTTGATTATTGTAAACTGAAGACGTGAGTGTTTTAACTTCATTACAATTAAAGAATCTACGGAAAACGTTTTGAAAAGGTTAAAACGTAACAATATATATACTGGGGTCTTAGAATATATTATGGGGTCTTAGTAGTTATTTCAATGCGTTACATACGGAACCACATACTTATACATACATACATACCCTTACACATTTTTGTGAAGGGTATAATGAAAAACCTAATTTCTTAATTTCTTGCTACTCATACATGTGCATGTAGAAATTTTTTAATTTCTTGATCACTCTCATATGTGTATGTAAAAATTTGGTAATGAAAAATCTGCACACTTGAATATGAGACGCATGTATACGCTGTTAATGCCCTGTCGGAAACGAAGTTAACTTTAAATTAACTTAAAACTAACTATTTTAGAGCAGGAAGTGGTTGACGCCTCGATTACTTCTAAATGCAAGCAACTGACTATTTTTACATGGTGATGTCCTAGGAAGTAGTCAATTGTCCAACGCTGCATTACTTTTCAACTAACTAAAGAGTTATTTACCGTGTATGTGTGTATCTTAATATTTGAATTTTGGGTTAACTCTGCACTACGTTTCAGCTACACACAAGTGAATTACAAATCGATTATATTGTAGCTAATTTGAAGCTAGTCCATAAAAGTTAACTATTTGTAGTTGACTACTCAATGTCCGACAGGGTAGGTATAAAGAAGCGACAGCCACAACTACAGCAGTTGTAAAACAGTTGGGCATTTCTGGTTTACAGTGAGAGAAATCGATTTTGTATTTGTTAAAATGGTTGATGTAAAATGAGTTTATTTCAATATACATACATATGTATACTTACCGTCTAATTCATAAAAATTATAACAGGTTTATAAAGCTCTTATTTGACAGATTTTTCATACAAATATGTCAAATAACAGTCTTATAAGCTTGTTATAATTTTTATAAATTAAGGGGTTATATATTAATTATATTGAACTACGCTGCAATACTTTTATTTAAATAATTCTTAATATGCTCAAGTTCAACCACTGGGTGACACCAATTCTTTTTAATACCAATGAAATAAAGAAAAGCAAAATGAATTTCTTAATTATTTATCAGTTAACTTTATAGTAAAATTTATTTAACAAAAAATTGCATATAATTGCATTATTTTTGACTTATAATGCTAAACATTGCCACTAAGTGTGATTTTCTTTTCAATTTACTTATGTATGTGGGTACATGCATACGTACCTATAATAGAAATCGTAATCTCTATTGATGCTGATCCAGAATATATATATACTTTATGGGGTCTTAGATGGATATTTCAATGCGTTACAAACGGAATCACAAACTTATATATACCCTTACACATTTATGTGAAGGGTATAAAAATGGAAAGTTAATCAATAATATTAAATATAGACTGTCAGCAATGAAGAGCTTAGATGATGGAATGACTATGCGGTGCTGCTTAAAAACAAAATACAATTAGTCATGGTCTGGGTTCGAAGCAGTTTGGGTGCTATACTCTAGTCAGTAAGTCCTCAACGTTTCTTTTCTTGTCTTCTTTAAAAATGTTACTCACTGCAGCTCTATCACCAAAAATCTTTCTCAATTTTGAGAGAGTAAAAATCGAACTCAAGCCTAATAAAATTATTAACAATTGCAAATTATATACCTTGACTATAAAATTAAAATTAATGCCTTCAAAATTCCTGAAGGATAACTGTTGTATAAAATGCTCAACTCTTTGTGCAGTTGTATAACAGCTATTTAAATAAATATAGATAAATTAGTATTTTTTTAAAGAAGGATTTCTAATCCACCAAAGATAATTAAATCTTAAATAATGCGAGGAGCGTCCAATATAATTGAAATAGTATCTCTAGTCAAAATATGCCCACTCTAAATATATGTATGTGGTGTGTAGACTGGTTCATCGCATAAAGTTGATTACATTAAAACGTTCAAGTCAACAAGCTTGACTGCACCCAATGGCATTCCAATTGTGAACTTCTGCTTTGGCAGAAGTTTTGCTTCATTACCAATTATTTTTAAAAAATCATTAAAGTATGAGTATTTCCCTTGCTCTCAAGTCTAGTAATAAGCTAATAACAGGTTGTTATAGGGATATCGTTAAACTAAGTGGCATATCAAAACATTTTGAAAAATTTATCACCTCTGCAACTGACTGCACTAGTCGAGCTTTCAGAAAATATCGAATCAAAGCATTTTACAAAGTTAGCCCCACGCTTATGTTAATAAAGTTGGACGAGTAGGTATTTAGCAGCAATTACCTAATCTTGATTAAAATCATGTATGTTTACACAATAAATTAAATTTAAGTATGCAACCTCAAAAAAAATTTCTGATAAATACATCTGGTCCAATTTTATTTCTAATATTTTCAAAGATTTCAGGCGCATATTGCAAGAGTTCAATGTACGTAGACGATGTCAAAGTAATTTTGAGTTTCCCACAAAACTCTGATTTTAGTATTCTCCAGAGCAACTTGGAAAATTTTTGTTGTTAGTGCCACCAAAATTTAATGGTTCTTAATATAAAAAAATTCAAAGTCATGACGTTTTCTAGAGTACGTGAAATTAGTTATTCTTATTATTTTGTAAAGGTGCAACCAATATAATGCATTTAACTACACTAGTGAGCAACAATCTGTTACGCCCACTTTTTTGTTTTATATCAAATGGGAGAACGCCTTCTCTGATTTATCTAGTTATTCTTATAAGGGCTAACTAACACAAACTTGCCATAACAGAAACTTTTCAATGCAGTTAAAATGAGCTAAAGAATGGGGCACATAGAGCCCTTCAATTCTCTGCTGCACAAAACAATGGAAATCAGTGCAAGAATGCTAAGGGCAGACCCAAACGAGACAAAACAACCTGGGGCTGCTACGCCTTATCAAGCCCGAATTAAGTAGAATAATGGGAGTAATGGCAGCTCACTCTCAACCCTTGGCATATCTTAACCCCATGGGAACATTGGAAGGATATAAATGCTGAGCATGTAAAGGGAAACTGAGAAATACACCCCCTCATCCAGGGAATGATGGCTGGAGAAAACTAATGGCGTTTTCGTTATTACACAAAATTATACATTTATTTCACACTGGTTTTCTAAAATTCCACTTTAAAATTTTAGTCAAGGAAAATATCACAATAAATATACATAAATAATTTAAAAAAAAAATGCAAATGTTGGCCTTTTCTGTAGTAACGAAAATAACATGAGGAACCTTCTGCAGGAAAATTATGATTTTAATTTGCAATTTTGTGGGATTCATCTGACACAATTATTGTAACTTTTAACAAAAAGGGCCTCGGATTATCCAGAGAACACTCAAAGGGCAGAAAGAATATAAGCCTCAGCTTTTTGAAAAACATAAGCAAAATAAAAAATTTAGCAACATTTTCGAACGAATATTCAACGTGGTCTAAAACTATGTAGTAAGGTTAGAAAAGCATCTGCCATGGCTGTCAAGAAATTACTTGTATAAAATTTTTCGATATGGAAATAATATTCGCAAACTACCGAAAACTATTTAAACTAACATTTGGATTCACTGATTCAACGAATTATGTTCCACTAAATTTATATTATCGATAGTTTCACTAGGTTAATGAATTTTGCTCATTTTAATCGTTTACAAAAATAAAATCTCTAACTCAACGATACGATTTACTAGATCTTTGAATTTTTTTCATTGATCCAATGAAAACAGAATATTTGTTTTACGAGCTATATCATTAAGGTTATGGATACTCTTAGGTTAGGTGAAGTTGATTGGAGGGTTTTGTTTTCTCATGTCTTGTGATATACATCCGAGCTCCATGGATTTAACCCTGAACAGTTTCACCCATACTTCTATAGAAACTCCGTTTCATTCACAAGGTTCCGTAATTTACTCATTAATATGCCACGTAATAGGGTTATGTCTAGCAAGGTGTCTTTCGCACGATGTCGGAACCATATTTGTGAGAAGGCGGGTCACTGCTATAAATAGTACTCTGGTTTCTGGCTCTCCTCCCCACATGCTAAACGTTCATCTCCTGTCGCTATTACTATGCTGCTAGGATGTGCCAGTAGTTAGCAGTCTCCTCTCATAAGTCCCATAAATGTACTTAATTCGGGCTTGCTAGGTCTTAGCTGTCCCCCCGTTTTTTTCTCATCTGGATCCTCTCATAGAATCCTAGCATTTATTACCGTTGTTTAGTTATTTTAGACAGTCAGAACTGTGCCCAGTTCTTTAGCTTAGATTTAACTTTATCGTAAGGTTTTGCGCATAGCGAGCCGACGCACAGTGGGGGATTTTGCAAAGAAATTGGAAATAATTCTGCCGTTTCTAAACGGATGGCTCGATTGCAATGAAATTTCAGGCAGGCATAAAAGAGGTGTATTTAAGCTTAAGTTTTGAGATTAGACTATATAGCGCTTAAGTGGGCATGTCCACGCGCCCCCAAAGTAGGCCACCTGGGCTATGTGAAAAATTAAAAACGATCTAATTTTTTCATTTCCAATTCTTTTGCAAATTTTTTTTATTTTTAAATTTTTCTAATCAAGGCCAACAAAAAATGTGGCGACACGTATATATTATCTCTTAAAGTTTTCGAGATATTCAAGTTTTAAAAAGTAAATTTTCGTTTTTTTACCAACCCTGGTCCAGTATTTTCACATTTTTGAGCCCAAATCCTTACCGATTTTTCAAAAATAAGTTTTATTAGCTTGCCAGTAATTTTTTTTTTTCAATACAATAAAGAAAATTTGAGCGAAAAATCTTTTATAAAGAAAAAGTTATATTCAACACAATTTAAAAATTCAAAAAAAGTCAGTTTTTAGCATATTTTTAGGGCAAAAATAATTTTATTGTTTGTTATTTCTGGAAGAACTTTCCAAAGTAAAGTATATATTGTTTATATTTTTTTAAAAGCTTAAAGTACGGTCAGATTGATCAAATATTTGAATCAAATATGTTTGCCCGTTTTTGGGAAAACAAAATGAAAAATCAAACCAATTTCGTTTTGTGGTCACATAAGCCATATTTTTTTGCCTTTTTTGTTAGTTCAAACATCAGTCAAATAACAGAAATTTTTTATTTGACAGCAAATGTTTTCGCCACGGTCACAATGAAAAGTTTATTTGCCGTTAAAAAATATTTGCTCAAACAGTGAAAAAACAAAAAATTATTTCATTGAAAAAAAAAAAAAATTAAATTATGGAAGAAATTGAAGATTTCCTTTTGTTAAGCTGCGGAGCAGCATCAGTTTTTGTCTTACAAGAGCAAGAAATAATTAAAAAAAAAGGAAAAAAGACTATGGGTACGGAAATGGGTACAACGTCGAGAGGAGATTGGATGCTGTTCAAAACTGCTTCACGAGCTCCGTTTAGAAACTCCAGAGCTATACAAAAACTTTTTACGGGTGAACGCAATTGACTTCGATTACTTGGTAAGACATATCAGAAAGATTGCATAAAACCGAGATTTCACAATTTTTTTTTTAGCTCGAACTGGTGGAGCCGCTAATTATAAAGCAAACTACTAGACTTCGGAAACCGATTTCTGCAAAGGAACGTTTAGCAGTAACACTGCGGTATCTCGCGACTGGCGAAAGCTTTAGATCCCTCCAATACATTTTCCGGATATTTAAAGAAATTTAAAGAAAATTATTCCATTGTTGTTGGCTAATTTTTAACTTGGGTACCATTAACCGAGGAGGAATGGTTAGATGTTTCTAAGGAATTCCTAAAATTGTGGAACTTTCCCAATTGCCTAGGATCACTGGATGGCAAACATGTTGTCATGACTGCGCCAGCTAATGCAGGAAGTATTTACTACAATTACAAAGGTACAGCTATCTAGCTTAAGAGTAAGAACACATAGTATTGTTCTCATGGGCATCGCAGATATTTAAAATGTTGTTTTTGCTTTGCATGTATTTATGCGAGCCATCGATGTCGAGTGACATCGGTAGCCAGGCTCCATCACCTAAAAGATGTGAGTATACTCCAAATATGCAGTCATCGATGATCAATCTACGACTGAATGAATTTCCATGTATTTTTGAAAGTTTTTTGGGAATTTCGGGATTCGTATTATCTTTTCTCTACATTATGGAAATTTTTTTTATTTCTTTTATAAATTCCTGTATTTTTGCAAAATTTTATAAAAAAAATATAAATAAATGAAAATTTGGTAGGCATTTCAAAAAATTTTATTTCTTTTAAACTTTTGCTAAAGGACGTTTTTTCTGCATTTTTGCAAAAATTGTTTTAAAAAGCTTTAAATTTCTAAAAAATTTAACAATATATAAACTAGAGGTAATTATCTAACTAATACAGAAAATACAGTAGAAACAGTTGTGCATCTCGGTTGGTTTTCTATGCAGTTTTTTGGTATGGCAATTTTGACAAATTACAACTTATACGGTAAAAGTCTGACAAATCTGCAAATGCAGATCGATTTGTAGTCTTCTTTTCTAAATATTTCCACTTTCAAATTTTGTACCCAAGAAATATTTTATAAAATACAGTAGAAACAAGTTGCGCACCTCGGGGGGTTTTCTATGCAGTTTTTTGGTATGGCAAATTTGTCAAATTACAACTTACACGGTAAAAGCCTAACAAATCTGCAAATGCAGATCGTTTTGTAGTCTTCTTTTCTAAATATTTCCTTTTTCAAATTTTGTACCAAGAAATATTTTATAAAATACAGCAGAAACAAGTGGCGCACCTCGGGGGGTTTTCTATGCAGTTTTTCGGGTTTCATATATAATATCTAACCACTGATATATAATATGAAACCGCGTTTCATTTTAAGGGTATGAAATTAATGGGCTACAACTAAGTTGTTTACAGTTTAAATTTCCAAAAATTAGTACAGATTCAGCGTTTGGGAATACGAAAGTCAATCAATCAATCAAATGTACAATTACGTTAACTTTATAAAATAATCCTTATCAAATTCTTCTAGATCTAGCAGATACATCAAATCTTTTAATTCATTACTGCAATCAAATTTCAAATTTCTGTAGCAAATCCATCTCCTTCTCATAAGTGATAAGACGGGATCTGAGGACAAAATAAGGTTCTGAAATATGTCCTGATTTTGAGATTGTCTGGAGCACTTTCTGGAGCCAAGTTGATGGATATGTTTAAATATGTCTACTTTAGTTGTATATGTTTCTTCAATATAATCAAGTAGAAATTCGACTTTTTTCTGTTGCTGTAAGTTTGCACTTTTGTATAAAACTGAATATAAATCGATGTGATTTTGTGTGATGGCCAGGATCGTCAACTTTTTAATGATGCCAACTATTAATTGCGAGATATTTTATACCATGCGCCAACTGTTTCGCGAACTATTTTTTTTTAAGATTAACTTATCTCTAAAGGTTGACTTTTTTTTGAGTTTCCCTGCCTATACATGTATAATAACCATCGAAATTGTATTCAGGTATACAAAATATTTATATATGATTACTAAATATAAGCATAAGTTCAGGTAATACTGCGTATTAAAGCAAAACAGGTAGAGCAATAAAGGAAACACGAGAAGGTGGTATTAACACTGTAATTACTTAGTGGCTGTTCAGACTATCGTGTCAGTTGTACTTCAATTTTGGAAAATGCAAACATGATATTATTATTACTTAAGCTTTTTCGAAAAACAATAACAACTGAATACATCAGCCCTTCATTACCATAAATTCAGGTATGTTTAGCTGAAATGTCTAGCCTTTAATTATAAATAAATAGGGATAAAAAGAAATGTACCCTTCGTATTAGTTGCAGGTAATACTACCTATTAAAGCAAACCAGGTAGAGCAATAAAACAAAGATTATACTAACGTTGTACTAATTAGGCTACTATAGAAAATACTGCGTAAAGTCAACAATGCCTCACCCCTTGTATTCCCAAATGCTGAATCTGTACTAATTTTTGCAAATTTTAATTGTAAACAGCTTAGATGTAGCCCATTAATTTCATATACATCATTGGTTAGATAATTACCTCTAGTTTATATATTATTAAATTTTTTAGAAATTTAAAGCTTTTTAAAACAATTTTTGAAAAAAATACAGAAAAAGCGCCCTTTAACAAAAGTTTTTGAGAAATAAGATTTTTTGAAATGCCTTCATTTATTTATATTTTTTTTACAAAATTTTGCACAAACATAGGAATTTATAAAAGAAATAAAAATGTTTTCTAAAATGTAGAGAAAAGATAATACGAATCTCAAAATTCTCAAAAAACTTTCAAAAATTCCCAAAAATGGGATTTTTTAGTTTTTTGGCTGTCATTCCAGCAAATATCCTGGGGGGACAAATTCCATTTGCATAGAACTAAAAAATACTTATGTTATGTTACAAGGGCCGCCGGTCTTGAGACCGACTCACTTGGGTCCTGGAAAAGTTCCCGTTGTGTTACCCGAAAAAATACTGTGGGGAGTTCTCCCTACACAAGCTCCACCGGTTCCACCCTGAACCAGCCCGATGAACGGATGAAGGATTCCACCCTGTCCAATCCGCATTCCGATACTTCCGGTAATCCCTCTAGTGTTGGTCTGCCCAAGCAATTCGCTCTCCTGTTAGAGAGGGCCGGACATCGGCAAAGGAAGTGTTCAACACTCTCCTCTTCTTCCTCATCTCTGCAACCTCTGCAGAAATCATTGTATGGAAGATTCAGTCTTCTCGCGTGTGCTCCCATGTGGCAATGTCCTGTTAGAACAGCCACAAGGGTATGGAGCCTATGCCTCAGAAAGTCCAGCAAGGCCATAGTCCTCCTATGCTCATACCTGGGCCATGTAAGACCCGATATTCGACAGGTGATCTCGTTCGACCATCTATCCTGCGCGATTTCTAGCAGCTGTCGTTGTACTAGCTGCTTGCAGCTATTGAGAGGAATACCTACGAATTCGTCAATATCCTCCTGATGAAGGCGGGAACCGGATCTTGCCAGTTCATCCGCTATCTCATTTCCGGACACACCATTGTGACCAGGTACCCAGCGAAGCTCCAGATCAGAATGTCTCGCTATCTCATTTAGAGACACCCGGCATTCCTGAACCAACCAAGATGTTGAGTAATGGCGGCCTTACTGTCGGTACAGATAATAATATGCTCTCCGTATATCATATAGTACCTCATCCAGTTTACCGCCCTTCTTATCGCCGCAACTTCGGCCTGAAAGACGCTACACTCATTCCGTAGCCTAAAATTGCTCCTCCTTTGAAATCGGGGAATGAAAATACCACCCCCAACCCCAGTGCTCGACTTGGAACCATCCGTAAAGACCAGGAATACATCCTCTGATTGATCTAATCCGACACTATCCAAAGACGCACCCGACAGATCTACGCGGAAATCCCTTTTGACCATTGGGGCCGGTGAGCAGTAGTCTATTCGATCTGGAAAGTCAGCCAGTCTTCCTATTATCGATGCATGCCCTGAGACAGCATCCCTCCACACGCCACCTGCCTTTAACCGTGTTGCCGAATTCATAGCATACTTATTATTAAAATATTAAAATACTTATAACTATAAAAAACAAGTAAAAATATTTGGATTAGAGGCGTGCGATTTGAGAAATTTTGGCTTAAGTTCGGTTTTGTCTAAAAAAAAAATGGGTTAATTTCAGGATGCTACCCTTACGCAACAGGAAATAATGTTCAAATTTTTTTTTTTTTTAATATTTTTTAAACAATAAGCTTTTAAAAATATATAAACAATGCATACTTCACTTTGGAAAGTTCTTCCAGAAATAAGAAACAATAAATTTGCCCTAAAAATATGCCTTTTGCCCTAAAAATATGCTTAAAACTGACTTTTTTTGAATTTTTAAATTGTGTTGAATATAACTTTTTCTTTATAAACGATTTTTTGCTCAAATTTTCGTTATTGTA
Organism: Sturmia bella; assembly: GCA_963662145.1. Taxonomy (NCBI): domain Eukaryota; kingdom Metazoa; phylum Arthropoda; class Insecta; order Diptera; family Tachinidae; genus Sturmia; species Sturmia bella. The sequence continues at coordinate 73,972,349 of OY759168.1, forward strand.
TTGAAAAAATACTGGCAAGCTAATAAAAATTATTTTTGAAAAATCGGTTAGGATTTGAGCTCAAAAATGTGAAAATACTGGACCAAGGTTGGTAAAAACACGAAAATTTACTTTTTAAAACTTGAATATCTCGAAAACTTAAATAGATAATATACGTGTCGCGACATTTTTTGTAGGCCTTGATTAAAAAAATTAAAAATAAAAAAAAATTTGCAAAAGAATTGGAAATGCAAAAATCAGATCATTATTAATTTTTCACATACCCCCGGTGGCCTACTTTGGGGGCGCGTGGACACGCCCACTTAAACGCTATATAGTCCAATATCAAAACTTAAGCTTGAATACTCTCTTTTATGCCTATCTGAAATGTCATTGCAATCGAGTCATCTGTTTAGAAACGGCAGAACTAAATCCAATTTCTTTGCAAAATCCCCCACTGTGCGACGTTACTCTCTTGCTCTTGAAGAAAGTGCGTTTGCTCTTTCATTTCCAGCGATTCCCGCATGCCCATGAGTCGAATACCTCTTAATGGGGTTTTTCAATTCCAAACTATTTGTAATTTAATACTCTCAGCTGAGATCGCTCTAATGGCCATTTGGATATCGGTGAATATATTCACAGGTCCCGGAGTTCCTATTTCATTGAGTTCCCTAATAACCAAATTTTTGGCTGATTGTTGCAATGTTTGCAACAATCCAGCAGACGGAAGAATAGTTTCATGGTACTTCCTATATAAGAACCAAGTCCCTTTTTTCTCCTCGCCCTTGATCCGTACGTGTCCGACAGGAATGGAAGTCCGGAATTAATGTTTTGCTACTGGCATCTAGTCTGGTCTCCGCTTTGCGATCTGACGTCACATTTTCCGAAATAGACTCACCTATGGCTGTAAAGATTTGTTGATGATGCATTTTGTGTCCCTGCTTGACCCACTCACCCATCATATTTAATTGTTTCGCTGTGAGAGCCGCTGCATAGTTCATACGAATCTCGTTTGGCACGAGGTGTAATATTGCTTCCATAGCCCTTGTTGGTGTAGTTTGTAAGGCCTACAGTTTGTCTGTATAGTTTTGACGTTGCATTTATATTCTTTCATCCATGTGAGATTTCCATTTTAATTTCCGATCTAAGGTGACTCCAATTTATTTCATCCTGTTCTGTTGTGTCCTTTGAAAACAGCATGTCTCGTCATAAGAAGCAATCTCTATCTTTCTTTTATATATACTAATTTCGGTTTCGTTCAGATTTACGTTGAACCCCCTCGGTTGGGCTCACTTGCGTGCCAGTGCTAATGCTTTCACGGCTTTCCTGCATAGTTGGTTTGGATCCGTTTCCTTCAAAAGTTTCATGACGTCATCTGCATAGCAGACTGTCTCGAGTCCTTCATCGGTCAGAGTCCCAAACGGATAATCTTAATAACAGGTATAATCTATTCCATAAGGAGATAATTCCGTTTTATGTGTAACCACATTTGTGATGGTGCTGATCTTCAACAAGGCTATACAACTTTTGCGAAATGTTAAAATATTTAAGCATACATCCGATTTCCCTCACAAGCCATTTGCGACTTGGATTTGTGCTCCAATGAAATCCTGCATTGAGTTAATAAAAATGTTTCTATATATTGTAAAATACAAGCGTAATTTCTAACGAAATAAGTGTTTTCCTTATGTGTATACCATTATTAATTAAATTAACTAAATTCCCACAGTGAAAATGTTCATTAGATTAACGAAAAAATACATATTAATTCAAATGAATTATGACAGTAAATTCCCTCAGTGATCAAGTTTTATTAAATATACGAATTAGCACGTCTCTCACAAAGTTGTGATAGATTTTTCCAGTTTCGCAATATTATTTATGTTTAAAAAATAGTTTCATTGATCCCAGAAGGTTAATAATTTGCTCACTTAAGTGTAGCAAACATTTTATAAGGATTTGTGTATTTGTTTTATTATCATTAATTTAACAAGATTAATGTATTAATTTAAATGCGATATTTGTATTTAACAAGTTTAAATCATATCAGTTTTGAGCTTAAAAATGATTAACAGTTTGTACTCGCACTTTCGATATTACAGTATTTTTCGGTTAATTGACCCTACGGTTAATTGGTTTCCACGCTTAATTGAACCACATGATCGGGCAAAAAAAATAATGCATACGAACACCATGTGAATTTCCTCGGATAATTGGACCCGTTTAATTGATTTTCCCGCTTAATTCGTTCAAAATTCATGTCATCAAAAATAAATTTCCTCTTACTTTTACCCGGTTAATTGCATTGAAAAATAATCTGGCATTTTTGCACATGCATATTTGACATCATTTGTGAAAAACACTGGGTGGCATCTCTACTATACACATATATGTACATTTTTTGCTGTTACTTGCACTTTTTTTTTCGTTTAAGGGAAAAAAAAATTATTTTGAAAAACTTAAAGTGCACATATGCGATTTCTTTTAATTCATCAGTACATAGTTCAAATTATGAGTGATTTCTGTAATTGAACAAACTGTTCAATTAAATAGGGTTCTTGTAATTGAACGAATTGTTCAATTAAACGGGTATCGACTAATTGGTTCCCCGGTTAATTGAACAAAGAATTGTGCAAATTTTGATGTGCAATTAACCGAGAAATACTGTATATTAGTTAATGAAATGTAATAAGATGTAGGTCTACACATGTGTTCATAGTTGATTCTACATATCAATAATATTTAATATTTACAATACGCGTGTAGGTATGCTTATTTTCAAATAAGTGGCCTCCAAAATCCGGAAGATTTGAAAAAAAAGATCACGAAAAAACTTCTAAAATGCTAACATTACCATATTTATTTTTGATTTTATTCATACGAATACGAAATTATGCATTGAAAACGAAAATTATTGTATGCTTATTTGGAGCCATTAGCGTGTGTGTATCTCTGTTTTGTATCTCTGTACACATTGTATATAAGTATATATAGACAAATGTGGTTGTACGTCTACCTTAAGTTGTTTAGTAGCTTTGATGCAGGCAGATCAACAACCTTCACTTTTATTTGAAGAATCTAGAAAATAAAAACAACAACAACAACATAGCAGCTTTAGAGAAAAATGTGCAGATACATGTATATATGTACATACATATATCTGTATGTATGCATATACATTAGGGGTGTTCTTATTTGTATGGGAAAATTTTAAAAAGTGTTTTTTCTAGTTCGCCGGCACGATTCTTGTTCCCTTCTGTTAAAAAAGTAATCCTGTAAAATTTGGAGTCAATCCGATAATTTTTAGTGGACCCGGAAACGATTTGAAAATTTTCATGGGGTCTATATGGGCAAAATATCCATTTTTAACGAAAGTAGTTACATCAAATGAAATTTCATATTAAAAAATAATTGTATTTTATATATAATAAATTTATTAATCATTACTATTTTATTTATCATGTTATTAAAGTAGCTTTGTTATATGATGGATATTTCATTCGATAAGCCTCAACAACCTGAAGCAACAATTGTTTTTCGTCTTCATCATTTGTCAAGATTCTATTATAGTCTTGAATAAACTTGGTTCTCTTGGCGTAAACGATGAATAGTTGAACGATTGATTGCAAGTTCTTCTACACGTAGTCCAAATGCTTCACCTGCTGCTATGAGAATATGAACTGCCATTCCATCAGACACTTTGGCATTGTCAAGAGCTGCTAGCAACCTTGCTGTTAAAAAATTTTTGCGCCCTCGTTTTTGACCATGATTACTTTTTGAGGTTACATGTGTTTCATCATTATGCATCTCGTTGCTTGATATGTCACTAATATCACCTTCATCATTACACTCCATTAATTGAGAAACATCTATAAAATATGAAAAATAAAACATTACAATATTGAAGTTCGTCACCCTTACCTGTGCGGCTCATTTCCTCCTCATGCTTTCTTTTCCTTGCAGCTTCCTTATCTTTTCGTACTTGTGCTCTATTTTCCCGATCCCACAAAACCTTGTCAACACCAGCCATACACCCGGGACGTCCTTTTTTTCTTTGCATTTCAAGAAACTCTATCTTCTGCAATCCGAAGATTGCAGAAGCGGTAGCAATATCATATAAGTCGTCTAGACTATTCAAAAATGACTCAGCAGCTTCTTTTTGGGAACTCGACCTTTTACCAGGAACTGTTTTCTGAATGATTTTCCATTTGTCGTATAATTTTACAAGCTTTTCAACGCATTTGTGCTCTTCTCGAATAGGTATACGTGCTTGCTGCCAAAATATTTCCACTGCACTAATTGCTAGCTTCGCAGCAAGCATCGCAGTCATTTTTACAAACCGCATGTTGTAAAATAAAACTTGCAAGACCTGACGATTAGACGGTAGTTTTGCACCAGTAATTTGATGAGAAACATTTCCAATTAGATCGATTTTCTTCAAATTTTCAATGGCTTTACGCGTTCCAATAACTGAAGCACACGACATTATTAATATCTTTTATTATATAACAATAATTAAATAACAAATTAATCTAGAAAAATCTATTATTATTAAATTATTAATTCTTTTCGATTTCACTGATAAGAACTCACTCCACTGCGATCACAAATTACGATTTTAAGTAGAACTATGAACTGTTTGCTTCCAAAGCCAAAAATAAAGCGAAAATTAAAAACACAAGAGAAAATGTTCTCGAAAATGTCCCGTTATCAGCAGTATATGCAATTATTATTAGTAGCTCAAGAGTACACAATTTCTTGGAATATGTTCTGCGCCAAAAGTAAAGCGTGCGAAAATAAATTTATGTTTTTTTAAGTAGGTAACTGTTATTGCGACTTTAGAGAACTAAACAGTCAATATCATGCATTTGATATTTATTTTTTATAATTTTAAGAGAAGAAAACCAAAAACAGTTATTGTTTCATTTCCTTTTGTGATGAATAAAATAAAGTTCAAAATTAAAATGTAACTACTTTCGTTAAAAATGGATATTTTGCCCATATAGACCCCATGAAAATTTTCAAATCGTTTCCGGGTCCACTAGACATTATCGGATTGACTCCAAATTTTACAGGATTACTTTTTTAACAGAAGGGAACAAGAATCGGGCCGGCGGTTGATAAATTTCAAAAATTTCAAAATAAGAACACCCTTAATATACATAGTCTATTTTAGCAAAAGAAGTTCTGAAAGAAGCTCGCTTTATAACAGCGTTGCCAGTGTTTGTTTGAAAAAAATTATGTAAATTAATGTTTATCAGAAACACACAATGACAATCTCGGTCATTTTTTACTCCAACAATGCTAGTACATGGAAATTCATTCAGTCGTAGATTGATCATCGATGACTGCATATTTGGAGTATACTCACATCTTTTAGGTGATGTTTGAATGAAAATCATTCTTAACTTTCCTTAACACAAATAATCGACTCAAATTTAAGCCAAAACTTTAATACATAATTGATTGACTTTAATGTTTCATATGTCATAATTAACTTAATTTGTTTTTAGTTTGTTCCGTTCATTACTTAATAGAAAAAGCACTTTTTATACTTATTGAAAGTAGCATTTGTATGGGGGTTAATGGGTAATATAAATGTTTATGATATTCGACATACATAAGCAATATAAAATTTCGCTAACTATGTAATTCATATATTTATACTATACTATGTAATTCATATATGTGTATAATTCATATACATATACTTAGACAGTTTGAAAAGTATTGAGCTTTATTTGTAAAGCGAATACCCAAAAAAATTTTTTGTTGACATGAGTTCATATGTATCATGATTTAACTTCGAGCAGACAATAATGTGTGATGTTCAGGTTAGTCTAAAAAAAAAAAAATAACAACACATATATTTTCGGTCGGCTGCAACTAGTTTTTACTTTAAAAAGGTTTTAAAAATTTCGAAAAATTTAGCTCGAAATAGTCCACTTTCGATTTTGAAGTGCTAATAATTGGTATCATAACTAACGAGGCTAACTTTGGTACAAAAGTAATAAATAAACTAACAAAGTTTGTAAAATTTTAATATCAATAATTCATTTGTGGTCATGCGCATGAACAACGTTTTATTTTTATTTTCTTACAAAGATTAAAGATTTATCTATGGAATAACTCCTAGTTAAGTTTTTTTCTTATTAGTTTTACATTTCCAAAAAATAATTTAACAAATTACAATTTTAAAAGCGACAACACTTTTGTACCCTATTTTGTATTCGAATCGAGAAATAAAAGAAAGTTGTTCAGAGTAAAAAAATAATTTTCCGATTGAAATAAAGCTAAGTTTTTAAGAAAATGTGCCTCGCTTAGAGCTGAAATATTTTTTAAACAATAAAGTGAGTCTGGTGATAACAGAAAGTTGGTAAACCTCGACAAAACTTTTTTCTGATGTCGGCAAAAATGCACATTACACATTACTAAGACATTGTTCATAGGAAAAAGTATACTTTATGTTAAGAGCCATATACCCGACATATAGGGAAATTCATGTTTTTAAGAAATTTTACTTGTAACCTGTTTTTGTTTAAAACTGTAAGTCTGGTGTTAAGCCAACAGTCATTAAGAGTCGAAAAGTTCTTTTTTAATATCGGTCTTACACCCGCTATATATAATAAAAGCCAGCATTTTGTAACAGATTTCACCCCTAACGAGTTATAGCAAATTACTAGTTTCAAGGCATGAAACGATTTTTTGAATTTGATCAAATTATATCATAGATATAGCTCAAACCGATTTTTGATAAGACGCGCCTCGTAAGCAAATTACATACAATAACTGTTTGCGACAAAAATTCGATCTAGTAGTAAGAAACCTTTGTACAAAATTGCCTCAAACGCGAACTATAGCAATTTTCGATGACAATAAGTAGTTCTGAAGGCACAAACAGGGTGTTAAGAGATAGAAAATTAAAATTTCTGAAATAGATCCCTCCAAATCATATACAGTCAAAACATACATACATAGATAGATATGAAAATGACTTTTGTAGTGGGTACTTGAGACAGGGAATAGCCGATTGTAGCACTCCAACATGCTTTTTCTTTCTAATTTGTATCACCGTGATATTGTACATTTCTCTGGGAAATAACACTACTGGAGTACGTTAGTATTTCTAGTTGAATAAATTTTTAATTAATATCACATACTTTTTCTCAAAGTGTGAAATAAATTATTTTATATTACATTAAAAATTTTGGTAGAAATTATATTGAATTCTTAGTCTTTTATTTTGATCGATTTATCTTTTCTTAAAGGCCAAGTTAGGTACTCGTTTCTGGATTTCTTCTGATGCTGAAAAAGCACGTAAATGAAACTTTGCGTACATAAAAGTACACACTAAAACACTGGTTTTGTGACAATTAAAATCGACTAAAAATCACGTTCGAAAAAAAAGCCGTGGCATTGTTCTTTCATGGCACTGTGACTCACATCACATTTTTGAAATTTTGAGTAAAATAAAACCAAGCAAAAAAGTAAAAATATAAGGGGCCATGGGCGTAGCTTCCGGTTGAAATATAATTATTTAAAAAATAGAAATTCTTAGATACTCGATATGAAACTAAATAGCTTTCCTCAAGGCCAGTATCGACAATAAGCAGATTTTCTTGAGCAATATTTTTTATGTATATCATGTACACTAATGTACTATTTACTCCCTTCAAAATCCATATATATGTATAAAATTTAAAGTTTCGTGGAGAGTAGCTATTGAAAGATTAACCGGTCAATGAATTTAAAGTTCAGGAACAAGTTAAATGAATTTAAAGTCACTGGTCTACAACTATAGACATCGAAAAAGTATACCTTAAATCACTGCTAAATAAAAGTAAACTGTTTGTCTACTATAACCAAGAAAAAAAAGCCAACTTTACTCGCAAAAGTCTGATTTAAACTTAAAACCAGCAGAAGTTGTCTTTACCTTATTTAGCAACAGCTTTGCTCAAATAATTATCACATTTGAACGTAAAAGCTTTTTAATGTATATTTTTAACTGTAAATAATTGAATTAAAGATATTTTATTAACTTTTATTAATCTAAATTTTACTTTTATTGAATTCGCTGTGATCTTTTTTGTTTACTTACTAATCCATTCTTACATTTATATACATATATATATATATATATATATATATATATATATATATATATATATATATATATATATATATATATATATATATATATATATATATATATATATATATATATATATATATATATATATATATATATATATATATATATATATATATATATATATATATATATATATATATATATATATATATATATATATATATATATATATATATATATATATATATATATATATATATATATATATATATATATATATATATATATATATATATATATATATATATATATATATATATATATATATATATATATATATATATATATATATATATATAGATTAGATTAGATATAGATTCCAGGATTCGATTGAAGTTAGCATCAGGCGAACTAGATTATCCGGCGTGATCTGAGCTTGCGTTACCGTTTCTAAGGAACGCTTTTGGTGTTGATATCGCGGACAGTCAAAGAAGACATGTTCCGCGGTTTCGACGGCAGTTTATCATTGTGCGCATACATTTCCGTCATCGTGCTTATATTTAAACAGACATGGTCTGAAACAACCATGGCCGGTTAACAACTGTGTAAGGTCAAAGTTAACCTATCCATGATTCCTTGTTACCCAATCCGCTACTGTCGGTATGAGTGTATGTGTGTGTGTGTGTTTGTGCTTATACATAATTTTTGAGAATCACCTTATTAGAAATGGAATGTTACTTAAATTTGCAAATGTTTGTATGAGAAATATTTTGGCATTTTCAATTAATAATGTGGCTCCCATTAAAAGCTGGTTCAAATTAAACTTAACATTAATTTAGACTATAGGTAACATAACATATAGCAACACTTTTTAAAATTTTGGTGTTTTCCAAAAAGAACCTACTTTAGTGCTTGATTATACTTAAAGCCGAATGAATCTAAAGCTTAGGAACAACTTAAATTTCGCTGTAAAGAAGTAATGATTACAATCATTTGGCAACTGCACAAAGCTAACGGGTAATCCATTTTGCGATTTCAAAAGTAAACGTAAATAAAACACATATGAAATATTTCCTTTATGACATTTCTTTTTTATTATAAAGATTAAACGTTGACATTATGTGTGAAACACTACATCATTCATATGACCAGCACGCGAAGTGATGCAAGCATTGATTTTTTTGGGGTAATTTTCGACCAGTTTTTCACACATATTGGGCGGTATTTCAGCCATAACTTGACGAATGTTAGTTTTTAAGTGCTTAAGAGCTAAAGGTTTATCTGCATAAGCATGGTCCTTCGTGTAGGCCCACAAAAAAGTCTAATGGTATCAAATTGCATGATTTTGGTGGTGGTCAGTTGATATCGCCAAGACGAGAAATTATGCGGCCAGGAAATGTCGCTTGCAATAAAGTCATATTCGCTCGAGTTGTGTGTCATGTGGCACCGTCTTGTTGATACTAAATATTCTTCAAGTTGTATTCTTTACTAGCTGGCAAAATATAAAAACGCTGACCATAACGCTTCGAATTGACGGTGACAGTTGTTTAATCGTCCTTTTCGAAGAAGTAAGGTCCAATCACAACTTCGGACAAAAGAGCGCACCAAACAGTGGCTTTTTCTGGATGTAATGGCCTCTCTTCAATTACTTGAAAATTCTCAGAACCACACATATGACAATTTTGTTTATTAACATACCCATCGAGTGAGAAATGTGTTTCACAGCTGAAGAAATTTTTGTTCGAAAAATCGTCGTCCACCGCCTGTTGTTCAAGCACCCATTTCACGTATCTACAACGTTTAGAATGGTCAGCTGGCTTCAGTTGTTGTGTTAGCTAGACTTTATATGTATGTAGGTGTAAATCTAATTGCAAAATATGCCATAATGTGCCATTAGACAGTCCTCATTCCTGAGAACGACAAGGAATCGACACATTCGGGTCTTCGGCAACACTTTCACTTACAGCAGCGATATTTTCAGCGAAACGAGCGCAACGGTGATGCACAGGCCTTACAATATTTTTAACCGCTCCAGTCTCCGCAAATTTCTTTGCAACTTTGCCAATTGCTTGCGTAGTTGGACGATTATGTCAACCATTATCACCTCTTAAATCACGATATGTGGTTCTGGTTGAATCACGATTTTTGTAGAATCAACATTAACTGAGAAGAAAAAAATGGTTTAATAACTTAGTTTAACAGATGTCGAATTCCAGTTGTATACCTTTGAAACCATGAAATGGATAACCGTTTACAACTGCGGTGAGCCTAATATTGTGACTCCAACAAAAGTGCGAGAGTTATAGAATCTCAAGTCGTTAGAAAATTTTTAAAATAAAAATATATCAAAATTACTTTGATTACTTCCATAAAAGATATGGAGTCTAAAACAAAGCCATCACAATTAGCGTTGAAAGTAGTCCCTGTAGCTAGTCCATAGAATAGCTGAAAATGTCACATTAGGATTGCAAAACGCATAAACAGAAATGTCAGCTACAGGAGCACCTGTAACTCCTGGAGTAGAGTTATGAGTAACAATCTAGTCTTAGGACATTACAATATAAATTGGAGTACATTTTGTTTACTTTTGGAATGGAGCGAATCCAGTATGAAGTACTTCATACGTATATATAGAGTACATTTATTGCCTGTTTCTTAACTAAGATCCTCAGGTGACAGGAAAAGTAGTACTACATGCATTTAATATTTTCTACTTGATACTCTGCTCGGTGTAAGATGTTACGTGAGCTGCCGGTCATGAGACCGTCCCACTTAGGTCCTAGAAGGTCCCGTTGAGATAGAATACATGGTATAAGACACTTTGGGCGCTTGTTAAGAAAAGTAAAGTGTGTTGCAAAACTATTAAATTGTCTTCTGTATTGAATAGTGGTTTGAACATTTGAAGTGCTCACTATTTAATAAGAATAATAGAAGAAGCTGTGAGATTTTAAATATTTTAATTTTGTTTTTAGAGCGCAGACGATATAAGTTGCATCAGCGAAATGTCGGTGGTATATAGACGGCTGAAAAAGACAGCGCATTCTTTCCCCTGCCGTTTTCAAAACCCATTCTGAACATTTAGTTCCTTTGGCAGTGCTGCACTAAACAAATTTTTCTAGCACTGTTTGCTAGTTATCAGTTTTTTCTTTAGTTAGGTTTTCTGGCAACACTGTATTACATATGTTTATTTGTTTATTGAATGGTTTAACAATTGTAAAATAAATCTATTTTTGTCGTAACAAGTTCCACTTTCGCAGCAAATTAATGGATGGATAAGTAAACCAATTAAACATTTTTAAATATTAAATTTGTTGGACCGTAAGAAAATTTATAATAATGATGTTGTTGTTGTGATGATGGCATTACGTTGTTAAACGTGCCTTACCTCTATTTTAACACTTTCGTTGCTTAATAAACATTAAAAAAATATAATAATAGTTGATCTCTACTAATTACTTATACAGCATTTTCGCTGGATTGAGCTTGTTAAAATTTATAATTATTTTAATTTTTTTTTTCTAGTTTTGCTAGGATAGAAAAAAAACTTGAACTTCATCTAAAAGACCAAAACATCAGATCAATTAGGAATGCAAACGCATAAACCAGTAATAAGCTTTTAGACGGAATATAAATTCAAAAAGGTAACCCATGTATTAAAAGCAATATTGGTAAAAAAAAAAAAGAACACATCCAAAGAAGAAAACAAAATTTGCTAAAGAATTTTGCTTCCTTTTCCCGCACCACTTGCATGCTAACCATATTTTATTGTGTGTCTACACAATAACATGTTAATACTTGTGCATTTAATAAATTGTAGCTATATAAATGTCCATATTCATGCTAGGAACAAAATAATTTATATATCCCAAATGACCATGAACATAGAAAACTGTCCTTGTTTTTTTCTTTTTATTAAAAAAGTCGCGTTTCCTTCATTTTCCTGCAATATTTATCCAGCAGTTTTGTGACTGAAAAATATATGAAATTTAAGTCAAATTATGAAAACTTGCAAGAAATTATGCTAACAGCGTTTTGAAAGATGTTAAATGTTTCTTGTGGAAGTAACATCAGTTGCAATGAAAGAAGTAAGGCGATGTTTTCATGAATCGTAAATAACATTTTTAAGTAGAATACTAACTATTTTTCAATGCTGTACATAATTATTGTTGAATGGTTAATAAAGTATTTAATGCTTTAATGCTTATCAAAAACAAGTTACAGAAAATATAACCGTCTCATTTGGAAACATGTTTAATAGAACTAGCCTAGTTTATTCTATGTGTTCATTCGGTTAAAAAAAAGGCAAAGAATTTCAAAAATCCGATCCTAATTCATTCCCAAACATCGCTTCAAAAAAAAAAAAAAAGAAACTACAGAGAGTAATACCTTGTTCATACATGCATTTCTAATTGAGATAATATTCAGTTTATTGACATAATATTTTTTGCGTTCATACATACAAATATTGCGCTAACTCAATTAGTATTTGACAGCTGGAAAAAAGTTGTTGTTTTTGTTTTGGTAGTGAGAAAGAAAAAGTGAAAAATATTTTCAAATAAGAAAAATGGATGAAAAACTGCCTTTTATTAAAAAGATTTTAGTGTTGTACATACAATAAAAATATGAAACTTGTACAACTAGTGCGTTCATGTTATGACTCCAAAGCGGCAATAATAAAAAGAAAGAGAAATAAAAATTTGGAAATGCTGCAATGTTTAAACATTTTTATGTTTTTATTTTTTATTATTTTGTTTTGTTTGCTTTTGTTGACATTTATCTCGTCATTCATCTCGCATTGTATACTTTTACAGTGTTGTGTTTCATATTTTTCTCAATATTCAAAGCAATTTTGAGTTTATTAAGCAATAACTTTATTGACTTTTTGTATGGAATATTGAGCTCAATAATGGACTTTATTGCGATTATCTCAATAAAATCGCATGTATGAACATGGTATAACACCCATCAAATAAAAAATAAATATTTTAAATTGGATCACAAGCGGAGGAGCAATATTGAAACAAACACAAAAATACATCATCCATTTGTGATGACATGTAAAAATCTGGTTAGGGTGATATAATCGGCTGGAATGTGGCTGTTTTGGCGGTTGCAATATAAAAATTATTGAATTTGTTTTACTTTACTAGATATACTTTACTAGATGTACTCGTCAAAACCATTTTTATTTTTTTTTTTTAGTATTTTTTTTAGCCTATAGGCCATACATATATGTATCAATATAAGTAAACAAAATTTAAAGCTATATTCATTCCACAACTCAGTGTTCATACTTCCATTTTCTTAGTTTCGTTTTAAACTTAGCTTGTATACAAAAAATGTAGTTAGCGGCACTAGTTTGTGTCTTGCCCTATTACGGCTGCTACGTAATAGATTATGGTTGCATAGAAGTTGTTAAAAAGTGAAAGTGTTGGAAGACGAAAAAATGTTTTCTGAATTCAGGGTTTGATTAAACATTCCTGATTCCCATTTTGTTCATAGGATTTTTGGATTTTCTTTGCATTCGAGATTTTTCGAGACTACTGATGATTTTATAGACATCAACAAAATGTCGCCGGCATACAGATGGCTAAAGCAGACAGAAAACGTTAATACAGTATTTTTCGGTTAATTGCACATCAAAATTTGAATAATTTTTTGTTCAATTAACCGGGGAACCAATTAGCCGATACCCGTTTAATTGAACAATTCGTTCAATTACAACAACCCTATTTAATTGAACAGTTTGTTCAATTACAGAAATCACGCATAATTGAAACTATGTACTAATGAATTAAAAGAAATCGCATATGTGCACTTTAAGTTTTTCAAAATAATTTTTTTTACCTTAAACGAAAAAAAAATGCAAGTAACAGCAAAAAATGTACATATATGTATGTGTATAGTAGAGATGCCACCCAGTGTTTTTCACAAATGATGTCAAATATGTATGTGCAAAAATGCCAGATTATTTTTCAATGCAATTAACCGGGTAAAAGTAAGAGGAAATTTATTTTTGATGACATGAATTTTGAACGAATTAAGCGGGAAAATCAATTAACCGGGTTCAATTATCCGAGGAAATTCACATGGTTTTTGTATGCAATATTTTTTTTGCCCGATCATGTGGCTCAATTAAGCGTGGAAACCAATTAACCGTAGGGTCAATTAACCGAAAAATACTGTACTGTGTATTTTTAGCTTTAACATAATTCGTTTCAACTGTTCAGTTTTTCAGTTTAAATTCAGTTTTAGAAAATAAAATATTATATTGAGGTTTTGTGTAGTACTAGTTTGTGCAATAATCGAGCTAAAACCAACTATGTTGACACTATTTCTGCCAATATTAATCTTTTGTATGTAAACTGATTTTAAAATATAGTTTTCCGTTGGGTCACTTTACAATCTCATTTTTAAATTCCTGTTTACCTTTTGAAAGGCTTTGTCAACAGAAGTTTTGAATAACTCAGCAGCTTATAAACCGATTTTTAAGTTTTCTTATATTCGAAATTAGATGGACATTTTGTCTGGAAGTTGTTTTTTTATAAGCACTAACAAATTGTCAATCACTACTTATATGAAACCTTAAAAAGTAATAAGCAAATTACTTTAAGAATTAATTAGCTCGTCTATCTTGAGCAGCAATTAGCTGTTCCGAAATAAAAAATTTGCAAACTCTTGAAAAATGCTGTTTCCGTATCTTTTTTTTTTTTTGCAAGATTTCATAATTTGACAGTAATTCAGCGTAAATTTGATATTTTTCACCATCACATAGCTGGCGGATGAGTACTAACGGAAAAGTAAGGAAACACACCTATAATTTGAGGTGAAAATATTTACAAAATTTAAACTTGTTTCTTTCTTTTTATATGGCAAGAAAAAGCAGTAAAAATATATAAAAAATAAGACTCTAAGGCAACTGGCTGAGTTACATTTGTCCATCTAGAATTTGCAAGTCTTCAACAGTTGATATGATAATTTGTAGTCTCTCTTTCTCTTTGTCACTGCAATGGCCATTTAGATATCCGTGGATATATTCACAGTTCCTGGCTTTCCCATTTCATCGAGCTTCCTAATGCACTCTGTCAAATCCCGAATTTCCACCTGAACAACTGCCCAAAAGGCCGGCAGATGTAATAACAGTTCCATGATATTTTCTATATTAATACCAAGGTCTGTTTTCCCCTCGCCCTTGATCCATCCGTGTAACAATAAAGACACATGGGGATATGGGTCGGTCAACCAGGAATGTCAGTCAGGAATCAATGTTTCGATATTGGCCTCTAGTCTGGTTGCCGGTATACGATCTGACGTCACATTTTCCGGTATAGACTCTCCTATGGCTGTAAAGACTTGTTGATGATACTTTTTGTGTCCCTGATTGACCCACTCACCCATCATGTTTAATCGTTTTGCTATGAGAGCCACTTCATATTTTATACGAATTTTGATTTTCTCCATGGATAATATTGCTTCCATCGCCCTTGTTGGTGTAGTTTTGAAAACCACACTTATACCAACACAGCAGGTTCTTTAAACTTTCTGTATTGCTTTGATATATCATTTATGCTCCATCGACGTCCACCACACTACAGAAGCATAGGTCATAAGCGGTCAATAACGCTACTATAAAGCCAGTGTGTCATATTTTAATTCAGCCCCCACCTTGTACCTATGGCTCGTTTACAGATTAACCAGCATATGTAAACCTTATTGACTATTTCACCTATGTGGTACTTCCATTTTAATTTTCGATCCAAGATGACTTCCAGATTTTTCACTCTGTCGAAAATATTTGTTGTCTTTTCAAGAAAGCACTGCTCGTCATATGTAGCAATCTTTGTCTTTTCTGTAAATAGACTAACTTCGGTTTTGTCCGAGCTTACATTCAACACCCTTGGTTGAGCCCAGTTGTGTGCCGTGGCCAATGCCTTCTCGGCTTTCCTGCACAGTTTGTTTGGATCCCTTCCCTTCAATAGTGGAAAGACGTCATCTGCATAGCAGACTGTCTCGAATTCTTCATGGATCGGAGTCCTAATAAGGCTATGTATCGTTATGATCCATAGAAGGGGTGATAAAATCCTACTTTGTAGAGTCCCACAATGTATGTAGCCTTTTTCTTATATTTATGTTGTGCACTCCACCACTAATCCATTTGGTGCTCAGCAGACCACCAATCCAGTCACGTATTTCCCGGTTGACATTGAACTGATCCAGAGAATGGATAAAAGTATCAGTATGCAATTTGTTGAAAGCCCCCTCAATGTTAATGCAAACTGCAAACGTGTACATCTTTTCATTAAGAGATCCTTCTATAAAGATATTAAAGTGCACCCACATTATGTAATGCAGAGTATAAAGATGTACCTTTGACATATGCCTGTTGTTTGAATCGTGGCATATCGCCTGCGATCCTGCTTTTAACCATGTCGTTGATTATTCTTTAGATGGTTTTCAGCAAGAAGGAAGTTGGACGTATTGGCCTATAAGCCTTTGGCGAATAATAATTTGGCTTGCCAGGCTTGGGGATAAACACTACCCTCGCTTCCTGCCAGCCTAATGGAATATATGCGTGGGTGAGGCATGTACTTTGGATTAAGCCAATCAAGTGCTTTTGTACGGTAAACAAATTAAAATTGCAAGCCATAATTATCAGCAACATTTTGACAACTGGGATATCAAAAAACTGCAACAAAGGTGCAAAAGTATATAATTACATTAGGGTAGAGCTGTTGAATAGAAATGATACTTTTTTATTTTCGAACCTATTTTTGATAAACTTTACTTAACAATGAACTTAATAGGTATTGAATTTAGTTATTGCTCAATGGTTCATAAATATTCGATAAAAATTATAAATTTACAGTAAAATTTCAGTAAAATGTTAACAAACAACGCATGGCATGACGTAAATGCTGAAGTTGTATTAATAAATGAGCATCTAGATCTCAATGATGCAAACCAGAATATGTATGAAAAAGCTCGGATATAAAGAGCAAATAACACACAGAGAAAAAAGCACCTAATAAAGTAGAACAAAATCAATAAGATATCTCTATCGTTTTTTTTCAAGAAGGATTCCTTATTATTTTAAATTGGGAAAACCTTATTGAAAAAACAACAATTAATGAAATTAAAAAGATGATTTACGTGTGTTTATATAGGAAACTAATAAAACCAATAGGGAAAAATTAATAGGATAACCTAATAAAATCAATAAGAAATCCTTATTGTATACAATTTACAAGAAAACCTAATAGAATCAATAAGTTCTTCTCTTTAGAATTTTTTTTTGGTACCATGCAAATCGGAAACTGAGTAAAAACAAACGTGAGTAACAAGCTTTCTTCTTGGTTTTATGTGTTTTTCTTGTTGAGACAATTAATAAGATTTGCAACATGGAAATAATAAGAAATACCCATAGAAAAATCTTCTTTTCTCTCTGCTGGGCCACCCCTCAGCCTAGAAACGTTTCAAAGAGAAAATCTTATTGAATCTATTAGGAAGTTTTCGCTCTGTGCAGTCTTCTGAGATGACAAAAAATCATCCAAAAAAACAGACTGCAAAAAGATCACTGCTTTGGTTAAAGTTAGTTAAGTATGTAAATAGAAAGTAAAATTGCTTTGGTGGCCGAGTGGTTAAGGCGACTGTGCCAAAATTGCGAAATTTGACACGTCCAAAGTTCATGGGGTGCTGATGAAGGTTGTTTGCCACCCAGAAACAGCCGGTTGTCCACCTAGCTATGTATAAAGAATATTACTTTTCTTTACTTAATTAATATTGATTTAAATGTGACAAACCAAGGGTTGAACTTGAGCCTGAAAAAGCAATTTAATATAAATTTATGTAAATATCATAGTTCAAATTTCCGTAAAATGTTAAACTTTTATTCATCAAACACAATTTTACGATTTTTCGCACTGTACTTATTTACAAAATCTCAAAGGGCTTGCCTAGTTCTATATTATGCTGGACTGTATCAACTGTGAGTAAGTTTGACTCAACATGCATTTTGTCTACGCTCAACAACGAAAGCAAAATAGATCTTTAATATTGTGATAACTTCAAATTATAAGTAGTTAAATTTCATATAAAAAAGTTACTGGCTCAAATAGTTTTTACTGCTCTTAATCAACGGTTTTTATTACGTTTATAACACACATATTGATATAAAATGATTATCTATTCTCAAAAACTTGTTACTGTATGGAAATTTTGCATGTTCAGAGTTAATAAACAATAAAAACTTCTCTATGAATACAGTAACTGCTGGAGCGCAAGCAAGTTTTAAAATCAACGTGTTTCCATATTAATTTAACCCTCGTTACTCTTCCGTTTTTTAGTCTTCTTCCAAAAAAGCCAAAATTATAGTACCTCACACAAATTGTTTACGAATTCTTATATTCTTCATCTTTGCAGTATTCTTCATGCTGAAAACCTCTTATTTTATTAAAAGTTTATGTATTTTTTGTTTACAAAAACCAAAGGCTTACATTCGTATGCAGAAAAATAAAGCCTGCTTGAAGTACCCGTTAGAAAAAATTTTTCGTACAAACATCATTTTAGCGTGCCTCTTAATAACAAAAAAAATTTTTTTGGTTAGAGTGCTTGAGCTTGGAAAACGCTAAAAAAGTGTTTATCAAATAGGTAAAAAAAAAAAATGCAATAAACATAATAATTTTTATTAATAATTTTACCCAACAACAAGTGAAGTTTTCTAAAAGTATATCTTTAAAATGTGTAGTTCAAGAAAGTGTTTTTCGTGCTGCTGAATATAAAATACTACTAAAGGGCAATTCAGACTATTATACTGTGTATTAATACCTGCCAAAAATTCAAATAATACGTGCAAGTGTGAATGCAATGTGTTATGAAAACGAGAAATAATACGATAAAAACTTAACATCCCATAAGACTTCACCGTTTTTTGAAAATTTTCTAAACGATAATACATTTCATTCAATCAGGGTTGTTTTTTAACACAATCAGCTGTTGAAAAATTTACTAGCCAGTTGTTTCACAGCCGATGGCGCGCCGTCACTGATGGTATTTGATTTCGTTATACAAGGGTTCGAAATTTGGAATTTGGTTACGTTACCGTATACAAATGTATTTTGCTCTAGCTGTATTTAGAAGATAAAATATATTTGTGTTATTCAATTTGGTTCTGTTTTACATAACTATTATTTTAGCTGCTGAATATTTTTTAGCGCCGGCACGTCCACCGCCAACATGAAATTGCTCTTCTGCCGCCGTGTAAAGTTTTATGTTGGCACGTTTATTCTGTGATTAAACGTATGTATGATTAACGTATGTACATACATACATATGCAACAGCTGTTTTCTTTTCCACTCAATTTTTTTTATTTTATTTGAAGTGTGATGGTGTGAATGTAAAATGTAATTTACGTTAGACTTTTTGACAGTCGCAAGAAATCTAATAATACTTTCATCTCATAAAACTCGATAAAAGTATTTATACTTGTATAATAGTCTGAATTGCCCTCAATTACAGTATTAATTAATACACGGTTAATTGCACATCAAAATTTGCACAATTTTTTGTTCAATTAACCGGGGAACCAATTAACCGATATCCGTTTAATTGAACAATTCGTTCAATTACAAGAACCCTATTTAATTGAACAGTTTGTTCAATTACAGAAATCACGCATAATTGGAACTATATACTAATGAATTAAAAGAAATCGCATATGTGCACTTTAAGTTTTTCAAAATAATTTTTTTTTACCTTAAACGAAAAAAAAAATGCAAGTAACAGCAAAGAATGTACATATGTATATGTGTATAGTAGAGATGCCACCCAGTGTTTTTCACAAATGATGTCAAATATGTATGTGCAAAAACGCCAGATTATTTTTCAATGCAATTAACCGGGTAAAAGTAAGAGGAAATTTATTTTTGATGACATGAATTTTAAACGAATTAAGCGGGAAAATCAATTAACCGGGTTCAATTATCCGAGGAAATTCACATGGTGTTCGTATGCAATATTTTTTTGGCCGATCATGTGGTTCAATTAAGCGTGGAAACCAATTAACCGTAGGGTCAATTAACCGAAAAATACTGTAATTAGTAGATCACACTGCCAATAGTGGCAAAGTTACTGATTGCACTAAAGTACATATTGAAATTGTGTATTATTAATCACTGTTTGTCACTTATTTAGCGATTAAAGATGATAAAACTTAGTTACTAGTATCGAATATATGAGGTATAAAATAACAAGATCACTCTGGGAGGAGTTATTGAATGCCACTAAGAATATATCATAATTTTAAACTGAACTGAAGAGGATTTTCTTTGAAATTTGAAAGAAATGGTAACAGTGGATGATACACTGTTACCATTTCTTGCCGTTGTGACTTCAGTCGTTGGTCAAGTGGCTTTAGTTGTCGAGTCAATTGCACCTTTTAATCGAGTGAATGGAAGTCTTTATGCATTATGTTCAGCAACGACGAGCGTGAGAGGTTTAATTGTTGGCCACGAGGACGAGTTGAGGGGGACGGCTCTTCAGCCACACTATCGCGAAAAGCAGCAATATTTTCTGCAGCACGAGCATAAACTGGTATTTTCACATCTCCTATAGACCCGTTTTCTCTAAAATGTTTGCACGGTTTTTCTGCTTGTACGCACATTTGGACGATTAAGTTGACCGAAAAAATCACGACTCACTTTGATTTGAACGCCCATTTTCATAACAAGTCTGAATAATGTTAACGCATTGCTTGATTGTGTATATTTCCTTGGTTCTAGCTGAATTAGTCTGAAATTAAGAAATGTTAAGTGAAATGCAAAAAAAAAACATTTAAAGTTTAGGCGTGGCTTACATTCAACATCGGCCCTTAAAACTTAACCACCCATTATATGTATACGAATGACTGCTTCGAATGAATGAAGTATTTCTTTAAGAAGATGTGTTTTCAAGAAACTTTAACTGAAATAGTTTTCAGACCAAAAAACTGAAACGCTCCATTTTCTGCTTCAAAAATCTAAGAAAATCAGATAAATTTGATAATATGACTGCAATGCTTGAGAGAATATGCGCTGTCACAAAAAAAAAAACAACAAAAATGGGTACTTATATTTGGTAAAGTTGTGAAGTTGCTCGGGAATTTACTTATCTGTTAACTCGCAGTGAAGTTTGCCAATAACTAGCAAGATGATTTGTTAAAAAGAAAAACGAATATTGAAGAATGTGTCGCTTAAGCTACTTTCGTGGTTAAGGCAAGATGCAGTACATTTATTGCCACCGCATAGGATCTACTTAAGGTTTTTCTGTACTTTCCAAAATTCTTTTACATTTTCCCGACAATTTCTCTAGATATTTAACTAAACGAATTTGTTTTGCCAATTTTTGCTCAATATTAATTGAATGTAAAGTAGTTATAATTATTCATATAACCAGAGCATACGACTTCGGTCCCTTGGAATTAATTTTTTTATTATGAATTTGAATACGGCTGTTAAAATATTTTTATTATTAAATTATTTGCTCAGTTGTAGTTTTTAAGGCCGATATTAATAACTTTGTTGATTTTGAGGGCCACCCTAATGCTAATTTGTGCTTGCTATGCTTACATATGTGAAGTAGAATTCATTGGCAGATCAACAAATTAATAAAACTATTATACTAATAACTAAGTCTTAGTCGACAAAACATTTTCCTACTGGATCACATTTTCAAATTATTATTTCATATTTATACGCATACATACATACGTATGCATATAAAATAAACATTAAATTGTGATATTATTTCATGCATAACAATTTAATAAAACTTAAGAATATGCAAGTGTATTGCTACAATTATTCATTGTTAATTAATATATCAACAACAGAATATACATATATTTAATTTAATTTATTGTACTTGGTACACCAAATTTTAAGCACTCATCACATAAATAATACACCACGAACTTTGCTTTATTTACACGAGTAGAGCATTTAGAAAAACAACCTTAACGGAATAATTGTATAATACTGAAAGTGTAAAGAGCAAAATTCGCAAAATAACGTGCAAGATCAGCAAGTTATTGATGCTCGAACATCAACAAAAAAGTTAATAAATACAAAAAGACAACAACACAGTGCTAAATTGTGAACCTTTATTTAAGGCACTGGTTCAGAGGCAAGCAAGCATGCAGCCATTAAATGTATATATGCATGTATATATGTATGAAACTATGTGGTCAAGTGTAAACAAACAGGTACAAATAAATATGTATGTATATAGACACATGAGTTTGCAGACAACTACACATGTCTGTACAAAAATAAACCACGGATAGATGGGTGACGCTTTTTGCTAAATGTGCTCGAATTTTGTTAACAACAATTTACCGAAGACGTTGAGTACCTTTGAAATGACCAAAACACCATAACAACACTAAGCAACTATGAGTTTTTGACACACACACACACATGCACGTGCTCACAAATAAACATATGCACATATTAATGATTAAATATTTAGGGTGATCGAATCAGTTGTTAACCGATTGTTTAAAACATTGATACGACGCAGAGTATCGTGCACGTGGCCAAAAATAACAAATCATTATTTTTGATTTGACCCAAGATTGGTACATTCAAATCCAGCGCGTTGTCGATGAACTTCGTCGTACAGAGTATTAAATTCACAATTGTACCCTGCAAACTACGGGGCCAGAGTATACAGACGACCGCCAACTAAATGTTTGTTAGTAGTCTGCCAACACTTTTGCTCTCAGTGATGTCAGAAATCTTTACTTGTGCTACTCAACTGGTCAACACGTAAAAGACTTGGAAAAACTTAGTACAGTATTTTTCGGTTAATTGCACATCAAAATTTGCCCAATTTTTTGTTCAATTAACCGGGGAACCAATTAGCCGTTACCCGTTTAATTGAACAATTCGTTCAATTACAAGAACCCTATTCAATTGAACAGTTTGTTCAATCACAGAAATCACGCATAATTGAAACTATGTACTAATGAATTAAAAGAAATCGCATATGTGCACTTTAAGTTTTTCAAAATAATTTTTTTTTACCTTAAACGAAAAAAAAAAATTCAAGGAACAGCAAAAAATGTACATATATGTATGTGTATAGTAGAGATGCCACCCAGTGTTTTTCACAAATGATGTCAAATATGTAAGTGCAAAAATGCCAGATTATTTTTCAATGCAATTAACCGGGTAAAAGTAAGAGGAAATTTATTTTTGATGACATGAATTTTGAACGAATTAAGCGGGAAAATCAATTAACCGGGTTCAATTATCCGAGGAAATTCACATGGTGTTCGTATGCAATATTTTTTTTGCCCGATCATGTGGTTCAATTAAGCGTGGTAACCAATTAACCGTAGGGTCAATTAACCGAAAAATACTGTAGAATATTTGAAACGAGTTGAGTAGCATCAACAATATGTCGGCTGCATATACACGAAAATATTCGAATAAATATCGGACAATATAAATACTAAAAATAACTTCGGCTCAAGAAAATAATACTATTAAATAAAAAAAGGGGTCGAAGGAAACTTAATACCACAACAAACCATTATTAAACTTTAACAAACGTTAGAATATTCGAAAGTTGGACCTAACATGACCCCGTTTGAATTCCTTACTTATGGTTTTGTATCAACAAATTGTCTTCCTACTAACTATACATGAAAAGAACCGGTTAGCAGAGACCGTTTCGTTATCGATCACTCTAATTGATCGTATTTGGTACCAAAATTGTTTACTCATGGATTGGAAAAAGAAACACACACGCACACACACAGACGTGATCTACAGCAACAATAAGCTGAGCCCAACAATTGCGCGACTGAATGTTTTTTTTATTTTTTTATGGCTCGCCGCAGCGGAAACTAAACTGAACTAGACAGGTGACAAGATCGAAGCAAATCAAATAGAAGACGAGTACCAAGAGCCCAAATAAAGTTAGTTGGCCAATAAGACGCGAGGTATACAGATGCTAACAAATTTTACGCGGAAAGAACATTCTGATAAGAATTATTTATTTACATACGATATACGCAATTGTGTTACAAAATATTCTTTATTTATAAATATCGTTTATTAGCACGTTTATCTATGTACGCGAAAATACCTGAGTGAATAAATTAACAAACAGTGTTTACAAGACAATTTGGCTCAAAGTTTTCTGGATAGAGTTTTAAGAAGGCAAGTATTGTTGATAGTGTCTCTGGTTATTTACATTTTTTAAGAACCTGTTTATAATGAAATTCATTAAATATGAAATTCATAAAATGTGCTTTTTTATGTAAAAATTGGTAAATCGGTTATGATTTTACTAGTTTTGTTACATTGTTTTTCAGAATATTAATACAATAATAATAATAAAAATATCAGAAGTTTGGTTGCAATATGATTAAATAAAATAATTGGTATTAAAAAAATCCAAAATAAGGTAATGGCTGAATGCACTGAAAAAGTGTGATAACAAATTACAACATAACAAATTGATCACGTTTGCAGATATTCACAGAAAAAAGAAAAAAATTACTTTAAAAAAAAACTTTATTTAAATCATATAGATAGCGAGCATATAGTAGTCCCATCCCAACGGTTTCGAACAAGTTACCTTACTACTTTTTATTATGATCGGGAGATCTATGATAATTATTAAGTAAACAAAATATTGGTCATATGCTCGCGCTGACTTCGGCGACATACCTTTATCTGACGGTCTTTATTTTCAACCTTTCTGAGACCTAATAGAAGTTCAATATGGGTTTAATGTGTCGAATTAGCTCAGCCCTTGGCTATTGAAATATTTTTTGCTTGTTGAAATATAATTTTTGTTATATGTTCTCAAAGGAGAATAAGTGATTTGAAACTCACATGATTCTGGCTGCTAATAATACTCAGATGGTGTGAGATAACACGACAATGGAATTTCATGAGCAAAACAGCCGTTTTTCGTTGGTTGTGAGGCGAGAGGCATCATCCTTTTGAAAACACATATCGGCGAAGTCTATATTCTCAATTTTGGCCACAAGACATTCGTTATAGTATCGAACACCAATCACTGTAACTGCTTAGCCAACCTAATTTTGGATGAAGTGCGGCCCGATGACACAGCCAGCCCATAAACTGCACCAACCAGAGAAATCCCTCGTGGATTAGAAGTAATTCTGCTTCTAACTGGCTGGTATCCACGGCAAAAGAAATTGAAAATTATTATATTCATATATGTGAAATTCTAATGTGAACAGCCTATAGACCGCAAAAACATTTATTTGCAAATACATTGCGAAATAGTTGTTCAAATTTATTTTCAGGAAATTATGTTAAAAATAAACTGTCACATGTTGTCAGTTATTTCTGTTTAGTTTTTGTGAGAATTAGAACTATTTTGATCTATAAAAATGTAAATAAGTGTTGTAATTGAATAGATTAAAATGTTTATATCAAATAAATTTCTAGGGAAAGTGAAAATTGGTGAAAATATGTAGTTAAAACAAAAACCTAGAAAATCGTAAAATTTGGTTGTACGAAACTTACACAGCCTTATTATGAATTCCGAGTGAACATCACTCGTAATGGAAAATCTCCGTCACGAATTCATACAAAAAGGTATCATGAATTCCGACGGATTCGAAGTTGGTGTTGCCATCCTCTTGAGCTAAGTTCGAATTAGTGCAACCAACTTTTTAAATGAAAAACAGATGTGCTTTGTTTACATTCTAAGGATTGTAAAAAATATTTTTCAAAAAATAAAAAGGAAATACAATGAATTCGATTGCTGCAGCCTTTTCAGTGATGGAAGAGGGACAAAGGCTGTTAGCGAAAAGAGCGCAGTCTTGAGAAATGGTCAGAATTCCCTTGATTTGGATTACAAGGCGTAAGTTGTTAAAACAAATCACAAATTGTAAAAATATGTACATATGTATGTGTTTTCCAATTTTTCATTTAGTTTTATTAAAAACTTCCGGCTGAACAAATCTGTGTAATTCGATTTCTAATCGAATCTGCCTGGTGTTGCAAAAGATGTAGATTCTGCAAAGGCTTTTTCGTACCACTTTTTATACACACATTTAATTCTATACATAAAAGGCGGTTTTTTTTGTTTAGTTTTTTTTTTTGTTTGTTTATATGGTTAATTATTTTTCAAACAATCTATCACATGTTTCAATGGTGTATATGAAGCGATTTTTTCAACACATAAAATCAGCAGTTAGTTTGTGTTACTTTTTTGTTTCAAATCAGGGCAAAACCAATAAGTATTTTAAAATATACCAATTAATTATTAAAGAAATATAATTTTATAACTACATAAATATTGCTTTAATTCAATTTAGGAACCTCTTTTCAGTTTGTTCTTATTTTCAACTATTTTTGTATTCTCCCGACAGTAAGAAGGGTTCGTACAAATTTTTGACAAAAAAACGCTAAAAGTACGTTTCATTCGGAATTCATAATATCAATCTCCCGAATTTCGAAAATTTCGTAGCTACGTCGGAATTCATGATAGCATTTTTACGACGGAATTCCGTCGGAGCCTCCGACGGAATTCATAATAAGCATGACAATGAAAATTGTTCATTTATGTCCAATACACGATACATGCTCTATACCCCAAAACATTAGCTCGAACACGAATATATTCTACTGTTATTCTGCCGATATCTCATTGCTTATGTTCGACATCATTGCTTATGTTATGTTAACTGCAGTGCAATTAAAGATAGTAATAAGTTAAAAGTTTGCTTTGCTGAGCGTTTGCTCACCAAATGCACGAAATGCATTGTGATATGAAATCCCATTTTCATAAAAGGCTTCAACAATCTTAATGCTGTGCTCAATTATGTACCTCTACAGTTGTGAATTTGTCCAACACTTAAGTAAAGAAATGTGAAATTAATTTGAGCAAATGGCATGTCACAATGTTAATTGCGACTTTCAATTAACATTGTGCATTATTGTTAGATCATCCTTTATTACATTTCGGAGTGAGTTTCGCTTAATCGCACCAAGACATCAATATAAAGTGTACCAAATAGCCGATATCTGTTTAATTTGCTGAATTGAATCAATTAAAAGAAAATCAAGAAAACCGCAATAAATGTAAAATATTTTCGAATTATCTCCCACAATTATTTATTTTTTAAATTTTTACTATTGTTTTGCCACGCTAATTGCAATCTGCAAAAGTTACATAAAAAACTTTGCGCCATTTTGTTAATGACTTAAATTGGGATTTTTGCTGAAAAAGCACTGACAATAAAAACATTTCGCGCCATGTTTGCCTTTTAGATGTTAAAACAGACATTTGCCGAAATGCTGGAAAAATTAGTGTCTTTCGGAACCAGAATTTTATCTCAATAACTTTAGTTAAACAGTTTGCTATATCAGTGAAATTTGTACGTAAATACGAACAAGCGAAACTTTTAGTTGTTTGTTTGGTACAAGAACTTTGATTGCTAGTTGGATGTGCAAACATTCATTATGTTAATTGTTTACTTAAAATATTTTAAGTTTTAAATAATCAAAGAAACCAAATTCTGCTAATTATTTATTGATATTGTTGCCTTTAATGCTAAATAATTGCTAAATGTGTTGAGCAATATGTACATGTATGTATGTTCCGTAGTTTTTGCTTGCAAGTTTTTGAACAGAAAAGTTTAAAGAATAGCATTTAAAATTAACAAAATTATAATTTTTATTTGTTAAATTGATTGAACTGCAGAGCCAGACAGAGAAAGCAATTCGACTAAAATTCAATTGTAGTTTAGAGAACAGAAACAAAGTTTTGAGCTTTTGTAAAATAATACTTAAAACTTTTGCTTTATTTTTTTGCATAAACACTTTTATTTTAAAAGTCATTAAACTTTAATGAACACTAATGGAATCTTAAATCAAACCTGAGTACGTACGCACATTGATTGTACTTGTGTGGAATTTTAATTCTATAATAGTTGGTATACGGAAATTGATAAAATTATAATACATACACTAGCGATTTCCACTCTAAGCATTCGTAAGAATTTAGTTTTAATAAATCAATAATTCAGTAAGTGTACATTCTTTTTTCAGATTCTCAAACTTAAAATGTTTTAATAAAGCTTTTTTATTTTGCTTATATAACATAAAAAATTACAATAGGGAACACACTCATAGAGCAAGCATTACTTTTTGGCGGCATATTTGATTTCTTCAGACAGTATGGTTTTTTCAGAGAGTTGAGCAGATTTTTTTGCTTGTGTATGTAAAACAAGAGTTTATTTCTTTATTTAACTCTTGACATTTTGTTTTGATTTTAACAGAGATTTTCTTGCAAAAAGAGTTTCCAGTCAATTAGTCAACGTCCTTCTGTAGGCTGTTGAAATACGGTTTTAGAGTAAACCACTTGGTTTCGAAACTATTTTACTAAATAGTATAACAGGTTTGGCAAAGCCACAACATATTCCGCATTAAATTAACCCTCATAGTTACTGGTCTAAGGGCGCACAGTGGAGCCAAGCAAGAAAAAAAGGGTAATAAATCTGTATCTTTGAAACGTGAGAGCTGATCATAAAACAATGACTCATGGGAGGACCCAGTAATGAAATTTGAACCACCCTGTTGTATCACAAATTGACCTACAGGGTGACAAAGTTTGTTAGATTCATAATTTTGGTAAATATAATTTGATTTCTAAAAGTTTAAATTTTTCGAAAATTAAAAAAGTAGATAAATAAAACAAATTTTAGTTTTTGTTGATATCGTAAATGGCTAAAGAGATATTTGGTTTTAAATCTTGAAATTTTTTATTTTTTGCTTTGACTTTGTGGCTAACTTTGTAAATGTCTCCGGTAATAGGATATCCAAAGTCATAAACAGGTTATTAAAGTATTTCTTAGAAATTTTTAAGAATTACACAGGAAAAAATTTTCAATTATCTTAAATTGCTCGTGAAGAGAGATCAAGTCTTTGCAAAATAAGTGAAAAATAGCTATATTTTGAAAAAAAAGGGAGCTTAATTTTTTTACGTTTTTGTAAAAAATAAAGATTTTAATCAAGACCAAAATTTTTGTTTAAATTTACTATATTTTTAATTTTAAGCTGAAAGAAGAATGCACGCTTTCTTTTCCAATGAAACGCCGCACCAAGCCGTACACTTAGATAGCTGTAATTCTTGCTGTTGAACCACCCTCGGATTTTCTATAGCCCACTAAATTGGAAATCGTCGCTCATAACTAAATTATGAATAAAATTATGATTTTCTTCTGGTTCTTGCAGGAAAAAAACTGCATAATCAAGTGCTTACTGGTAATCTGTCGGTTTCAATTCTTGGACAAGCTGAATCTTGTACTGAAACATTCATTTTGTATGCAAAATTCTCTGCAGCAAAGCTTGTGAGAGGCCAGGTTGTGTCGAACGCCTCCTAGTTGATGTTTCGTCATCTTCCCGAATACTCCTCTATACCAGTGCAATATTGTCATCTGTGTGCACCGTTCGTCGACTGGCTGCACTAGCAAAGTTTCTTACTGCGCCTTGTTGCCGAAAATTTGCAACCAGGCGATTTATTGTTGTCCAACAAGCACATTAAAATAATGACGATATGCACGCTGATTCAAAACAATGGATCGTTGATGTGAAAAATAAAGCTCAACAATTTCGGCACGTTGTTCAATTGAATACTGGTCCATTTTAAATTTCCCAAGTCTTCTTTATAAAATACTGAAAAGAAAAGAAGAAGAAAAAATGAAAATAAAAAAGTTATAAGAAATTCAAGCACCTTCGTTAATTTTTGGTAACTCTGTATATAGTTTGAACTATAAGAAATAAAGGCTTGAAACAACAACAACAACAATGGAATACCATACAAGATGTACTCTTTGTCTACCAATTGTACGGTAGTATGAAACCCTGTTCATACGGTAGTATGAAACCCTGTTCTAGTCTTCTCGTATTTGGCTCAATTTCTTTATGTATTATGTACTTTTAAGCGTCGGACTGCTGTTGTAAATGCTTTAATATAAACAATATACACTTTATACCAAATTACGTTCACGAAAATTTCAAATAGAAAAATTTTACTTCTTCCTTTTTTTCAAAAATATGTGTGTTCATTGTAACCACTGTGCTTGTTCGCAGCCACTGAGGTTTAGCTTTGTTTCAAAATGCACACACTTTTTTTATAACTACCTGCATACATACATATGTATGTACAAATTCTTGCTAATTTTTGTGATTTATTGCACACTTATTTTAATAAGTTCATTTAAAAATTGTGAAACAACAACAAAAATATTTGCACTGATGTTTTATTACTTTAACGGTGTAGCCGTAATTATTTCTTGTCTTTAGTTATTATTTCTTAATAAAAACTCAAATATTCTTTCATTCGATTTTAGCAGTCGTGCACTAAAGTTGAATTTGTTTGGAAACTTAAACTTGATTTTGTTTCATTTTATTTGCAATTTTCGATAGCCTGTAAAAACGCTTACAGGCTCAAACAATATGTTTTCTCTATTTTGCCGAGTTTTGAAAATTTACAGCGCTAGGCATGAACTATTTGAACGGTAATAGTGCTCTTGTTTTTATTATTTTTACTCATTTACACATTAACATAACGAGCCCTTGCCGCAACGATAGTCATGGCTAAAAAAAAATTCAGACAGTGTGTCAAATAATCACAAGTGGTTTTCATACTCAACAGTTAAGAGAAGAATTATGTAAGTTGTTTTTTACAATTAGGTTGTATGTCACCTCAAAGCTTTAAAAGCGTTTCCTGCAAAACAACCGAATTTGAGTTGTGACCCTATTACGCCAAAGCCTTAATTAAGGTGCATTGTGTTTTCTGTTTTTTTTAATTTAATGAGAAAAACTAGTTGTTAAAGTTGAATGGTTCATTAATTTCAGACATTACTTACATACTTTGTGGCAAGTTTGTGACGCTGTATTACGAACTCCTTGATGGATAGTGTCTCGTATGTATTTCTCCTTGGGTTTTGTCTACCATGAATAGCATGAATATATATTTCGGTATACATATATATTTTTTCAATTTCATGTCATGTTATTACAGATGCTTAATTTCTGTGAATTTATGTTACAAAAACCTACGATCTTAAAAGACTACTAACTGCGTTGTCATGGGGCTTCATTGTTCTTCGGATGGTTCGGGAAAAACCGGGACTTGGTATTTACAAATCAGCTAAGCGATCTCAGCTGAACGTATTAAATAACAAAAAGTTATCATTAAGAGTTATTTGACGCATGATGAACTGCGAATCATATGGATAGCGGACATGCGGGAATATCTGAAAATAATAGGGCAAACTTACTTGCTTCAAGAGCACCAGTATTAGGCAGCATAAGCTTCGTTTCTGAGAAAGCTTTCAATGCAATTAATTACTATGGAATAAGGAAACCGTGGGAATTAATGCTTTAACTCTACGGGGGGATCCAGGCGAGGAATCAACTGGGGCCTGATAAGACTTTGCTTATTATTACGGGTAATTTTCAACTACCCGCACATCTTAACAGCATAGGAATAGCGAGAGGAGATAAATCTATAGCTTGTGGGGAGGAGAGCGAGACATTATAACACTGCTCACACAAAAATACGGTCCCGATATCTTAAGAGCTACACCTTACTAGATGTAATCCAATTACGGGGCATATGTTGGGGGAAATTAAGGGACTTTGTCAACGATACGGAGTTCCTTGAGATTTAGGAGTCAAATGGGCACAACAAGCCCATAGTGGCTTAAGCATATGTTAACCTAACCTAATCGAAATATACATATAAGTATGATTGCTCGCATTAGTACTTGCAAGTTTTGAGAAACAGGGTGCAAGTGCGGTTATCTGCCCCAGGAGAGAACTCCTGGACGGACGTTGTGTACAAACTCTAATAAGCAGTAAAATTCAGGTTTGAAGAGTAAGCTGAAAGTTTCTAACGATTTTATTTGAAACGCCTTTTTGTTTCAAATATGCTTCAAGTTTATGAGAAAAAAGTTAATAATTACTGCAGTGAAGTTTTTTAATGCTAAAATAAGTCATTTGTCCTTTAGTGGACAGTCCTTACATATGTATGTAAATTGCAATCAGTAAAGATTGTTAGAAAATGATTACTATACTAGGACCATTCTGGTTCTTTTGACTAAAATTTTACAGATATCTCTGTTTTTTTTTTATGAAAAAAAAAAACGAATTGGAACTTCAACAGACACAAGCCATTGAAATTGGTTTTTACCAAATACAGCAGTCAACTTATTTACATTATTTATAGGCTTTCTGTTGTTATTTAATAACCGCCGTGTGATGCTAAAATGTTTTAAAAACTAATTTAAATATTGTATTTAAAAAGAAAACAAAATTATAGATAAATCTTTACGATCATCGTGAAACTTAATTAATTTGTTTGTTAGGCTCAACTTAATACATTTGAGCATATTGGAAATCCGCTAGCCTATAATAACGTGTGCATTTATGCTTATTTTAGGAATTTCCTATTAAATTCTCATAAATATGTATAATAAATTCTAGCAACCGGCTCTGCTATGTATCAATTATTAAGTTAAGCTTTTATTTAAATATTTTATATAAATTAAATACTTTGATCGCCCTCATTGATTTAAAATTTAATTTTTACGCATAGCGATACAGACATTCCTTTTTTTGTTTTAACCGCGCTTTTGCAAAAAAAAAAATCAGGCACGTGATTGTGATATGAAATACAACTTTAACATTATGTTCTTTGAAATTCAATTTTGTATTCAGGGGGCTAATTCCCTCATTCGCTTGCGAGCGATTTTTCACTCGAACTCACGAGATTATGCTCGTTTGGGATTCCCTTATTCGATATCGCATAAAATGTGTGGAAATTTGAAATGATGTGATTCGACAGTCATGCAACCATGCGAGTTTTTACTCGTATACAGAAATTCAATCGAAATAACGTATAATATAAAGAAGCAGAAAAAAGAAAATGTAAGTTTAAAATTTTATCACCGGTATTCATAAAAAATAAAACATTGTTGAAACACGTTTTACGACAAATTTTTCATACAAAATTTTTTAAAAAATGTGTTTGAGCAACGTTTTATTTTTTATGAATACCGGTGTATATGTTTAAGAAAAAAGTAATAATATCGAAAATAAATTGTACTCAAAAAGAAATCTTAGCCAATTTCATGTCAAAGCATACTGATTTGTAGCTCGCAAGGAAAAGCCAAAACTACCCATTTCTGGGAGCTCCTAACATGCAAGCTGAATGCTTCTGGGCCACCAGTAAAGGATTCCAAAAGGTGGCACAAGCTACAGAATCCAAAAAAAAAATGTATTTAGTACACCTATAATGATTCTTTTTATAAAGGTGTATGCTGAGCAGAAACAAAACGTAAGAAAGAAGCTTTCCTTTAATAAATTTTGTCGTACATACAATTATAACTTTATTTACAATTTATTCAGTATTGTAAATTGATATTTACACCTTTCTTTTAAACACTGAAAGAAAAACTCGATTCGTAGCGTGTCGAGTAACATCGTTAGAAAATTACAAATTATCGAAATCAATTTCTATTCAAATCTAATTTCGATCACGAATGAGGGAATTAGCACCCAGTTTTCTAATGTTGAAATTACTTTATCTTTGTAAAAGAGAAAAAAATAGTTGGGAGCATACTTTAATCAAGTAGACTCTATACGTTAACATCAGCAAATTAAAACCTATATTTTAAGAAATCTGTGTAGAAACCCAATATTCCAATCAAGTTGACAAGATGTTAAACTCAAACAGTACTTTTTGCATAAAAATTCAGAGCGCTTTTTAGTACAGCTTCTTGGCATAGCTTCTTTAAAACAGTCACATTTTCAGAAAGCTGTCGTGGCCGGAATTCTTTACAAATCTCTTTTGAAATCTTTTGAAAGCTTTTTATTGCAAAGAAAAATCAATTAATGAATATTCTAGGAAAACATATAGACATACATATGTATGTTAAGTACAAGTCTGTAGGAAATTCATAACAAATACTGGACTCCGCATCTCCCTTTTAGAGCAACATTAAAAAATAGTTGATAGTTGATCAATATATTCAATATGTAGATGAGATCTACGTACTGTAGTACTATAGATATCATGTAGTAGGATGGCTAAACTCTGCTGGGTAAAATTTGGGTACTAAGGACAATAGTGGTGGACGTGAGGCAGCCATGGTATGTTCCACAGCCAATAAATCTTCAACTTTAGTTTTCTGGTCTTTTTTAAAAAACGCTGATGCCTACAAGTTTGTCACAAAAAGATCTTTCTCGGTTCTGAGAACGAAAAATCAATCAAACTGAAGCCCGATAAGGTAATTAATACTAAAATCATTTTACAGCTCTCTAGAAAGATTACCGGCTTAAAATAGCACTCTGAAAATATATTTTACAAATAAAATATTATTTTATATATTTATTTATTTCATCTACAGAAGTATTTCTTACAGATTACTTAAATAATTTGTACTTAATTGAAATACTTGAATAACATTAGTTTAAAATTTTTCCGATCTAAATTGAAATTTAACGGTGGATTGAAGCTATTACATATGTGTAAACATCTTGCAATTGGCTCGTTTTCCGCATAGTTTGTTCTATGAACGACCTCTGTAAAGCATCTATTTCTTCTCAAATGCCTAATAGGATTATTTAAAGCAAATGAGTTTATAAGCTCCGGATAATCGATTTCATAAGATAACACGTTATAAGCGAGCATAACCGAAAAATATGTTCTGCGATCTTCAAGAGATTGTAATCCTAACAGTTTTCTTCGCACGTCATATGATGGAAGTTCATTATGCCAGTTGAGTTTTAGGGCGAATTTGGTAAACATTTTCTGCACTCGTTCAATACGTTTGGATTGGCCAGTATAATATGGGTTCCAAATTAATGTAGAATATTCCAGATTGCTACGTACTAGTGCAACGTATAATGATTTAAGAGTGTTTGCATTTTTGAAATCTTTAGAGTTTCTTCTTATAAACCCAAGCATAGAATATGCTTTAGATATAATGTAATCAATATGGTTATGAAAATGTAATTTATTATCGAATATAACACCTAAATCTTTTACCTGTGATTCACGTTTGAGTGGGGTACCATCAATACTATATGTATAAGCCACTGAGGATAAATTGTGTGTATATGAGACCATACAACATTTTGAAACATTAATTATTATATTATTTGCGGAACACCAATCGGAGAGCTCATCCAAATCTGACTGTAGTTTCACACAGTCATCTGTCACTGCTATTTTGGAATATAATTTTAAATCATCGGCAAATAGTAAGCACTTGGCAAACTTAAAATGTTGTGGTAGATCGTTAATAAAAATAATAAATAGTAATGGGCCAACATGTGTTCCCTGTAGTATACCAGAGTACGCATCAATTAATAATGAAGAAGAAAATTTGCCGATGTTAACTTTCAATTTTCTATTAAGCAGAAAACTTTTAAAAAACTTCAATAGATTATTCGACAGTCCAAGTGAAGCGAGTCCAAGTGAAGCTTATGGCTGACAGTATCGAATGCTTTTGCGAAGTCTGTGTAAATGACATCACATTGGGATCTGAGCTCCATTTTATCAATTATTTTATTATATTTTTCTAATTTTGAGTAGTTTTTCACAAAGAACAATTACTAAAAAAGTTTTGAGCGATTGTATGTTTCTTGTCTGACAAAAATTATGATATTCTTTTCTGAAATTTTTGTAATGTTTTAGGCATCTAAGATATGCGAATAATCACCAAGACAAGAGGCAATGGCTAAAACTGGTTTAAGTTCAAGTACAGGCCCATTTGCTTGAAAAATCTCTTGTTGCTATAAGATCCCTTTTGATTTTACACTTTTACTAAACAATAAAATTATTTCACATTTACTTTGCATTTTTATTTATGTAGAAAATGCCAATATTTTCTAAATGAAAAAAATATTAGGCCTGCCTGATTGCTGCACAGTTCTGCAGGCGGATGTTTAGGTATTAACGGAATGCATTGAAGAGCTCAATGAAATAGGAAAGCCAGGACTCGTTAACATTTACTCGACACATAACTGGAAACTGGAGGGCAAACTCACATGTTTCAAGACCAAGGAAGTTAAATTATGTAGTCTTTCGATGCGGCTAAATATGAGCTAAGGAAGTGGGTACGAAGAGTCCACTTCAGGGAGAGACAGCTTACCATACATAATCTGCCTGTGGGGTATCTGCTCGAAACTATTCCCTAGTTTGTGCTCGACACCGAATTTCTATAGACCTATGAGTTAAAACCATTATGGTTAAATCTACGGAGTGCCCAACATGCCTACGTGTGTGTTGGAAGATATTTTTTTGCCGAGGTGTACAATTGGCCCCAAATGATAAGAAATTTCTGAAGACCTCTTTGAAATTTAAAAAAAAAATCTTAGAACTGGCAATGGTGATAGATATTATTGAAAGGCAAGTATAAATTGATACTAGAAATTGTATGCGATCCTCATTCCATATAGTGGAACCCAAATTAACTATTTATTGACTTGGTTTGTTTCGAATCAGTTTATATTCCCACTGTTGAACAGCCCATTAGTAGAGTAATATTTTTCGATTTGTTAATGTGTATTATTTTTATCAGAAATTTAAAGAAAAGCCTGCAGTTGGCACACTGATATTATGTATGGAATACATGATGCTAAATTTAAGTGATAGTGTTCAATAAATACTGGTTTTTTAGCTATTTTAGATACAAAACAAAACAACGAATTTATAATGGTAAAATAACAATGTTTTTAAAACCAGAATTTTTGGAACAAATCCTATATAATAAAAAACACACAATATAAATTATACAATAGTAAAAAATTTGCACAAAATTAATATAAAAATGTAAATTAAAGTAGCGTGTGTATAAATTTGTGTTTTTAAAATTAATTTTAATAACTTACTTCTTAAACATACATATGATGTATAGAAAACACATACACACATATGAATAAATCTGAAATATGTTCACAAGAAATACGAGATTAAAATAAAACGATAATCTCAGATGGAACGTGCTTGGTTTTAGATTTAGTTCGCTGGCCAGAATTTTTTGTAACGGGAGGGTAATCAATTTGAACAAATAACTTACTTTACTTTTACGTGTAATAAAAGAGTAGTGAATTCGAAATATTTGCATAACTAGTTTTAATTAGTTTTAAAAAAAAATTTTAGGAATAAAACTACGTTTCAGCATATTAAATTTTTGTTAGTTAAGTAGTTTTTTTATGTATTGTGTCTGGATTTACTATTGGACTATTAATAATTCGGACTATAGAACAGAATATTGCTTCGTTTTACTCATCAGAGTGAAACGGAACCCCATTACCGAGACTACTACGTACGTCCGACCGTCCGTCCGTCACAGAGTCCATTCTCCGAAACGGTAAGAGCTAAAGAGCTGAAATTTTCACAATATGTTCTTGTACTTTGCCGCTACACCAGCAAATACTAAAAATAGCAACAAAGTGAGAACTACCAGGTGTCCCCTTACAACGAAAAGTTACAATTACCTATAACTCTCGAACCTTAAAGATAGAGCTGAAATTCGCGCAATATATGTATTTACATAAGGCCTTCAACAAATGCTAAAAACAACAACATGCCGAAAACTACCGGGTGTCCCTCTACAACGTAAAGTAAAAATTAGCCGTAACTCACAAACAGTAAGAGACAGAGAGATGAAATGTGAAAAATATATGTACTCACATATGGCCTACAATAACAAACGATAAAAACAACAACAAGTCGAAATATAAAGTAACAATTAGCCGTTACTCTCGAATCGTGAGAGACAGAGGGATGAAATTTGCATAATATACATATGGGTGTTTCCATGGTTACGCACGTGACATTTGTACACGTTTAATTGTTTTGAATTTTATAAAAATATAAATGGGTTGGAATTTTTGAATGGAATTTTGCCATTGTTACATTTAATGTGATGAGTTCCTTCCAAAAAGTATATATATTGGAAAATTGAGCACTGGGTACCCAAGTTCCATGCGATCAAAGTTGACTTACGTACGTGACAAAAAACGTAAGTGCCTTTTAAGGCAGCATGAAATATTGCAAAAGTAGGCGAATTGTAGAAGATTTTTATTTCGGAAAAAATGTTTTTATAAAGGTTATTAATGGACCTTTATAATCATGGTTTGTTCAAAAACAAGTGTGCATGGGTTGGCTAAGAAAAAAAAATTTTTTTGATTACGCACGTTACATTACGCACGTGACACTTTTTACCTTCATACATATTTTTGTAATTTAACATATATTTTCAGAAGTTTTTACGATCATTTAAAATTATTATAAGTAAAATTTTTTTTTTGCATAATAAAATGTCAATAGTTTTTTTTCAATTTTCTGTGCTTAAAAAAATTGTGCGAGCGTTTTGATTTTTTTACTAACGGTGGACCATTTCATGGAAATACCCATATGTATTCACATATGCTCCACAACAACAAATGCTAAAAACAACAGCAACTGTAAAACTGGTAAACTGGTGTCCCTTTACAACGTAGAGTAACTGCTATAACTCTCGAACCATAAGAGATAGACAGCCGAAATTCGCACAGTGTATGTATTCCCAGATGCCTGGAACAACAAGTCGAAAACCACAAGGTGTCCATATTCCACCTAAAGTAGCAGTTAAACGCAACTCTCAAGTTGTAAGAGACAGAGAGATGAAATTTATACAATATACATACATATGTATTCACATATGCCATTCCATACGTACATTACAAATACATACGTACGGAACCCTAAGTGTGCGAGCCAGCCCCGTACTTGTCTGAATTTATTTAATCACATAAACAAACAAATCTTTCCAACTTGAAATGAATAATTTTAGAATAATCTCCGTGTTGGTTTTTTATTTTAGGCCTACATACTGTGTTGCGTATTTTTGAAATTTGACTTAGCTGTTGAGGGATAAATTGCCTAAGCAGCCTTTGAACTTGTTTC
The DNA here is from genome assembly GCA_963662145.1 of Sturmia bella. Taxonomy (NCBI): domain Eukaryota; kingdom Metazoa; phylum Arthropoda; class Insecta; order Diptera; family Tachinidae; genus Sturmia; species Sturmia bella. The sequence continues at coordinate 74,011,417 of OY759168.1, forward strand.
ATTGGCAGAAGTTTATCTTACTGGTCATGCAGATCACGAAAAGTCATTGTTGCAAAACATTCACAATGCTTTAGTTTCTAGATTTAACAACGTAGGAGATAACGAAAGGTAACGGTATATACATATGTATGTCGGTGCGAGCCATCTAAATCTTGCCGATGCATAGTTGAGGAAAAAATAATAAAATTCCCATTAGTATTCACTTATACTTTCCGTTCTTTGGCATTATTTGCTGGAATAAATAATTTCAAACTACTTTGTTCGTGAAAGTACAGAATAAGTTGTTTGCAACCCACACAGTAAAATAAGAAGTAAAAATAAATCACAAATTCATATTTAAAATTGAACATAATGAAACTGGCAGAGAGAGTTGGTTCTGCCTTAAATATTTTTCACAGATTTAATCTAAAGCTGGAGTGAAAACTGCTGCTGAAGAAAAACATTTTACTTTAAAAATGATAATTTTGTTGTGCGAAATGATAACTTATTTACATCTGTAAAGAAGACGAGATTGTAGGCGGTTCGATAAAAAATAAAAACTCAAATAAAAATTAAATTGTAGTGTGGCAAGGAAATCGGTCAGTTTTCTATGGCTTTTTATTTTAAGTCACAGATTTTAGTTGTAAGCTCGTTAACATTTGTACATATGTAGATGCAACACGCACATACATACATACTGTCACAAATATTTCTTTTATACTTTGACTTTAAATACTTTAATTTATAAAGAATATTATAATTTAGTAGTTTTGGAAAATATGTTTAACTAAAAATTTAAGAAATGAAAATTATTCGTCAGTTAGCAATTGTCACGGTCATACATAAAAATAAAAGCTCAAGTCTGCTATTCCGTTAATTATTTGGATTGCTGTGACAATACTTACATACATATGTATGTATGTACATACATGTGTGTCGTTTATTTTAATAATTTGCTGCAGACATTCAATAAAAGATGCAAACATCATAGTTGTTGTGACTTTATAGAGTTCATTTTTATTAAGGCGCCGGGTGGTGAGCTATTTTTGTTTTGTGCCGTTTTTTAATTTTTTATCAGTAAAGTTATATTTTTTTTTCATACGCACACTTTTCCATCACTTTGGCAATTGCGTACCAAACGAACTATTTTCGTCATGATGCGCCAAATATAAAGAAAAACTTAAAACTTTTTGATTTTGCTTCAATCAAAGCAAGATAAAAGAAAGTTTTCAATTGATTTTGCGTCTTGTAGTGCATTGTATTCATGTTTATACATACTTTTAAAAATTCAGTTCCCCTGTAGTAAACTAAAGAAAGGCATCTGGAAGGCAACAAGAATATTGTAATGAATAATCGTCCATGAAAGAATGAATCTATAGTTTTTTTATTACAACGTCAGTAGTCAAAATTTAATAACACCCATATTTAAAATTTTTATAGTAAATAGTATTTTGAGCAATTGTCAGTATTACAGCTGACCCAATCATAAGTTACTGTTTATCAGGCTCAAGTTCTTTCTATATTATCCTTGTGATTGATATCAATTCTTTGTCTAATTTAATTAATATCAATCACAAGGATAATATAGAAATAACTTGAGCCTGATAAACTTAATACGGAAATAATTATTTTATTCGTATATTATAAACATTAGTTACTAACAACAAAATTGTTCTTTTAAGTAATTTTTTTATCAGGCTTTCATCAACAAAGAAATTTATTTTTAATATTCCAATTTTTAATTTGCCAATTTTTTTTCCCCAAAAATGATGTTTTTGAGCAACGTTAACTGGCATCACTAATTACAACACATACACACATCACACTCTCCTTTATATCTTTCCAAAGACAGGTTTAATGTTTTATGAAAAATCAAAAATATAAGAAAAAGAGTGAATTTCCAGCATGAAAGTACATGTATACATCAAAAAAATACCGCCATCATCAGCAAGCGTCAATAGCCCAATACTGGTGCAAGCTGCTTATCAATCTGCACGTTGCTGGTTCGATCCCGCATGGTATTTTTGTTATTTTTTTATAAAATAATAAATGTAGTGAAAAATTGTGTTACGGTTTTTTTGTCTACATCTCAGTTATTATAAACCCAATTTTGCTTATTTGCAATCCCCATGCAGAAGGCACAATTATAAAACTATTAAAGTAGGATCTACATCAATAAGATTTCTGGTGGCTTCATAATCGGTGCCAGAAAACAGGTGTTTTATTACAAATCTATAGATACCCTTTTGGTAAAGGGTATAACCAACATTGTATACTTTATTGGGTTTTATGTGCTTAAGTCCTTCGTTAGAATATTACCGGAGACCTTCACAATATTGAGACCAAAAACCAAAATTAAAATATCTCTAAAGATGTATAAGTAAAATTGAACTTTCATAAAAATTCCATAACATCTGCAAAAATGTTTAAGCTCAGTACATGTATTCATGACCGAAGTAGCCAAATTTGTTACTCTGTAGGTTACCGTTTCTTTCCATTCACATCCACATTCCAGCACTTTCAATACTTAAATTCTCTTGTATAACTCTTACTAAAATGATTTTATAACCGCATTAAAAACGTTAAGGAAACAGATATACTGCCTTCTTTAAATTTGGCCCTTCTATGGGTTGAGGGGACCATAGAGGAGCCCCTCTTTTCTGTACACTAAGGAGTCTAGTACATGCGGACACTAAATTCATACTACTACTGCTAACTAAAAGCGTACACGTAGACAATATTTAACAAAATTTAATTAATTAGCGACGAAGTTAATTTAAAATTTAAAGAAATCACATGCCATTTCAGTTAAATATTATGCTATAACTAGGTGCTAATTTTTTAAAGTGGTAATTTTTTTAAAATTCACAAACATATAAAATTTTCTACTGCGATAATGAATAAGTAAAATAACAGTAGTAACAACACACATTTTTCTCAGAGCAGTGGCAGAAAAAACTTAAAGAATTCTCATACGAGTAATTTGCCCAAGCATTTTATTGAAAAATTATTCAATGTGTAGCAGAGGGCCTATCAGGGGTTTACTTATTTTTCATTCATAATGTAATCCATGAATTTCATACATATTTGTCTTAGAAAACGACAATTTACCTGATTGATAATGATTGATCTAACGAATACGAAAAGTCACCGGCTACATGAATCTTTCTATTACTAGCATAGTAATAAGCTAGTGCTATAATAAAAAAATATTTACTTGACCGAAAAGGAAACTCTATGACTTTGGATAAGGATCAGATCTTAATCAAACTCCTGTTTTAAATATAACACAATCGTTGTTGTTGTGGAATAATGTAAAAGATTTGTTAAATATTTTAAAAATATCGAATTCAATTGATAATGATAAGTTATATTCAGATTACAGCTACCTTCGCGCAGTTTTTGAAGAATTACCAGCCCAGCAAAAAAATACATACGAAAAATGTAATCGAGTAGAGAATTAAGAATTTCTTAAAGAATTGGTTACCATCCGCATTACCAAATCGATTCTTTTTACAAGGCGTGAGACTAAAAAAAGGCCTTCTTTTCGTTTTGAAAAGAAATAGTTATTTTTTGGTTTTTGAGAACTAATTTTTTAAATAATATTATAAACCATTCCTATACACAATCTAAGAATTAATTCTAAGCAACATATATTTCTGCACATATGTAACTACTTCCTGCTAAATATTAAAAACTGATTCCTTAAATAATAACAAGAACTACTTTTTTTTAATTACATTTACTTGTGTTTTTGATTTGTAATTAAATAAATATTTTTACATTTCAAGTTTTATTTTGTACAAGTATTAGTAATTAAAAAATCGAATAAAGGAATCCGTTGGGTTGAAAATAAAAAATTCATTAGAGGTATTAAATCAGGCCATTTCTCTCCTCAATTTGATGACTCTGTTTCAGTTTCTAGGTTTTTGCGCTCTAAACACTCAGCTTTAAAGTGTTTAATTTTTGCGGCTTTAATGCCCTTACGCAGCTGTGTATAAAACTCGAGTTCCGTACCGCCCTTAGATGACGCCGTAACTATAAGTAAACGAACACTAATACATGTTTATGCAGTTAACGTATAGAAATACATACTTACGAAACAAGACGTTTACTAATTTTTTGTAGTCAAATAAGCGCTTTTTTCCTTGTATTCCTCGAACGTTATAAATTAGTCTTTAGTATTGTTAATATTTCCTTCTGGGTTCCGTACTCATCAGAGTGAAACGGAACCCTATTACGGAGACAAGTACGTCCGTCCGTCCGTCACAGCGTCCATTCTCCTAAACGGTAAGAGCTAGAGAGCTGAAATTTTCACAGGATGTTGCTGTACCTTGCCGCTATAACAAAAAATACTAAAAACAACAACAAGTCGAAAACTACCAGGTGTCCCCATACAACGAAAAGTTGCAATTAGCTATAAAGCTGAAGTTACACAGTACGCTTTCTACGCGTCGACGCTTTTCACGCGGTTGTCAAAAAAGTAGGATTAGTGCATTTGTATGTGACAAGTTACAGAGCACAAAGCATAGAACGCGAAGACGCGTAGAACGCATAAAGTAGACCTACTTTCTACTTTTATATGCGTCACAAGCGTCATGAGAAAATGTCAGCTGTTTTTAATAACCAATGGTGTACCTACTCTCAACGTTATCGATAAATACCTTTTATATCGTAAAATAATTTATAAAATCTTTTGGAAAAAAACATTTTTAATAAAAAAGAAAAGTTTTGTTACAAATTTTATAAACATTTTTACGAATAAAACTAATTGTAATTGTTATTTACAACACTTTTTTCATTAACGAAATTTGGATTCGATTTATCGATTGCTTTTGCGTACTGAGTATCATCACTGTTATGTTTACAAATATTTTCAATTTATTAAAACAAGCGATATGGAAGAGAAGCTAATAAATGCAGTTAAAAACCACGAGCTTTTATATAATAAAACCTTGCTGCTCTATCGGAACAAAAATAAAAGAGCAGCTGCATGAGCAGTTCCATTTTGTTAATATTTGTTTTGTATGTTAAAAATATTTGCACAACAGCTTATCAAAACAAAGAAATATGGCGCATACGAAGCGTTGTATGTAACTTGTAGTATGAAACGCATAGAACGCATAAAACGTATAAAAAGCATGAAAAGCGTGGACGCGTCTAAAGCGGGCCATGTAACTTCACCTTAACTCTCGAACCGTAAAAGAAAGAAGAAAGCTGAAATTTGCATAGTGTATGTATTTATAGATGCTTTACAACAGGGATGCCCACGGCCTATACGCTTGGTACGCTTTTGTTTTTGTAAAAGCGCGAAGCATTGGCTGAGCATTCTAATGTGTATACACAACTCTTTGCATGAAATGCACACATACACACATATCCCAAGTTCAAAGCAACAACACTTTCATATGCACAGCAATAAGAACGCAGGCTTTGTTGGTACACATTAGTGCCAAGCGTAAATTTTTTTGTTTTCATGATTTTGTTGTTTTTTTTTTAATGATTTCGTGGGTATGAAACACTTGAAGAAATCATTTTTTGTTATGAGTTTATTTCTGTTTTTCTTTGTGTGCGTCAATAAAGTGTATACGTATTGGTGTTTACGCTTTCATAAGATTTTGGGCACCCCTGCTTTACAACAACAAATGCTAAGACAACAACAAGTTGAAAAATACTAGGTGTCCCCATACAACCTAAAGTAACAATTGAAAATGAAATGTGCACAATATATGTACTCGCATGTGGCCTACAATAACAAATGCTAAAAACAACAACAAGTCGAAAACTACCAGGTGTCCCTATACAACGTAAAGTAACAATTAGCCGTTACTCTCGAACCGTGAGAGATAGAGGGATGAAATTTGCACAATATATATATTCACATATGCTCCACAACAATAATTGCTAAAAACAACAACTGTAAATAACTCTCGAACCGTAAGAGATAGAGAGCCGAAATTCGCACAGTGTATGTATTCCCAGATGCCTTACAACAGCAAATTACAACAACAAGTAGAAAATTACTAGGTGTCCACATACAACATAAAGTAGCTGTAAAAACAGAGAGATGAAATTTATAAAATATACATATGTATTCACGTACGCCATTCCATACATACATTACACATACATACATTACACATACCTAAGAGTGCGAGCCAGACTCGTACTTGACGTAATTTATTTTAGTTCTATTGGCAAATTAAACAATGTTTTTAATTGTCTTCTTTTTTAATATTCTTATAATATTGCGACTTACTTGTCATATTAATGATGCGTATATTATACAAAATACAGAAAAAATAATACTTTACTGTTTATTTTAAAAATATATGTAGCTTTTCTTCTATACGCGTCTGCTCACTTTGATGAACCTTTTGTTTTTGAGCGTTCTTTCAATATTAGCCAAAATGTGCGCAATAACAATTTTTTTTTTTTTTGACAAATTATAAATTTTCTCTCTCTTTTTTTTTTTTCTCAAACTTAAATCTTTTTTGCAAAAATGTAACTGAGTTTACAAAAATGTAGCACATTTCTAATTGCCTTTAGATTTTGCCACAAAAAGAAGCGACGAAGCAAAGCTGTATTCTCTTGCAATACCTAAGTAGGTAGAATCTAGAAATTAAAAAGTAATACAGTATGTATTTGTACAGTATTGTTTGTTTCATTCAGTATAGAAAGGAAACCGTAATGTTTTTATTTGCGTCCTTACAGATTTCGATTCTGTGTATGATGCTCAATTTACATTCTTTTTCTTTAATATATAAGTGAGTCTTAAATTGCCTCCTATACTCAGTTTTGCCACAAAAAGAAGTGAGCATATCAAGGAAAGAAGCCAAATTTCGTTACTTTTCGGTACTTAACGAATATTAAGATATTATAACTAGTTATATATTAGGAACCGCAAAAGGAAGTCATTATATAGCCAGGAGTTATTTGAGTAATGTCTATTTTTTGCTGGGAGTAGGTGTATCCATTGACAACATATAGGCTCATTTTTTTAAAAAATGTTGTAAAGACACTGCACACAATTTGTATAATTCAATGTCGTTCGTATTTTCAATTCCAATAAGCAATACAATAAGTACACTAAGGACAGAAATAGAATGAACTAATAATCAGACAAAATTTAGATACAAATTTTATAAATTTTAACCAGTATTTACTTAACCAGACGCTTAGAGTTTGATTAAATCTGTTACTAAGGCTACCAAATGTGTGTAGCCAAGTAAATAGGTTTAAAAACTACCTGTGCTTTAATTTAAATGCAATCAATTGTACTGAACAGCGATGTTTAGAAAAAATAAAATCTATTTTGAAATACTTTTTTGAGCAAATCTCATATGCATATGTATATGATTAGTTTTTAAGGGTACCGTACACATCAGACTGAAACGGAACCCTATTATCGAGACTACTACGTTCGTCCGTCCGTGCATTACAGAGTCCATTCTCGGAAACGGTAAGAGCTAAAGAGTTGAAATTTTCACAGGATATTGCCGCACCTTGCCGCTATAACAACAAATCCGAAAAACGACAACAAGGCGAAAACTATCAGGTGTCCCCATACAACGAAAAGTAACAATTAGCTATAACTCTCGAACCGTACTCAATAAAAAGAGAGCTGAAATTCGCACATAGGCTCTACAACAACAAATGCTAAAGACAACAACAAGTTGAAAACTACCAGGTGTCCATATACCACCTAAAGTAACAATTAGCCGTAGCTGCCAAACTGTAATAGACAGAGAGCTAAAATTTGTACAATATATTTATTTACATATGCCCTATAACAACAAATGCTAAAAACAACAACATATCAAAAACTACCAGGTGTCCCTATGCATCGTAAAGTAAACATTAGCCGTAAGTCCCAAACTGTAAGAGACAGAGAGATGAAATGTGCACAATGTATGTACTCACATATGGCCTACAATAACAAATGTAAGAAACAACAACAAATCGAAAACTACCAGGTGTCCCTATACAATGCAAAGTAACAATTGGCCGTTACTCTCGAACCGTGAGAGACAGATGGGTGAAATTTGCCCAATATATGTATTCATATATGCTCGACAACAACAAATGCTAAAAACAACAACAACTGTTAAACTACCAGATGTCCCTTCACAACGTAGAGTAACAGCTATAACTCTCGAGCCGCAAGAGATCGAGAGCCGAAATGTATTTCCAGATGCCTTACAACAGCAACTGACAACAACAAGTCGAAAACTACTAGTGTCCCCATACAACATAAAGTAGCAATTAAACACAACTCTCAAGGTGTAAGAGACAGAGAGATGAAATTTATACAATATACATATTTATTCACATATGACATTCCAAACGTCCATTACAAATACATACGTACGGAACCTTAAGTGTGCGAGCCAGCTTCGTACTTGACTGAATTTATTTTAGTTTTTGTTAATGTTACTTTAGTAATCAAAGTCTGAATTAAACGTGATTTTATAATTCGTTTTTGTAAATAAAAAAATAATTTATATTTGTTTTCTTGAAGTAACCTTTAAATATTCCTCTAGTGGTTCTATTGGAAAATATAGCAAATTTTTTTCATTTAAAATATTTTTTTGGTTAGTTGAACTAAATTTTTTGTTGTCAAGAAAAGTCAAGCTTTTTATGTTCAATGCCAAGTTTTTTGCCGATTTCAATCTGGTAAAACTATATATACCCCAGCTAGTAAGTCTTCAACTTTACTTTTCTTGTCTTCTTTAAAAATGTTGATCTTCTGAATGATAAAACTACTAAACCAATTTTTTTTTTACAAATATGGCTTTGACTAATAAAGGTTACAACAGCTGTGGCTATTTTCCGCAGTACCTATAAGTCGGTTTAAACTATTTTATTAGCTCCGAAATATAGACACGTATTTTTTACTCATTACACCCGTCAGCAAAGTGACAATAAGTAATTGGATGCACTTAGTTGGAGTGTTAATTATCTTAAGTTAATACTTAAGATAACTGATATACATAGTATGCTAATAAGAAAGTGACACAGCAACTTGATCCTTCTAGCAACGGTTAACCAGTTCTGATGGTGCATATTAAGTCTTCTGGATGCCAGGGTTTCGTTCGCCGGCAACTGTCTGAGTTTTGTGTTGGAATGTTGAGGTAAACGAGTTGTATGTTTAAGGCTGTTAATACGGATGACTTCTTTCACTCTTTTTGACATTTTCGACTATGTATGTACACGTTTAGGGTGATTTTACGTTTTGGCAGTTGAAAGGCAGATATTTTTTTAAACTATTTTTTGGTCTGTTCAAAGTTTACGCTCTTGGGAAATTAAGAGACAAACAGAAATTGTACACAGTCGGTGCCGACACACATCCACAACAAACAGCATGACACTTGCATGAGAAGAATGATATGAAGCAACAAGGTGAAAATTACAACACCAAACAAAAAATTGTTACTTCCAGTAGAACAAGATAATAAATTGACTCGCACAGCAAGGGTTCCGTAGTACCGTGCAAATTCTAGACCAAGGGTAGCCAACCCTGCTGTACTCTTTAGTTTCAAACTTTTAATTGTTTTTAATAGTTATTGTTGTACCGTATCAATTTTGAGCCTCTATATCATGCAGTTAGAACGTTATAGCTGATTTTCAAACCAAATGGTGTACCCGTGTATGAACACTAATTAAGTTTTTACTTTTTGCAACTTTTAGTATTTGTTGTTGCAGAAGCCTGCAAACTACATATCCTGTGAAAATTTAATGTCTCTACCTTTTATGGTTCAAAACCGAAAGTCATTTTCAGATTAAAGGGTGTCCCCGTGCAAAGGGTAACATTAAAATTTTAACTTTTTACTATCTTTGATACTTGTTGTTGTGTAGGCTTAGTGACTGCATGTAGTGTCTATCAAAGTCTCTATCTCTAGCAGTTAAGAAGTTGTAGCTAATTTTCCAATTAAACCGTGTCCCCATGAAGAGGGCAAAATTAAGATGCTTTACTTTTTGCTATATCTGGTCTTTGTTGTTGAGTAGGCCAGGTAACTGCGCTAGATATCTATGCACATTTGAAGTATCTATCTCTTACGGTTCGAAACTTACAGCTAATTTAAGTTTCTTGTATAGGAGCACCCTGTATTTCTTAACTGTTTGTTTTTTTTTTTTTTTTGTAGATCCTATGTAAGGACGTATTCTGTCAAAATTTTAGCGTTCTGCATCTGATGGTTCAAAATTTGCAGCTAATTTTACCTAATTTTGATATGATAATTTTGATACCCCCTTTACTTTTTGTTGTTTTTAGCATTCGTTGCTGTATCGACCGGATAACAACCTGTACTGTAAAAATTTCAGCTCTCTTGCTCTTCCGTTTTTACTTTATGAGTACAGAACTCTAAAAATTGTGTGTTTTAGTAATTTTTAATATCTCCAGATAGATATTAGAATTGTACTTAAAAATTATACTAAAATGGTTTAAGACTGCTGGAAATTAAAATTTTTCGACGGAATACGTCGATTTAAGGCTGCAATAAAATAATGTATGTGAGCTTTAGGAAAATAATTCTAAGAACGTATCCATAGTATTATAAATTACGGTTTTTGATCAAGGGACCATAACGCAGCCGCAAAAGATATGGTATTTGTGAATGGTAAGAAACCAGTAACTAGTATATGTTGGGTAATATAGTTACAATAACAGTTTGTTATTAAGTTTTTTGCTTACATATGATCATATATTTATATTTGTTGAAGCGTTTGCACGCTGGTTTAATTTATGTAAGAATTTAGGCGAAATTTAAACAAAAATTCTATTATTTGCGCTTTATTGATATCTGTGATTCACGTTCTTCCTGATACTTATTATGATTATATTTTCGTTCGGCTTTAGAATTTCAATCAGTTTCTGTTTAAGTACAACACGTGCGCATGTAATTAGTCTGGTCTACGTTTTTTAGTTGTCTCTGAGAAGTTTAATTGATATACATATGCTATTAAATGTTCAATAGTTTTTTTTATTACATAAAAGAGTTTTATTAACATAATTTTTTCTGTCTATTTCGTTGGACTACTCTAATTTATGAAAAGTGCAAAAAGTTCAACTTTGAAATAAACTAATAAAAATAAAATAATAAAAATTGCTAATAATAAAAATTGGTATCATAAAAATATCAAATCATTATTTTTTTAGTGCATACAATCAGATCAGATGTGGTTATTTCTCACCAAATAATATTTTGGCGATTTATACAAGTAGCAATATAGATGGCTATTTTTGATGTGAGCTGAATTTAACTAAAAATACATTATTTTTTTCTTGCCATTTTGGTGCACAAAATAAAATGCATGTAAATAGATTTATTTAGAGCATTTAATTTTAAGGTCTTATCTCATGTTCCAATAGTCAAATCTGCATTGTACCAAAATTATCTAATAGAATAAATATAATTTTTATATGAAGCGCTGAGGGGTATACCAGCAGAACGAAACGAATATCTTTCTAGAGAGACTCCCTATTATTTCGTGTGGTAGATCTTATTAATTTTATTAATACGAAATTCACATAAAGTCCAGAAGAAAATGTTTTATTCCCATTTTTTTATTCAGGTTTCGTTTATTTTTGGTACCAGAAAAAATCCAGAGAAAAAACTTAATTATATTGGGTTCTTTTGTTAACTGTATATAATAGGGATTTAAAAGTGATTTTAATAAATTTTTAAAAAAGTATTTCTTATGGTTTTTATTGGGTTTCCAATGATCATGTGTAAGTCAGGTATTGTACTTGTTTAAGTGCCTTAATGGGTGTGTTGGTTGATTGGAAGACTGCCAATCGCAAGGTTGTGAGTTCAAATCCATCAGGAAGAAGCTTTTTGAAAAAATCAGCCAGAATACAACAAGAGTTTCCTGTTTGGATTTTCTCAATAAGAGGTTACTTATTAAAACAATACAACTTCCTTCTTGAAAAAAAAAAACAATTCGTAGGGTGTTTATTTCGCGCTGTTTGGGGATCGCGATACATCTTCTGCTTTACTAGTGAAAGAGCTTGCAATTTCCTCGTTGTCTTGACTTCGGCATCAGTGTCACTCATCACTTCGACGAGGATTATCAACTCTTCACCAGACTTTTCAAAATATTAAGCCATTCTTTAGCCGTGTTCTAAAAATTTACCACTCTAACTTAATAATCTCTCAACTAATTGTTATCGTAGCATAGCGGCTCGTTTTGACTTTTTCCGTAGCAAAAACCATTATTCTTGAAGTAAGGTTATGAAATAAAACATATTCTGCTTTAAAACTGTATATTATATATGTTTTAATAAGTACAGGGTACTGCAAAAATCGCAGTTAAATTAAAAAAAAAAAAAAACCATTTTTTGATGCAAATTCCATATTATTAATTTTTTGAAAGATTTATATTATTGAAATATTTTTAATGTTAACAACTGTTAGTTTTATTCGCTTGGGCAATGAAAAACCGTACCGTTTTGTTTGATTGAAGTTTTATTAGAGACCAACAAAAATAAGCAATTCAATTCATAACATATTTAAGAGTTGTTTTTAAAAGGTAGTATTGAAACAAAGCCTTGTGTTGCCATACTTCCAACACTCCCTCTCAACACAATTCCACTTTACAAAATTATAAAAAATAAAAATAATCATTCAATGACATAAGTTCTAATCACAACAAAGGAAATCATGAATTTAATATAAGCCTAGAGATTCCGTAAATTTACAGTGCTTAATTTTATATAAGTTTTTGGTTAAAATGTCAGCCATCATTTCCTCTGTTGGTAAATACACGACTTTTATCTCGCCTTTAGTAAACATATCTCTGACATGATGATACTTTATCGATATATGTTTGCTCCTGGAATGATACACAGGATTCTTTACTAAACACTGAGCACTTTGGTTGTCATTTTTGATAATCATAGGGCCATGATGCGGAAAACTCAGCTCTGTTAAAAGTTTTCGAACATATGATGCTTCTGTTGCTGCCGCAGATATGGCGATATATTCTGCTTCAGTCGTACTAAGGGAAACAATACTTTGTTTTCTTGCGCTCCAGGCAAACACGCAACCAGCTGCCACAAACACATATCTGGAGAACGATTTTCTATCACTGCTATCGCCAGCCCAGTCGGCATCAACAAAACACTCTACAGGCTTACCAGTTTTTACATAATTCAGTTTGTAATTTATCGTTCTTTTTAAATATCTGAAAATGTGTTTAACTGCAGCCTCATGCTCCGAATGGGGATCACAATTTCTTTGAGCTAGTTTTGTTACTGACAAGATTATATCCGGACGACTTGTTAAGCCCAAATACATCAACATTCCAATCATTGATTGATAGTACGTTGCGTTAACTTTTCTGCAGTCTTTTTTGTTGCAATTTACTTCAAATCCAGTTTCCAAAGGTGTTGCAGCATCTTTGCACTCTAGCATTCCATATTTTTCAAGCATGTCCAAAATATACCGTTTTTGCGAAATCGTTATAGATCCAAGATCACCTTCTCTATTGAATTCCATACCCAGGAAATGCGACAATTCTCCGCCATCTACCACCTCGAAACTCTGAAGCTATTAATTTCTTCGTATTTTCTAATACCGTCAACGATGTACTGCCAACAATGAAATCATCAACATAAACTACAATTAGGCTGTAATTTCCATCTTCCTGCTTTGTATAAATACATGGATCACTTATACACGCGTTAAAACCAAATTTTTTAAAAACATTATTAAGTTTTGCATTCCATTGTCTGCCGCTCTGTTTCAATCCATAAAGAGATTTTTGTAATTTCAAGACTTTATCGGTTCCATCTTCGAAACATGGTGGTTGTTTCATATAAACAATTTCATCTAACTCACCATTCAGATAAGCTGAAGATACATCCATTTGGTGTAGATAGATTCCGTATTCTACCGCTAAAGCTATAACTAGCCTTATGTTACCATATCGCACAACGGGTGAAAATGTTTCTTCATAGTTTATGCCATATCGTTGACTGCATCCCTTTGCGACTAGCCTAGATTTAAGTTTCTTTACGTTACCTTCCTTATTCAGCTTTACAGCGTAAACCCATCTGCAGCCTATTGGCACTTGACCAGGTGGTAAATTCACCACTTCCCAGGTTTTATTCCTGATTAGTGAATCGTATTCTTTTTGCATGGATTCTTTCCATTCTTCAGCGTATGGACTATCAAGAGCTTCTTTTACATTTTCTGGGGTTTGTATATCACACTTACCCATAGCTTGCACCAAGTTATATTCTTTTCGAGGGCGACCTCTTGATCCATCACGAACTAACCTTGGTCTGCCGCGACCAATTTTTATGACCGGTTCAACAATAACTCCCTCTGGATCAACATTTTCTAGTTAGGCTGTATTTTCTTCTTCAGCATTTGTTTCTTCATTTCTATCAATATCTGCAATATCATTCAATACAGGAGACTTCGTTTGAACATTAGAGTCAAATATTACAATATTATCTGAACTTTTCTCGTTCACAAATGTATTCTCCAAAACTACAATATCTCTGGCAACAGTCACTTTTCTATTCTTGGGATTATATAATCTGTAGCCCTTACTAACTTCGCTATAGCCAATCATTATACATTCAGTTCCTTTTGGTGAAAATTTACTTTTTGCTGTTTTCTCTAGTGCAACGGCCTTGGCCAAAAACTTTCAGATGGCCTACAGCAGGCTTAAAACCTTTCCAAATTTCGAATGGTGTTTTATCGCATAATATTTTGGTTACCGTTCGATTACGTAAATAAGCTGATGTACGTATAGCTTCTGCCCAAAATGTTTCCGATAAACCAGAGTGAATCAACATGGTCCTTGCCATTTCCACAAGCGTACGATTCGCCCTTTCTGCCGCTCCATTTTGTTGTTGTTGTTGTTGCTGCTTGGCGTGAATATACTACTTTAGCTTTTTATTAAATAATGGGAGTGTTGTTGTATTTACACGCTTAATTTGTGCTACACTGTTGAACTCTTGGTCCATCATAACGTTCATCTTCATCATACGCCATACGTTGCTGTTGCTGTTCTCTACGTTGTTTAACATCAAATTCCGACAGATTGACGTGTTCTGCGTCAATTGGAATGGTTATTTCTGGTCTAGGTGTTAGGCATTGTTCTATTTGGGGTATAACGGAGACTGGGATTGAATCGGGGAAAATAACTTCAAAATGTATAATAAGACGTCCCTTCTCCAAAGGATTTTTATACAATGGCATACCCTCATCCATTACACATTTGGCCATTTCATTGCGTCGTTTATGTTTTGTTTTCGTTTATGTGTTCAGTTTTATACAAAAACAATCCATTGCAATTTTTTGCTCTTAATATATGTACATCTTTCTTTGTTTTTAATTGTCACAATATTGTCCTTGAATATTACACACATACCATTTTCTACTGCTTTGCTTACTGATATGAAATTATTCTGTATCCCCCTAATTCATAAAAATTTCTTATTTCAGCTTATAAGCTGGTAATAGTTATCATACACTAACAGTGTTATAAGCAACTCATAAGAAATTCAATTCATAAACACATTATATGCGTGAAATAACTAATAAACTCTTTTGTTACTTTTGTACTTTATTGTTGGCAATACCATGCAATGTTCACTCTCATTTTGTGCCTAGTGCTGCATATATGAGATGTACATATGTAAGAAACTGATTGTCTGAGTAGCTGCGAAAAATGCAAAATATTATTTACTTATATAACATAATTTTGTTCGAATATGAAATAATTTATTGGTTTACATATTTTTATTACGAAAAATATATACATACAAGACTTCGAATCGTAAAAAAATTGTTTCTAAACACATTTGTTTAACGACTGGTACCAAAAGTAGTCGACTACTTACTCTCTAGCATTTGTTTGTGTAGCACTATAATTATTTGCAAATATTTTTAATGAAAACATAATGAAAAGTGGTAAATATTATTAAATGTTCTGTATACTCGTTCTTCGACCTTTTTATTTAAATTTGTTAGATTTTATAAATGAGCTTAAGGTCACTCAATTCTCAATAAATATATTTTTTATTTATTGATAAATTTTTTCGATATTTCGATACTCCTTTCCTGAAGAAGATACACAAAGGAGTATCGAAATATCGAAAAAATTTATCAATAAATAAAAAATATATTTATTGAGAATTGAGTGACCTTAAGCTCATTTATAAAATCTAACAAAAGGTAAATATTATTTAATTCGCAAATATCTTTTATTAAAATTATTTTATTGCTGAATTCTTTCTTCCCAACTCTTCATCAACTCAACGAATGTCTCTTTATCAAACGCTTATAGTTAAGTAGAAGCCAATGCGTGTGTATACATTGTAAATACAGGCAGGATCGCTACTGTTGTTTGTGCGTAGATATGTATGTGTATGCATGCATGCATACATACATACATACATACCTATGTATGTATTTCTTTGTGTATTGTATCGATACAAGTCGTCAAAATACTTGTTGTAATTTATGTGAAAACTAAAGAAAAATTTGTTTGATAAAAAAATGAGATGCTTTTTGCAGGGTGGGTTAATGTGTCTTTATGAGTGTATATTACTGATTTTTACACCATATTATCAGTAGAATTTAACCGACTTACATACATGTAATGATGATTTGATGTAAAAAAACAATGAAATGCAATCATATAGACACATTCAAGAAGCAAAAATTGATAAATAGTGTTAAAATAAAAAAATCATCAATTCAACAATTTTCACTATTAAACGCTTATAGTTGGGTAGAGGCCACAATAAAAATATCCAATTTATGAGATGGTTATAAGCAGCATAATAAGCTATAAGTCGATTATGAATACACTTTTCGGGATTTTTGCTTATAAGTTGGTTATAATACTCTTATAATGTGTTTATGAATTAGGCCGTATATCTTTTACGTGCAGAACATTCCTTAGTGTTATTTCTGTGCCACTAATACTAACGTCGCCGCGACCGATTGCTTTTACACACATATTGTTCGGTAATAAAATTTGTTCTTGTATCTCTTCGTACGAAGTAAAACACTCACGCGCACAACAAAGATGACAAGTCGCGCCACTGTCAATACACCAAATATTATTATTTATGCCATTATTGTTGTTGTTGTTTAATTGTACGTTTTGCGTCATAAAACAAGAATTTCTCTCTTTCTTCACTTTACACTTTGCAGCAAAATGACCTGGCTGACCACAATTGTAACACTTTCTACTGCGTAGATCATTATTTGCTTTACTATTCCTGGTATTATTTGATGATGCGCAATTTTCGTTTTCTTTTTGTCTAGCTCCTTCTTCCAACAACTTTACTTTAAGTACACTAAAAGATGGTAAACTGTCCCTAGATTCAATCGCAGCATTTCATCCGGTACATTGACATCTATTTCAGCCAAGCTTTCTACAGCATTCAAAAAATCATTTACATGATTAACGATTCCAGATTCCTCTGCCATCTTCATATACAATAGTCGTTTAAAAATCATTATTTTACGAGCTGGCCCTTTAGGCTGGTGAAGTTCTTTTAGCTTCTTCCACGCATGTGTAGCTGTGGTACATGTTTTAATGTGGTTTATTTGTGTTGGCTTAACACACAGCATAATCGATGCCAAAGCTTTCTCCTGCTTGTTTTCGAAAGCTACACTTTCTTCATTAGTACAATGTTCTGGCTTTAATTCCTTTCCAGACGTAATAGCCCACAAATCTGTATGTATTAATACACTTTTCATTTGCACGCACCACGTAGCATAATTGCTATCGTCAAGTTTTTCAATTTGTAAAAACGAACTCATTTTAAGAAATAGTTGCTTTTGCACTTTACATACACACTTTTTTTTTAAAGATCTTTAGTCATTAAATTCACACAGAATTTCTTTCTTTTATTTCACACAGAAATTTTCTTTTTTATTATTGTAAGTCCACACAGATTATTCTCTTTTTAAAACACAAAGACCATTTGCCTGGGCCCATAACCTGTTAGTTTTATTCGCTTGCGCAATGAAAAACCGTACCGTTTTGTTTGATTGAAGTTTTATTAGAGACCAACAAAAATAAGCAATTCAATTCATAACATATTTAAGAGTTGTTTTTAAAAGGTAGTATTGAAACAAAGCCTTGTGTTGCCATACTTCCAACAACAACTTAGCTATAAATATTTTTTGTAGTATTCTATTCAAGACCGTCTTTCTGAACTTTTAATAATTGTAAAATATTTTATATATTTATTTGAGCTTAAGGTCTTCTGTAATTTGAGTATTTATTTTTGTCAATATTTCGCTCTCCTTCGGATAGCTTCTTCAGGACAATAATAATGAAAAATGTTTTGATTGGGTTTTTTCAAAAAACAAACATAACAACAAACATACATATTTTCCTATTTTTTCTTTCACATTTCAAAATTTAAAAATTATTGTTTTTTCTTTCTATACACAAATAAAAATTATATAAGTATTTAAGAAAATTATCAACATAAAATTATATATCTATATAAACATATGTACATACATGAAATAACAATTAACATGAACAATAATAATTAAAACAAATTGTTAATCAAACACTTATGTATATGAATGAAAAATATTTTCTTTTTATGAAATTTAATTTACAAAAAGATTTTAATAGAAAATATTTAACATTCTTACACCGTATTAAATAATGAAAAAATCCATACAACAAAGAACAATAACAATAACCATAAAAAACAAAAAACCTCTAATTTTTAACTAAATACTTATATATCTGTGCTATATTGTCTGTATCCGCCTTGGAGTTTATTCTCCTATCTACTGGTGTGTTGATAATATGTAACATTTCTAATGTAAGTCTGCGTTTATAATTACTTTCTCTACTCAATATTGAAGTGTCATCAAACTTTGGAACATGATCTAATCTTGCACAATGTGCCGTCAGTGCTGTCTTGTGCGTCAAATTTATCCTCCTATACTCCTGATCTGATCTATGTATGTCCTGCTAATCTAGTTTTAAGCTTATTTTTAGTTGTTCCTATGTACACCTCATTACAGTTTTCTACGTCATTCCCACCACATGGTATACTATAAACTACATTTGACATCTCCATTCTGTCCACTCTATCTTTCATTTTACTAAATAATGTATATAATGTTTTATAAGTCTTATGGGCCATCATATACTTTTCTTTATTAAATATATTCGATTTTTCCAACTTTTCTGATATTTCCGGGATATATGTAAGTGTTTTGTAAATTTTTGGTGCAGTTGTAATAACATTACTATGTGTACCTTGCCTTCCATATTGTCTTATTAATTTTGATGCTAGTGTAATTGGAAAACTATTCTTGGTCAAAATGTTTCTAACAATATGCTTATTCTTTTCATGAAACTGACTATCATTGTTATTGTTAAAACTCTATTTATCAAATTTCTAGCTGTATTAAAAATTATTCTTTTTGGATGCTTTGAAAAATAATTAATAATCCTTCCTGATGAAGTGGGTTTCTGATACCAATCTACTAATAACTTATTATCCCTTCTTAATATCAAAGTGTCTAAATATGAAAGTTTACAATTCGATTCTCTTTCAATGGTTAATTTAATGTTCGTGTGATAATTATTAAAAACATTCAAAACATTATCTATCTCACCTTCAGAAATAACACAAAATAAATCATCTACATACTTAGTAATAATCTTTGGTTTAATAGCCATTCTTTCCATACAACTATCTAGCAATTCTTCCATAACTATATCTGCCACAATCGGAGAAGCTGGAGATCCCATCGGAAGTCCTTTTTGCTGAATATACACCTTCTTATCGTATTGAAAGTATCTGCTATCTTCTATACAAAAACCTACTATCCGTAAGAAGAAATTCGTTTCTATATTCGTGTATTCCTTAATTCTGTCCCATTTATCTTCTATAATATGTTTAGCCAAATCAACAGGTATGCTAGGGAATAAAGACACAACATCTAATGAAATTAGCCTATCTTCACTATCTAAGTTTAGATCCTTTATCTTATCCTTAAATTGTAATGAGTCCTTAATATTATACCTTGAGTCCTTAGTAATTTTCTTAAGAATACCTGATACATATTTGCAAAGTTCATATGTCGGAGTGCCAACACATGAACAAATGGGTCTTAATGGAAAATTCTCCTTATGAACCTTCGGTACCCCATATAATTATAAAACATTATATACATTATTTAGTAAAATGAAAGATAGAGTGGACAGAATGGAGATGTCAAATGTAGTTTATAGTATACCATGTGGTGGGAATGACGTAGAAAACTGTAATGAGGTGTACATAGGAACAACTAAAAATAAGCTTAAAACTAGATTAGCAGGACATACATAGATCAGATCAGAAGTATAGGAGGATAAATTTGACGCACAAGACAGCACTGACGGCACATTGTGCAAGATTAGATCATGTTCCAAAGTTTGATGACACTTCAATATTGAGTAGAGAAAGTAATTATAAACGCAGACTTACATTAGAAATGTTACATATTATCAACACACCAGTAGATAGGAGAATAAACTCCAAGGCGGATACAGACAATATAGCACAGATATATAAGTATTTAGTTAAAAATTAGAGGTTTTTTGTTTTTTATGGTTATTGTTATTGTTCTTTGTTGTATGGATTTTTTCATTATTTAATACGGTGTAAGAATGTTAAATATTTTCTATTAAAATCTTTTTGTAAATTAAATTTCATAAAAAGAAAATATTTTTCATTCATATAAGTGTTTGATTAACAATTTGTTTTAATTATTATTGTTCATGTTAATTGTTATTTCATGTATGTACATATGTTTATATAGATATATAATTTTATGTTGATAATTTTCTTAAATACTTATATAATTTTTATTTGTGTATAGAAAGAAAAAACAATATTTTTTAAATTTTGAAATGTGAAAGAAAAAATAGGAAAATATGTATGTTTGTTGTTATGTTTGTTTTTTGAAAAAACCCAATCAAAACATTTTTCATTATTATTGTCCTGAAGAAGCTATCCGAAGGAGAGCGAAATATTGACAAAAATAAATACTCAAATTACAGAAGACCTTAAGCTCAAATAAATATATAAAATATAAGAAAAAAGGGGTCAAAATAACGAAATATTAATTGTAAAATATTTTAATTATATGAAATTTTACTGGCTAGTTTTTTTTAGAAAGTATTCATCTACATTGGAAGCGATCTATAATAAACTTAGCATTTCTGAACTAAAATCAGTTTTTAGCAAATCATTCTGTGATCTAACATGTCTTCGTGATGAAATTAGTGGATCTGATGAAGAAAACCAAATGTTGCCACTGTCGCGTAAAATTTTGCAGGTGTTCGTATATCAAAATTTATTATATTCTTTATTTTTACACTCCTGGGTTTCTTGTGAAAGTTCTCCAATTGGTAACTAAATTTTTTTTTTGTTCGACTCTTTCATTCGTTGAGAAGGGACATCTCTTGATAAGTTGCGGATAGTTGTTATCAAACTTATCAAGTTTAATTGAAGTTCACATAAACTTTGTTATTTTTGTAATTGTCGTTCGCTGTTCTTATTGAACTCAGTCGTGTGACAATTTACATCTCAACTGCTGAGTTGGCATTTCTAATATGGCCCCGGGGGCCAAACCAAACATTTTAAATCTGAAAAAGTCTGCCATGAAGAGACAAAAATGGTCTCGAACCTTGTCTGCGGGTATGTTGTCTGACTTACCGACAACCTCAAATAATCGGTTTAGTGCCCAAGCCGATCGAAATGATATGGATCTGGATCCAGCCTCCAATATTTCCGAAGGAAAAATAGTTAAACCGCCACCTCTAGTTGTCGACCAAAAAGTACCCCTAAAAGACCTTCAAGTACTATTAGGTAAAGAGCCATTTTATAAACGCACATCCATCGGAACGAAAGTTTTTCCACAAAGTCCAGAGTGTTACGAAAAATGCAAAAAAGCTCTACTAAAAGAGGAAATGGAGTTTCACACTTTCAGCTCCAAAGAGAATCGCCAATACACAGTATTTCTCCATGGGCTACCAAGAATCAATATTGAGGATATAAAACAGGATACCATAGGATATAATTTGACTCCTTCAAGCATTACCGAAATCAACACAAGATTCAGCTCTGCCGATAACGCTGTATATAAAGTACAATTTGCCAGAAAAAATTTTAATCCTAAGTCACTCAACAATGTAACTGCTATATGCAACGTAATTGTTTCTTGGAAAAAGTATAAACCAAAAAAACACGATAACCCAACTCAATGTTGGAACTGCCTCATGTATGGTCACGGAGGCGAAAATTGTAATCGTCGTTCAGCATGTATGATATGCGCCGGCGCACACCACTATAATGATTGCCCGCTCAGGATCAAAGATAAAGTACCTGCTGTATTTACTTGTTTCAATTGTAAAAAGCAGGGTAAGGAACGAACTGATCACTCTGCTAATGACATTAACTGTCCTTTGCGCTCTCTTTATTTAGAAACTAGAGCCAAAGCAACTAGCAAAAACTCTCGTGATTATAACAGAAAACAACAAATACCTTTGCATTATTCCAATAATACACAGTCCTACGTCAATAATTATCGCAATTCTCAGTCGTATGCTGACTGCGCTAAAGGTAATAATAATCTCTTTAGCATAGACGAATTATTTAAAATTTTTACAACAGCGCTGGCTGATTTACAACAATGCACAACAAAAGTACAACAAATTCATGTAGTCATGTCTATGGTTAAACATGCATATGATCTTCGATAATTATAACAGCTTAAATATTCTTCACTGGAATGCTAATGGAATTTCTACTTACTCTCATTTAATTCAATTCGAAGTCTTACTTGAAAGAGAAAATATCCACATTGCCTCTTCAAATGAAACTCACCTTAAGGAACATCATAAAACCTTTTTAAGAAACTTTCATATATACCGCAACGATAGACAAGAATCAAGAGGCGGCGGAGTAGCTTTGATTGTTCACAGGGCTGTCAAACATAAACTACTTCCTATTATAGATACGGAGGTAATAGAAAATATTTCAATTGAAGTTATCGTCAACAACAAAATTTTTATTATTACTACTGCCTATTCTCCAAAATATGCTAATACTTTCGCCAATGATATTACTAAACTAATTCGTCTGAATAAGGATTATATTATTTTAGGTGATTTTAACGCTAAGCATTATTCATGGCACTGTGCTAACAACAACACTGCGGGGAACGTTCTTTACAATCTCCAACTGACAAGCAACTTTTTTATTTATTACCCTGATGAACCGACGTTTCATCCTTATCAAAGAAACCGATATTCTTCTATTATTGACTTGGCATTAAGCAATATTACACTTAATCTCACAATGGAAGTTCTTGATTATGATATCCCATCTGACCATAGACCCGTACTCTGTAAAATTGAAAACGCAAGAGCTACCGTTTCGGATACTACTTATTATAACTACAAGCTAACGGACTGGGTAGCGTTTAGGAATATAATAAGCAATAAAATTATCATTAGAACAACAACTTTCACATCAAACGCAGCAATCGATCAGGAGATCGAAAAGCTCGTTCGACTTATTTTGGAAACACGAGACCAGTGCGCTCCTACCTTTACTCCTTTTGCAAAAACAACCTTACCGTGTGATATCGTTAGTCTAATAAGATCCCGTAGAACTTTTAAAAGAAGAAGTCAACGAGCATCAAGCATATCTGAAATTAATTTTTATGAGCAGAGTGTAAAACTTATAACAATAATGATAAACAACAAAATTAATACCCACCGTAATGATAAATGGAATAAAACATTGTCAAAGCTAAGGCCTGGCGACAGGTCGTTCTGGAAAATTACCAGGGGTTTAAGAGGGAAACTCAATAACAAGATTCCCTTTCTCAACCTAGATAACAAAAAAATTTTATCTGACGCGGAAAAGGCACTAATCTTATCCAACACATTCTACTCTTCAAATAATCTTACATCCACATATAAACACGCAATCGATATAACAGTTAACGCAGTAGTGGACCGCTTCAAGTCAACAGATATCGAACTTGATAACGTGACTCTCATTTCACTCAATGAGATAAGCTCTTTAATCGCAACGCTCAAATCTTCAAAATCACCCGGACTTGATGATGTATCAAATCTCCTAATTAAAAATTTACCCCCTAAGGCCGTACAACTACTAATGATAATTTTTAATAGCTGCTTAAAAATCAACTATTTTCCTTCTCATTTCAAAAGAGCTAAAGTCATTGCTATTCTCAAACCAAACAAACCTAAAAATAATCCCAAGAGTTACAGGCCCATTAGTTTATTAAGCAATCTGGGAAAACTTTTTGAAAAATGCATTCATTATCGATTATGTGACGCCATAGAAAATACTTCAATAATAGCTGACGAACAATTCGGTTTCAAGAAACAGCACAGTGGAGTACACCAAATTAATCGAATTACGAATATAATAAAAGCCAATAAACGAATAAAGCGATCAACCGGCCTAGTAGTTCTAGACATAGAAAAGGCATTTGACACCGTGTGGCACAATGGCGTAATATACAAATTGCTTCAGACAAATATACCAAGATACCTATGCAAGATCATTTTAAATTTTCTTGCCGAGAGAACATTTACTGTCGCAGTGAACGGTACATTATCTGCTCCGAAAAAAGCTACAACTGGCCTTCCCCAAGGATCAATCTTATCACCTTTATTGAACTCTATTTATACCTCGGACTTTTCCCCTCCCTCGTACTTGTCAGTTGCATACTATGCAGACGACACCGCTTTAATTACGTCTAGTAAACTTACAAAGTCGTTACTAAAGAAAATGGAAAAAGGATTTGCTGCCTGTAAAAAGTATTTTTACAAATGGAAAATTAAAATAAACCCTAACAAAACTCAATCCATAATATTTCCCTACAACAACTCACCTAAACGATTACCAAACCGTCAGCTAGTTTTTGAAAACCAAAGTATATCAATTCAAAACGATATTAAATATTTAGGTATGATTTTGGATAAGAAGCTGACTTTCTCAAGACATATTGATGAAACTTGTAAGAAAGCTTTAGGAACTACCAGAGCCCTGTGGCCCATGCTGAACAAACGTTCTTCGTTAAGCTTACAAAACAAAAATTTAATATATAAAAGTGTGGTAAGACCGTTATTATTATATGGGTGTCCAATCTGGTATAAGGCGGCAAAAACGCATTTGAAAAAACTTCAAATCATTCAAAACAAATGCCTTAAGATCATCCACAACAAGCACTGGAGACACCCTACACAGCTTCTTCACCACCAAACTGGATATGAACTAGTCAATGACTTCATAAAGAGACTCAATAATAAATACTACGATAAAGTAAGAAATTCTCCTTATCAACTGATAAGAGAATGTATAGAATCGGCTTAAGGGAGCTAAAAGCAAAAATTACCAAATTGAAAATGTTATGTATGTAATGCACTATTGCCTCAGATAGTACAACTATATACATGTATATTTTCTAACGGTGTTTGAATATCTTTCTTTTGTTGTCATATAAAGGTTCTCCTACTTTTCCTTTAAGAATATTATAATATAAAAAAAAAAACTCAATATCCATGATTAAAAATGTAATTCGTTGCAATATCTGTAAGATAAAATCTCGAAAAATGTAGGCATGTAGTTTACTAATAATTTAATAAAGATGAAAAATGAAATGATGAATGAATGAATGGTAACTAAATTTTTTTTGCATGAGTAACTTTTTTTCGGGATACATTTGGTTAACCCAAAGTTGGAAAATTTTTGATTCGTCGTATTCTACAATCTTTGATTCATTGACCTATTATTCACAGATTGGTATATTAGAAATAACGGCAAACCTCTTCATAATATTTATATCCACACCAGTAATTTGAGCGGTAATTTCATTATTATAAGAAAGTTATCTCTCCGTATTGCCATCATTTGTATTTCCATATCCATGCCTTGGATAGTCTACTTTTAGTCCAAGTTTTTAAAAAAATTATTCTTGTATGACTTTTTTCCTTATCATCTATTTTTCCTTTGGTTGTGCATTCTCGTTAAAAGTTCCTCCCACCCGTGGAATTGTATATACCAGCTTCAAACTGAACTCTATACACCTAATTCCAGCATGCAATGGAAAATTCCATATTCGTAGTTGTTCACGTCACTGGTTGAATCGTTTAAATTTTGGAAGTTTTATTGTGCTGTTTTGAAAACGGGAAATTTTGAAGCTGACGAAGTGTGTGTAATTTCATTCAAAACTTTACCATCAATCATTGTAAGAAAAAAGGTATGACTGACAGTACCGATTTTCCCATTCCTTATTTAAAAAACAGAAGTGTTAAGTTTATTAATGTGATCTTTAATATTGCTCGCTGTAAGCTTAATTACTTATGAAGTCTCCTTGGAATATTGGAACAGTATTGGACCGCAAAAATGAGCTGACGATGGACGAGGATTTTCCAGTATTCTGAGGTTTCACTTCTAAGTCTTAAAGGAACTACTGAAGCCATAAACAAATTTGCACGGACGATCCATGACAACCCCATTTATTGAGTAATGGGAGTTTATCGGGCAGTAGTTCTACTTGTCATTTAGGTAAACTTTGAATTAGACGTCTTGCAGTACGTTCCATCAAAGTTTGAAGTTTTACCCCTGCCGATATTTCAGTTATTATAAGCCATTCAGAATTGCTTCTTTTTTTGAAATAGTAATTTGATTGTATGAAGGAATTACATCAACATTACGATGCTTTAGAGACTTTCATAAAATATGATATTTTTCATTTGATGATTCCAAGTTCAAAAATAATGCAAAAAGCTTCTTCTAATGTATATTTTGTAGGAGAAGTATTGGGTGTCATAGATGTGCTCTCTTTTATTCTATTTACACGTGTTGGACATGTGATCGAGATCTTGCCTTTTTCTGGTAATTTGCGTGTTTTATAGATAACGCTTCCGATAAATGATGCGTAGTTATTGAGACGGTAGCATCCTGAATTTACCGTTTTCTTTGTATATGGTGCACAATCTTCAAGAGATTGTCTCGGTCTCCCTCATGTTTGGTCAGTAGATGTATAAGGATATTTAACTTCTATAATAGTTGTGAACTCGTCTAACCGAGAAGAGTTTTTTCACATAAAGTTTTCTTATGTGCGGTTAGATGCCTGACATTTTTTCTTCAACAAATTATATAATGAAGTCTGAAGTCTAATTTTCACATAATTGTTTTTTCCTATTCTGCGAAAATGTTTAAACTTTTTTTTACCAGCTAGTTTAAAAAAACCTTCAGCATCGAAGCTTCTAAAGAACTCAAAAAACTCTGAATTTTTCAAGGACATCTTCATTCATTTTATTTCCGTAGTTTGTTCAACAGTTGTGAGACTATTAAGGGTGTATTGAAATAGAGTTTTCAATAATGAACACAATGTGTGTAGAGAAAACCAGTTACAGGGATAGCTCAATAAAATACATAAGTGCTTTTCAAATGAAATTTTTGAAAATTCCCCGCTTGTGCTGTGGAAATTTAAATAAGAATCGTTTAAGAAATAAAAAACAAAAGATTTATCTTGCAATAAGCAAAAAAAAAAAACCTGGACTACCACTACATTTTTTTATTTGTTATGCTTGTCTAGGCACAAAAATCATACAAATTTCAAATTCTACGGATGAGTTCTTTTTAGAATTTTTCTTCTTAAATAGAAAATGTTTGGAAAGAAATAAAAGATGTAAAAAATAAATTTTTTTATGTTTCTCTTAAAAGCTCCAAAAGTAAAAAATTACACCAAAAATGGTATTAGTACAGCTCAGAGCTGAATTAATTTAAAATATTTTGACTGATTACATAGTAAAATCAGACACGCCGTTTTTAAGTTATGACTAGAGGTTTGCATCAAACTTTCCGCAAATCTTATATATTAGAAAAAAACTTATGAATAAGAATTGTTTTGCTTAGACCAGTATAAGACGTCAAAAAACTATAGTGGTGATCCAATATCAGAAAATTGTTTTCCATTTGTTGCGCAGTCATCTCTTTAAAAGAAGGATATTTTGGCGTTTTTTTTTTTTTGTATTTTCAGATGATTTTGTTGAATTGAACTTAATTTACATTTCATGTTTTTGGAAATTCATTTTAAAGAAATTAAGTTAAAAATTTATATCATTGAAAGAAATAAATAAATAGAAATGGCTTTGGCAATTTAAAACTTTTTGAAGTTGGAAAATGTCAAAATTAATCTGACAGCATTGTCTACAAGGTCGGTTAGAAAAGAACCACTTCTTGTAATGCTCTGCGATTTAGTAATATACGTTTTATATCAAAAACCGTTGTAATATGTAAATTATTTGGCTAAAGGGTGTTTTTTTTCTCGATGTATAGAACTTTAAGTTGCAATAAAACAACGATGGATTATTCGATTGTCATGAATTTTATTTACCCGAAAGATAATCTTGTGGCATTACATTTTAAATATGATTTCTAGCATATGACGGCCACGGCTGGCGCGGATGTAGTCCAATCTGGACGTCCAATTTTTGATGAATTATTCCAACATTTGTTGGAACACATCGAATGTTGTCAAACGTTTGTGGCTTATCCGCATAGACCAATGACTTTACATAGCCCGCAGAAAGAAGTCTAGCGGTTTTAAATCACAAGATCTTGGAGGCCAATTCACAGGTCCAAAACCTGAAATTAGGTGGTCACCAAACGTGTCTATCAATATATCGATTGTGGCACGAGCTGTGTGACATGTTGCGCCGTCTTGTTGAAACCACATCTCCTGGACATCATTGTTGTTCAAATCAGGTATGAAAAAGTTAGTAATCATGGCTCTATACCGAGCACCATTGACTGCAACGTTCTGGCCATCATCGTTTTTAAAGAAGTAGGGACCAATGATTCCATCAGCCCATAAAGCGCACCAAGCAGTCAGTTTTTCTGGATGTAACGGTGTTTCGACATACACTTGAGCATTAGCTTCACTCCAAACGCGGCAGTTTTTTTTGTTGACGTAGCCTTTCAACCAGAAGTGCGCTTCATCGCTTAACGAAATTCGCTTATGAAAATCGGGAACAACGGCAATCTCGTTTTGCACTAAAATTTAACTACTTGCAAGCGTTGTTCAGGCGTGAGTCTATTCATGATGAATTTCCAAACCAAACTGAGAATAAATCACTTAACAGCTGTTACATCGGTCGCCATCTTGAACAGTAATGCCAACTTGGAGTTCTATACATCGACAAAAAACACCCTTTATAAATGTATGCTGTGTAAATGTCAAAGCAAAATGCTGCTCAAGCTGCATGTGCACATTTTTATGCTTCTTTGTTTTCTATTTCATTAATTTTTACTTTTTTGCCCAACTAACAAAAGTGAAGGTTATTGATCTACCGTCAGCGGAACTACTTTAACGCTTTAACGCTAGTATTAACATAACATATGTATGTATGTATGTATGTATGTATCTTGCCTTTCAGCAGTTCCAAATACAACTTTTAATCGAATGCACGAAAACAAATTCATGCGAGCATAGCAAGAAACAAACATGAATGTGTTAGCATTTTCGGAGTTTTTTCATTAACTTATTCTCAAATCTTCCGTCTTTGCAAGGTCACTGCTTAGAAAAATATTGAAACTTATAAAAATACCTTTGTATGTATACGTATGTACATATTTGTATTCACCAAACACTCAATTACTTATAAGTATGTATATACATACATACATACATACATACATACATACATACATACATACATACATACATACATACATATGTTTTTAGCTACATTTGTATCAATTAAATTTCCAAATCATTATATTTATACTTGGCTACAATTTAATTAATAATTTTTTTTTTTTTCAATTATTTGAGTACCTTACGTGTTTTGTTTATATGAATTAAAAATTAGTTTATTTTTTTGCAAGATGGACTGAAAATGAACAGTAATAGAAAACCTGTGAGTAATTTAAAGCAACAAATAAAGCCAAGTTCACATTTCATCTTTTATTAAAAAACAAACAAACAAAAATATAAAAAACAAAGAAAAAAGATTTGTTTTTATACGTCATGTTATAGATATGTATGTACATACATACGTAGATGTGTTTTGATGTGCCCAAGGTTCACTATAAATTTTATGGTTTTCTCATTTGCTTTGAAATATTTTTCTTTATTTACATTCATTAGCATATGGGTTATCTATCCATCACACATCTCAGAGAATATATCCATATCTACATACATACAAACATCTATTCATATGGATACACATATTTCCGTTGCGTGAGTTGGCCGCAAATAACTGTTATTTTTAGTTGATTCAATAGAAATAGGCGTGCTTTAGAAATCTTTGCCGGTAAGCGAAAAGGTCGTAAGTCAGCAAAATTTATTATGAGTTTCTTATTAGTGTTTCACAAATTTTATTCTACCCTGGGAGCTGATTCCCGTAAGCAGATCCCATTCACTTTATGAAAAAAGCCGCCGATCAAATTGCCTATAGGCGTATTTCCGTTCAGTTACAGTGTAGGAAGATTGCATATGTAGGCAATGCATACGTATCTAAAGGTTGTCTCCTGAGTACCGGTCCAAGTACATATTGTTACGTTTTAACCTTTTCAAAGCGTTTTCCGTAGATTCTTTAATTGTAATGAAGTTACAACACTCACGTCTTCAGTTTACAATAATCAACAGTTCAACACTTTATTTATTTGAACACACTATACTTGTAAACACTTTACTAAGAACACTTTACTAAAAGAACAACACTTTCACTTAATCACTTTTTATTACTTAAGACACTTTACACGTTAGCGCAGCTAAAAATCGACTGACTGTTCAGCGTTGAGCTTCGCTGCTTTTATACCTCCAATGATCATTACTAGAACATTCTAGACGTTTACAGAAGCTAATCACGCCACATCTATAGTGCGATGTGCGATGACTCATCATGAACAAAAGATATACACACACACCGACATACATGCGATGTGCGATGACTCATCATGAACAAAAGATATACACACACACCGACATACATACACGCGGCAGTAAAACTCAAGCATCTGAGTCGCGCACATACATGCACACACGAATATTGTATCGTGCGGTGGTGGTTTCTTTTATTTCGCTGTTGTGCTTATTTATCCACACATGTGTGTCAGTATGTGCACACTCGCTGTGCTGCCGTTTTGTTTATCAACAAGCTTCCATGTATGAATGTGTGTATATACCTCCTGTGTTCATTTACAAATAATAACAAGACAATATACGCACATATAAAATAACGATGATTTAGTACGTTCTAGAACAATCACAATCGGTCCGTTCACGACCAAATTTGTAACACTGCCGCCCGCTCAAGCCTGTTCGTCCCGAACAGGCCCAGAACCACTACTTCCGTACCTTGCGAGTCGTTCTAAGTGTACAACCTTCATTTTGGATCGATGGCTGTTATGCTTCTGTATCCTGTATACAACATCGTTCAACCTCTTAATCACCTTATACGGTCCATCCCAATGCGTTTGTAATTTGGGAGACAGTCCTTTCTTCCTTTGTGGGTTATATAGTAGAACCAGTTGTCCCTCGTGGAATCCGTCGGAATTTGCAGCTCGATCGTATCTGGCTTTCATTTTATCGCTGACTACTCGAATTCTGTTGCGTACAAATTCGTGCAGCTCGTGCAAGTCACTTTTCTCCTGCGAAGAATTCTCCGTATCCTCATTCTTCGGTAACGGTTTTGTGCCAAATTCCAAATCGCCAGGCAATCTGAGTTCTGTTCCAAAGACAATTTTTGCTGGTGTTTTAGACGTTGAGTCATGCACAGCGGACCTGTATGCCAACAAAAATTTTTGAATGTGCTCATCCCAGTCTCTCTGATGGTCGCTCACTACTTTCCTCAGGTATTCCTCCAGCGTGCGGTTAAATCTTTCAACCATACCGTCAGATTGCGGATGAAGTGGTGTTGTCCTGGTTTTTCTTATTCCATAGAGCTCGCACATTTCCTTAAAAATTGCAGACTCAAAGTTTCTGCCTTGATCGGAATGCAACTCCATTGGAACACCATATCTGCACACCCAATTATTGATGAAAGCATTTACCACAGTTTGAGCCTCCTGGTTTGGTATGGGGTATACTTCTGGCCATTTGCTGAAATAGTCCATCACCACAAGGACATAACGGTTACCGGCAGTACTGACTGGAAAAGGACCTGCTACATCCATAGCTATTCGCTCAAAGGGCGCACCTGAATTGTACTGCTGCAGGTGTGCTCGAGTTCTCCGTGCTGGACCCTTCGCCGCTATACATTCCTTGCAGTTCGCTATCCAGTCGTCTACTGATTGTTGCGCTCCAACCCAGTAAAAACGCTGCTTTACCTTTTCCAGTGTTTTATTAACTCCAAGGTGACCACCACTGGGACCATTGTGGAACTCTCGCAAAACTTCCGGTATCTTCGATGATGGTACAACTATTAAGTTAGAAGTAGTTTTGCCATCCGCACTTTCCCATATACGGTATAAGCATCCGTCTACCAGCTGCAAGCTGCCCCATTGTGCCCAATAAGCTTTAGCGAGGGGACTCTCAGCCGCAATTTCATTGCGTGCAGGCCTGCTATCACTCTTCTTAGCAGTTATTATTTTTCCGAGCACCGGGTCATTTTCCTGCGCAGTTGGCCAGTCGTCGTGAGAGTCTATCTGCGTTAGCCGAACATCAATAACGCACTCTTTCTGCCTGTTTCCCCATTGGTATGATCGTGACTTCTTAGTCAGCTGTTGTTGGCCTGCCCTTTTGCTCGGCCTCTGTCGAGATACGGATCTAGTACGCCTCCTGGGAGCTTTACAGTTGCGCTGAAAGTGGCCTCTCTTTCCGCAGTTAAAACACTTAGCTCGGCCTTTGTTCGAGATTTCGGCCAACGCTTGCAACACTGCCTCTTTAATCATACCGGCCAAGCCATCTCCTGGCTCATGAACTACCTCTAGCTCCCGTATTTTGTGGACCTGTGGCCTTGAAATTAGTCTGGCTGTCTCCTGGGCCAACGCAAATGATACGGTTTCGGCGAATGACGGCTTTTGTGTTGCGCACACAGCAAACTTAATGTCGGGATCTCGAATTCCGTTCACAAATGCCTCCGTCTTAAAATGGTCCAAAAACGAGTAGCTCTCTCCAGGATAGCTAAGCTGCACCAGACGCTCAATCTCCATTGCGTAATCCTGAAGAGTCTCATTGCCTCTCTGCACTCTGCCTCTTAGCTCCATTCTGTGGATTTCTTTCTTGTGTTCTCCACCATACTTGCGTTGCAGAGCTGCCATGATGACTTCATAATTGTCTCTAGATGAAGCGGGCACAGTTTCCAGGACATGTGCAGCGACACCCTTCAACGCCAAAATTAACTCAATGCACTTCACTTCCTCCGTCCATGCATTTTTATTGGCCACAGTTTCAAACTGAAACTTAAAAATGTTAAAAGGTGTGCTGCCGTCAAAGGTGGGCGCTTTCACTCTGCTCACAGATTCAGGAATAGCTCGGACTGGCACTTCCTGCAGTTGAAGGCCATTCATTCTAGCTTCCAGGCTATGAAGCTTTTGATCAACATCATTTTCTAGGGCAACAAACTTTTCACTGACATCCCTCTCTAGGCCGGTTAGTTTTTCTTCAATAGAATTTACTCTCAGATTCATGGCCTCCGAAATTTCCATTAACTTCTCGTTGTTAGCTTTCAGCATTTGATTTGTTGCACTTGACGCCTCTTTGATAGACTGCATCATAGTTTCATTTGTTGACCTGGACGCCTCTTTGATATATTTGGAGTTTTCCTCCATTTTCTGCATCATTAATGCATTTGTTGCCTTGGACGCCTCTTTGATAGACTGCATCATGGCAGCAAACATCGAGTTTAAGTCCATGCCACTCGTACCTGCTCGTGTACTCATCTCCAGTTCTGCTTTTTCTTCGAAGTCATGAGTATTGATGTCCAGGCCTAGCCGATGAAACTCCTCCATTAGCCTCTTCTGCAGCTCCACTTTGTTACCAGTTGTGGGCAGATCCAATTTGCACAACTCCTTTTTCAGTTGTTCCACTTTAAGCTCGTCGAACTTCATTTTACAATTTCACTTCTGACACCAATTGTTACGTTTTAACCTTTTCAAAGCGTTTTCCGTAGATTCTTTAATTGTAATGAAGTTACAACACTCACGTCTTCAGTTTACAATAATCAACAGTTCAACACTTTATTTATTTGAACACACTATACTTGTAAACACTTTACTAAGAACACTTTACTAAAAGAACAACACTTTCACTTAATCACTTTTTATTACTTAAGACACTTTACACGTTAGCGCAGCTAAAAATCGACTGACTGTTCAGCGTTGAGCTTCGCTGCTTTTATACCTCCAATGATCATTACTAGAACATTCTAGACGTTTACAGAAGCTAATCACGCCACATCTATAGTGCGATGTGCGATGACTCATCATGAACAAAAGATATACACACACACCGACATACATGCGATGTGCGATGACTCATCATGAACAAAAGATATACACACACACCGACATACATACACGCGGCAGTAAAACTCAAGCATCTGAGTCGCGCACATACATGCACACACGAATATTGTATCGTGCGGTGGTGGTTTCTTTTATTTCGCTGTTGTGCTTATTTATCCACACATGTGTGTCAGTATGTGCACACTCGCTGTGCTGCCGTTTTGTTTATCAACAAGCTTCCATGTATGAATGTGTGTATATACCTCCTGTGTTCATTTACAAATAATAACAAGACAATATACGCACATATAAAATAACGATGATTTAGTACGTTCTAGAACAATCACAATCGGTCCGTTCACGACCAAATTTGTAACAATATGTATATAAAAATCGACAGGCTCCCTCGAGGTAATAATCTTTCTTCCTCTTTTTGTATTTTGAAATTTCGTTGTCGAGTGAAAAAAATATATGTATATATAAATAGTCCGATATCTAATGTTTTTTTTTCAGCTAGTGCTTATTTTGTGACTGGTAACACTTAGCTTATGTCTGATTTGACAGATAGTTAGTTTTATTCTTCCGCTAAACGAATATGGTTGTGTATACGCTTCATTTTGCCACAAACAAAAAAAAATTATGTTTTCAGATGAAGCTCATTTTGATCTTGGCGTATATGTAAGCAAGCAAAATGGTCGCATTTGGGGCACAGAAAATCCGCATGAATGCATTGAAAAGCCGTGGGACCCAAAACGAGTCACTGTTTGGTGCGCATTTTGGTCCAGAGGCATAATTGGGCCATTTTTCTTCGAAATATCTATGGCTATATAGCAAATAATCCAAGGTTCTAGACGCGACACATACAGCCTCTCTATAACAATAGACAATCTCAGCCATCTTGTGACCGATCCTGTTTCCGTAGATGAGGCTCTAATATCCGAACAAGAGGCTATATGACTTTCTAACAATAACGACTATGCTTCAACAGGAAGGCTCCGTCTAAAATAGGATCCAGAGAAACTTAAACCTTCATGCTCAGAAAACGTCAATTACACAAGGGAACAGCCATTATTTTGCATAGAACTGTTAAAATGGGTAAAAATAGGGTAATAAAGGTAATTCATTATCTCCGGACTTTATAAAGTTAGTAAAAAAATTCAAAAAGCACTAAAATTATGATCAAAGTAAGATGACATATATCTTTTATTTATTTATTTATTATTATTTTTTTTTAATTCAGGTCCAAAAATGAACCTTTTCAAAAAATATTTGCTGTATTTCTCAGCTGTCTATATGCCGACGACATTTCGTTGGTGCTAATCAACTCATCAGTAGACTTGAAAAATTCTTAAAAGTTTGTTTGAAACTCAACTACTTATTCAATAATTCCCATGATTGATCTCAGTTTCAAACAAACTTTTAAGAATTTTTCAAGTCTACTGATGAGTTGATTAGCACCAACCATGATACAACTAACAAGGTAGCCTTTTCGCTACAATAAGAACAACTTCAATAAAAATAACATGCATTTTGTTTTTGTACAACTTATGCAAACTGTCAAAAAGACGCCACTTCTACATTTACAGAAGAGAGATGCATTGAGCTTACGCGGATTAGCTATCTCGTTTCGGCTGCCTTTCATATCTGCAATCTGTTGACAACCTAAAGTAGTCAGTTGATTAACGGTTTAGCTGACGAGGCTACCTTGTTAATTGTATCATGGCACCAACTATAAAATTTTTTCGAAATTTGAATTCCGACGTAATGACGAAATTTTCGAAATTCGGAATATTGGTTCATGGATTTCGAATGAAACGATCTTTTAGCGGTTTTTCATAAGGAGGAGCTGAAAACTAGTTGGAAATAAGAATAAAGATAAAGGTGTGTTGTTAATGTGAATAAAAATGATTTTCATATCAATTTCGAAGCCATACTTGGATAATAGT
This sequence comes from Sturmia bella, assembly GCA_963662145.1. NCBI lineage: Eukaryota > Metazoa > Arthropoda > Insecta > Diptera > Tachinidae > Sturmia > Sturmia bella. Next base: position 74,047,846 of record OY759168.1, read on the forward strand.
TATGATTTTGGCCATGATTTGCCTAAACAAATATAATACACGTTAACTATTTGTGTTGTGTGTTGAAAAAATCCGCTCCAAATGCATCATTGCCAAGAGTTCTGACGTTTGTTTACCAATGAAGACACAAACTTATACAATTATTTAAAAGTTAATAAAAGAAACTGACAATATAAATTAACTCCTTAGGTTTCTGAAAAAATTCTGAGTCATATTTTGTATATAACCAGCTCGCTTTGATTCGGTCGGAGTTCATAATAGCATTTTGCACAAATTCGTGACGGATATCTTCCGAATACTAATGATATTACCTCGGAATTCATAATAAAGCTGTTAAATACGATTCCTAATTTTTTCTAAAATTCGGACATTCAGGGGGTAAACAGCTATAAAGAAAGCAAAATCAGTAATTCTATATCTCTGAACAGAATGCAAGTACCAAAAAATTAAAGAAGGTCGTAAAAGCTTACTAAAAACATTCAGCCTGGTACTTTATTCAAATTCTGAATTTCAGGGGGTAAAAGACGTAAAACCTCGGGGAAAGCATTGAAAAGGTTAAAGAATAGTGAGAGACATCTTTTCACCTGCTAAAACTTAGTGGCAAAAAGGGTAAAACCGGAGAACTATTTAATTCTGTATATCCGGACCCAATGAAAGCAGCACAAAATTTCGAAAAGGGCCTGAAAACCTTACACAACCAATGCTAATTCTAAAATTCCGAGCAAAGCTCGGTATAGTAAGTACTTGGAATTAATCGAAACAGTTCGATATCATTACCTTAGAATTGAGAAAGATTTGGTATGGTAAATTTGTAGTGATTAATATGTTTTAAATAAGACAAGAAAAGTAAAGTTAATAGTTATTACTGGTTGGGGAATATAACACTGCTGTTTCAAGGCCACTGCGACAATAACCTGCACCCAAGCTGCTTCAAACCCAGGTTGAAAATAGTTGCAATATTAGTCCCTCTATACATATAACTGAGACGTGGTCCAAACTGGGTTTTTCATAAACTGCTGGAAATTTGTTTTGTATCAAAAAACTGTTGTAGTTGTTGGAAAGCAAAAAATAAAATTAGAACAAGAAATCAAAATTCTTCGAGAGAGTTTTAAAAAGCATTGCTTGCTGCATTTGATTGCGGTTCACATATGTATATGGCTTATAGGCCAAACTAATTTTTAATGAAACTGGCAGCGGAACTGTGAGCGGAACATATCTTAATACAACCAGCGCTTCTGATAATAAATGAGGTAACTTTAGGTCACAAGTGAAAGAGAATTCTCAAATAACGTCACCGGAAATCTAACTGAAATAACTTCTATAATATTAAAGTCGAAACCAACAAAATATCTTATGTAAAGTATATTCCTTGTGGAAGTGACTATTTTACATTACTTTGAACACTTAAGGCCGTGATTCACTATCCTACTGAATCGTACGATCTGTTCAAAACGACATGTGTGTCCAAAATAGTCTGGACTAAAAGTGTATGTGTGTGAAAGACTTTTTGACAAGTCTGTCCGATTTGCTAATCTTTTGAAAATTTTCAAAAACTTATCTTATTCTATACGATTAGGGTTGCCTTTTTAAAGTTGTCTACAAAAGTATAATAGTGTGGCCATTTTGATGCGACTTTTTAAAGTAGGACAGAATTCTATCAGATTTAGCTAGCAATTTTCAGTGAATGATTCGTACGATTGAGTAGGATAGTGTATCACGGCCTTTAGCCGAGATCACAGCGCGTCCCGCAGCAAACAGAGGCCACAATATCAACTAATTAATTCATTTATAAAAAATTACATATTTGAAAAAATAATATTTTGTTCTGTATGACTCATGATGTAATAATGGATATTAATACCTTATTTTATTTCAGGCTTTAAAACTAAATAACAATGTCTGCATCAGAGCTGAAATTCAATCAATCGACAGCTGTTGTTGACCGCTTGGTTGATTTTTTCGTGGAACATGAAGATCTGCGTACAAAAAGTTGGTTCCTTAGTAATGCACCAGGTCCTCTTTTCACAATATTGGGTGCATATTTATATTTTTGTCTATATGCTGGCCCCAGATTAATGCGAGATCGTAAAGCTTTTGAACTTAAAAACACTTTATTAATCTACAATGCAGCACAGGTTTTCCTAAGCCTGGTTCTATTTTATGAGGTAAATATTAAATTGCAGTAATTTATTCAATAACTTATCCGCATTGATTTTATCTATTGGCAGGGCTACCATAGCGGGTGGGGTGGGCATTACAACTTCAAATGTCAACCTGTTACATACACTACTGATCCGATTGCCATGAGAGTAAGTGCTACTTGAGAGAATGGTGTATATGCCTAAGCACTTCTTTTTTATTTTTTGTATATAGATGGCCCGCGCCGTTTGGCTTTATTATATTGCAAAACTTACGGAACTGCTGGATACTGTGTTCTTTGTTTTACGTAAAAAAGATCGACAAATTTCATTTTTGCACTTGTATCATCACACATTAATGCCGTTTTGTGCTTTTATTGGAGTTAAATATTTTGCTGGTAAGACATACATATATACATACATACACCGAAAAACTTTTTTTAGACTACAACTTGTTTAACCCCGTAAAGAGCCACAGGTAAATAGTTTTTTTTTTTAAGTAATAAACTAATATTGGACTGGTTAATAGAAGAATATATAACAATACTGGAAAAACTAAAATTGACTCCTCTTCATTATTAATGACTAATGGGAAGAAAAGAAACATTATACAAAACTGACAATGATACAACTTTTAAAAATTCTACAACTATGTTTGAATGACAACAACTATTTTATGTAAGTAATACGTACTCAAACATAAGACATGCCGATATGAAATCCTTCCCTCAATCATCGCAGATATAATACTAAGGACATTCTTAGAAAATACTATTGATAAAATGAAGAATTATATGGAGATAAAACTCGTAACGGAATACGTAGACAAAGTATTTTGCCAGTAGATCAACACAGTGCGTAATTTCATGAATGAGGTACTTTCTAGCGGTCTCAACTATGAGCATAGAAATACGACAACAGTTGAAAAATGGTAGTTAATAATAGCGTTTAAAGTTATGAACAGCTTAATAGTAAATTTATCCATAAATCGGAAATAAAGCAACAAGCGCAACATTCGACAACACTGTCCACTTTGTTCCAAAACTCAGATTTAGCTCGCACGAGGCATCTTTAGTTGGACTTGTAATACAACAGTACCTAAACTACAAGCTCGAACAAAGAATAAAAGCAAATGTCGAATATTTAAAACGAAAAACACAAATGGTAGAACAAGCTGATATCGGCGAGTAGGGGCAATTGTTTTTTCTCCTCTCTGAATTCATCTTAAAGCTCCAGAATTGCACAACTAAAGCTGCAGTGCGTGATCTAGTGCCAAGCAAAGGCCTTGTTGGTAATCAAATGCACTCTCACAGCGTTGCACTCAATAGAAAACATATTACTGACCTCGATAATTTTAAAATCGTATATATTCAGAAGAAAAGCAATAAAAGATATACGATTGAGAGTCCCTGCCTCCAACAAAATATTGACTTGGCAATGAACTGCAAAACAAAGACAATACCATACATAGTTTTGACTTAATCTTCACTCAAGGTGAATTTGGTACCACAGGTGAATACTTTTGGCTTCATCCATCAAATAGCTTTTATATGTCAAATTTATTTTCTTCATGTTACAAAAGAGTTTGCGCCAATTTATTTCAAACATTTTTAGTGGTAAAAAATTTTTGTGACAAAAACATAATTTTTTTTCATAGTATAGTTATTTTTGCTTAATTGAGTTTCTAAAAATGCACGACTTTTGACGCAAACTCAATTAAGCGATACTCGGTTAATTGAATCGCCGATGCAATTAAACGAAAATCTCTTAATTGAGCCATATGTGCAATAAAGCGAAACACTTTCTTTAGTTACATATTAAGTGGAAAATTTTTTTAGGTTTATTAAAACAAAAAAAAACAAAAATTAGGTATGTTCCTGGTACAATGTTTGTAAAGGAACAGGTCCGTGGCTTTATTTGCCGCAAAATAATTTTTTTTTTTACGTTAGTGGAGCAAACAAAAATTAAGTAGACGGAATCAATTAAGCGAAACATTTGCTCTTGTTTTTCGCCATGCGGTCTTAATTTGCGAAACAATTAAGCGGGTGACGCAATTAAACGGAACTCAATTAAACGGGTATTTTAACATAGACGGGAATACTGAATGACTTCGTTCCATGATTTTTAGTGCAATAAAGCGGGAAACTCAATTAGGCGGGGCTCAGTTAAGCGGAAATAACTGTATCTTATTTACAAATATAACTTTTAGGTCGTTTATCAAATATTCAGATATTGACAATTGAAATCACTTGACTATAACAAAATGCTTGTGTTAACTTGTGTGTGTCGCGCCGCGAATTCTAGTGCGTCCACCTGGTAATAAATCCTGCTTGATCTTCACTAATAAAATTAATGTAACCATGATATTTTATTAACATATATTTTTTTGTCGTGAAGATTCTAAATAAAATACAAAGGGCAAAAGTTTTGTTAGTCTCATTTGTCTTATTATTGTCACTATTGTTGTTATACTAAAATTGTTCATTTCTTTTATACGTGTTAATCTTGCCAAATTTCTATTAAAGAAAAAATCTCTGAAGATGTTGGAAAATCCACACGCAATATCCCGTTATTGATGCAACAAAAATCCGTTTATTTACATAAAGCAAACCAAAGTTCGTTGATCTTTAATTCTTGAATACAGAAATCATCTATTAATGCCTGTATGACACTACATTTTTCTTGCATTGTTTAAGTTTTGGAGAACAGTGCAAATATAATGTAATAGTAGAATTAAGTATGTGCAAAGAGTTCGACTGTATTAAGGTGAAAGCAAAACTGTCAACATTTTCGTTGAAGTTATCGATAAAAAATCAGGTTATGTAAAAAAAAAATTTTCAACTTAAAATTGACATTCCAAACTTAAATGTTGCTGTGTCAGCGGTTAATGGACAATTTTTGCGATTTAAAACTCTTTTTTTTTTTGGAGCATTTCTATTTCCTAGCGCTTTTTTGAAATAAAAAGAATACAACACTTACAAAAAAGATGACAGTTTTGTTTACGTTTTGTATATTTGGTTCTTTTTATCAATTGCTGTTTCTTTCTATCAATTCTATACCAATTAATAAAAGAAAAATTAAGTATCATACGGGCTTAAGCAACAACAGTTTTGTTTTCCATGCGGCTGCCTGGTATTAAGATACCTTAATCAACTGGAAATCAATTTGATGTTGGTGAGAGGATGTAAAATATACTCCAATCCACAGAAAAGGACAGTTATAAAATGGAAAATTGATCAATAAGATTAAATACAGACAGTCAGTAATGACAACCTCAGGTGGTAGGATGACTATGCGCTGCTGCTCAAAAACAGTATACAATTAGTCATGGCTAGGCTTGGAAGCAATTTAAGTACTGATGAGGACTGGTGGACATGAAATAGTAATGGTATGTACCCCAGCTAGAAATTCCTCAACTTTAATTTTCTTGTCTTCTCTAAAAATGTTAATGAGTCCAGTTTTATTACAAAAAAGAATTTTTCTTAGTTTTTAGGAAGTAAAAGAAAGCCTGATAAAATCATTAACAATTGTAAATCAAATGCGGCGACTATCAAGTTAAAATCAATGAATATGTCGCTTCACTTTTAGTACGACATGTGGCACAGAATCAATTTTTTTTTTTAAACTCAGAAAAGTGGTTCATTTATATTTGAGCACCAACTTAATTTCTGCGGAAACTTTTCTGAAACTGGAATATTTGCTCATTTCTACTCCTTGTTGGTTTGCCTTATCTTAGGTCTTCGTTAGCTTTGTTTTGATGGTTACGTTTCATATTAACTATAGCTACAGTTTTGAACATTTGGATCATTGGTTCATATTATTTTTCTTTGTGTATTGAATGTGCGTGGCCTTAAAGATTTAAAAAATTTAACTAATTAATTGCTTTGTCTTTTTAGGCGGCCATGGAACACTGCTTGGTTTTATTAATTCCTTCATCCACGTTATAATGTATTCCTATTACTTACTTTCTGCGATGGGACCACAAGTACAAAAATACTTGTGGTGGAAAAAATACATCACCGTTTTACAAATCGTAAGTTTTTTATTAACATATTTTGATCAATATATTGAACACAAATAAAATGTATATGATATGAGTTTTCATAAAGTTATGTTAAGAATTTTTCACTTAAATAAGTTTTAATTTCAAATAATTTCTAATTTTTATGCATATGCATTTACACAATAGTCTGGCTAAGTTTTCTTTACATTCAAACTATATAGTAAGCCGCTAACAATACACAAACTATCGTTCAGTGAAAAGGAATTGTATATAGGACATTACTTTGAAATGGAAAATTCATAAAATATTTTTCTTGGAGCTTCTATTAGGGATTTTTAAAGAAACTTTTCCAATCTTTTCAAAAACTCACTTCAGAACTTGAACTAAGCATTTTCACAATGTGTTTTCCCTTTTTTCTCTATGCTTAGAATACCGTAAGCATCTTAATGAAGGGTGTATAAAAGGCAAATTTTTTTTCTAAGGATTGGAGACTTTTCTCTAAATAACAGTAATTTTAATTTTTTTTATTATGATATTTTTCTTCAAAACAAGTTTTTTTTAAATAACTAAAAGCGACAGCTCTTCAGAACTCTGCAGAAACATCTTAGCAAAAAAAAAATTTGTTTTGGGCACGTATTAACGACTAGCAAAAAATAGTTATGTAAAATATCAAATTATTCCGAGAAAAAAATCACAGCTAATGATTTAAGGTTATGGGTAGTGGACACGAAGTGCATTATCAACAAGTCTTTACAGAGATAGGCGAGTCTATACCGGCTAATAACGAAACATTGATTCCGGACTCCCATTCCTGGCTGACGGGCCCTTTGAACCAGATTAAAGTGGGGCTTCATTATTATTTCATTATTATGCGGATGGATCAAGGACGAGGGAATAAACAGTTTATATAGAAAATACCTAGGAACTGCTGTTTCGTCTTCCAGACTATTGCACAGTTTCGCTGGCGGAAGTTTGGGCAAATAGGGAGCTAAATGAAATTCACTAAGATGAAAGTGCTCCTCGCAGACTGCACGAATGGCATTGGGATTGAGCTCTAATTTTCGTCAAATGCTTAAACAACCTCAATGCTCTGTCAATGATGTACCTCTCCATAATTTAATTTTTCAAACAAATTAAGTTGGCCAAAAGCTTACTGTTAAGGTGTGACTCACAATCAGAGTTGTGCAGTTCCACTACTACACCACTTGCCGATAGTTAAAAGTAGGATTTCATCGAGCAAATAAACCATTTTTCATTATTAAAACTTCCCTTTAACAAAAAGTGAGCATAATAATTGTTGATTTTTCGACCTTTTTAGTTTTAAAATGAAAATGCTAAATGTTTCTTCAAGCTTGAGGTCCAATTTTATAATTTATTTTAAAAAAATTTCCTTTCCAATATTTCGCTAACCTATGGGTAGCATCATCAGGGATTAAGGTATGTTTATTAAAAATGACTTTACAGCCACACGAAAAAAGCTCTTCTTTGTTGAGTTATTTTATTTATTTATTTATTTTGACAATACAATACAACAATAGAAATTTGGCAGAAGCACACATTGAGTGAAATTAAATAATTTTGGGATAAGAAAAATCATAAGAAATCAAAAAAAAAGTTTTATATAAACTTTAAAGCATTAAATTTATCGGAACCTTAACCCAACAGGTAAACTAATGCCAGGAACACAACTAGGACGAGCGACGAATTTCGCCCAACACGACGAATACGACGGTTAAAATTCGCTGTGTAAATTCTTCGTATGAAGCACAATAATGACGAAAAACAAAAACATCTGTTATAATTGATAAAGTTGTTTATTGTTTGTTCAAAGATAAAAAAAAATTAAATGAAACAAAGAATTTCAAATTTTGTAAAAATAATTAAAATAATGAACATCATGTTCATTATGGTAAAAGCCTTTTTGCTTGTACGTAAACATTATAATTTCACTTGTATCCATTTTCTCAGTTTTTTAATTTTATATTATTATAGTTGAACAGCTGATAGGGTGACCATATTAAAAAAAATGGTTGCTCAAAAATTTTGCATTACCAAAAAAAATTAAACACCACAAATATGTTTTATAATCTAATATTTTCTTTCAAATGCAAAAAGTCAAAGCTTAGCACTTAAAATAACAACGATTAAAGTAAAAATTAACTGTTTTTACTAAAACAGCGGAAAACTAAAACCAAAATGCCCACATGGTACTGATTTGTTCGTCGTTCGCCGGCGTAAGAAATGAAATAAATATATTTCAAGTATGCCGCGTACAACGAATTGCGACCGACGCTGTGAATGTATGCATTTTCATATACACCAATGTGTTTTATTTTTGACGGCGAATATTCGCGGCGAAAAATTCGTCGTTCGACCCAGTTGTGTTCCTAGCATAACGGGAGGTCTAGCTTCTGCATTTACCACATTTGGCTATGGCTTTGCTAAATCAAACTGCATTGGTTAATTAATTGGAAACTTTTCCCTGAAAAAAATAAATTTTTCATATACATACATATTTATTATTCCACCATATTTGAACCTTTTAAATCTGTTGCCACAAATTATCAAAAAAAATTATTTTTTCTTTCGGGTAGACTGTAATAATGAAAATTGTTTACCGGCCAGTTTATCGCTCACATCAATTAAAGCTTAAGTTTAGCTAACGCCAACCTTAACTATTTGTTTAATTTTTGTTTTTAAAACCTCAGAAATTACAATTGGCACAAACCTTGAAATGTTTTGGGATACGTTTTAATTATTCAATATCAAACCTTCAAAATCCAACATCAACATTTACTCAGTGAAAAAGACAATGCCAATTAAATAAAAGTTTTTAAGCAGCCCCTGCTAATGTAGGTGAAAGAAAAGACGGTCAAATAACTTGTGCAACACTAAAATCGAATGTGTTTAATCTTAATTTTGCAAAAGAACTTTAATATTTGTTTTTATATTTTTAGGTTCAGTTCCTCATCATTTTCTTTCACACACTGCAGATTCAATTCCAGCCTGATTGCCCATTCCCGAAGTCGATCGCTGCTCTGCTGACATTTAACGCCGGCCTGTTTACTTATATGTTTAGTTCATTTTACGTTCAAAACTACAACAAAAATAAAAAGCATGCCGCAGCATTAGCAGCTGCGAAGAATGAATGAGCAGCAGCGACGTTCGAAGCTGCCGTCTTCCTAATTTTTTACTTTAAGTCTTTACCAACAACTCGCTTTTACAATTAGATTTTTTTAAGTTATTTTAATATAAATGTAGCTGTTTTTATTTTATTTTTACTGAATATGATACAATTTTATGTTGCATTCTAGCTCGTGTTCAATCAAAAATATTTTAAATGAATATTTGTTTTAGGAACTCACTCTGCTTTTTATATACACACATACATATGTATTTCCATTCATATTTGGCTGCAAATAAATGTACCGTTTATTAATAAGTGGTTTACGGAAAGTGCAATGGAACCAAATATTTATATATATTAGATCAGCTTTAAGATATAGACGTCATCTTCTCTTATTTTAATTCTAATGCTTTCAAGCTAAATGTAAGTCGATACAAATTAATAAATTAAGATTGATTTAAAAAAAAAAATTAAAGAAAATATATCAAAAGTTGAGCCTAGTCAGGTATTTGAACAATTATAAAACATGTGATGAAAATTCAAAGCAAAGGAGCTACTACTTATTTCATATTCGAAAGCAAACCTATGACTAAGTTCTGGCGTTCACGAACGAATGAACTCGATAGTAAACATAAAACAAAGGAAGCAACAAATACAGAGTATTTGTCGATATCGGTTTCATTCGACCGCGAATGCCAGAACTTGGCCCCGGTTCATTTTTAACACAGCAGTGTCAAGGATTTACAAGTTGGCTGAGATAGCATAGCATTGCTTGCAAAACGTTTACACTAAACTTGGTTGTAATTTAATCTAATTAAAGAGAAAAAAGGATATACACAAATGTATCTAAATCTTTTTAGAAAACAAAGATATAAAATAAAACTAAATGTCTAAAAGACGAGTTTTCAATATAGATGATTTTTCATTTCATACGAAAAATTTTAATATTTCCGACTGCACACCGTATCGATAGTGCACCTCCTAGGGGAGGACTTCCATAAAAAAAAACTAAATATTGAAGTGGTTTTTTTCATCACAACATCGACAAAGTTTTGCCCTTGCAAATTGATTTACCCTAATATATACTCCCGGCACCCGCTTTGCGGAATACAAGAAACTAGCGGTCCACCCCAGCTTCGTACAGATGTTTATCAAAATTTTTAAAAATTATAAGCTTTAAATATGAACTTAATTATTTATTTGCTTTAAGAGCTAATTGAAATGTATTAATTCAGGTCTAAAAATAGACCTTACAAATGTTTTCTGTATTTTTCAGCCCTCTATGTGCCGCCGACAATTCGTTGATGCCAATCAACTAATCAACGGTTGAAAAAGACAGAATACATTTGTAAGGTCTATTTTTGGACCTAAATCTATATACTATAAGTTTTAGCTCACACACTCAAAAAGACGCAGGTGGTTACTAAAAACGAGCACATTGTGGTAAAAGTATGATTATTTTTGTCAATAGTAAAATAATTTTTCGAAAGGGATCAATAGACTTGGAAGATATACAATACATACAAAATACACACATACACACATAATTTTTATGATATCAGTTTAGATTGGTTTGATTCGAATATTCCTAAAAATCATATTTGCAACGTCACAGCCAGTAAATTTACTCAATAATATCTCTGCTATAAACGATGTTTGATATTGTTTTAGTTTGTGACAGCAAACTTAATTGATTTTGTAGAGTTCACACGCGGGATAGAGCAACATACAGTTGACGATGATTAAAACACTGTTTTCGTAGGTCGATTATTACTATTTGGAAGGTTTGAACTTGGGACTTGTTAATGGTAAAAGTAAAATATACTTTTATTGGAAATTGACGGCGTTTGAATAGAATGGACAGATCAGTATCCCAGATATCGTTGGACTCAGCTCTATTAACTCACTGGAGCATCGTCGCAGTGTGGGGTGTGTTACACTGTTCTATCGCTATTATAAAGGATTTTGCTCAGACGAGATTAGGGATCTTGTTCCCGAAACCCGCATATTTTTACGCAGCACACGTGCATCGTTAAGAGCACATCCGTTTGTAGTCGATTGGCCAGTGAACCGCACAACGCATTACAGAGAGAATTCGTTTTTCAGCCGCACGGTTCGTCTGTGGAACAAATTGCCTGCAGACATACTCCCCGCCAGCTACAATGTAAAGAAGTTCAAATCAAATGTGCACAAACACTACTCCCTCTTTCCTCCTCCCCAAAACCAATTTTCCTAGTTCCGGTACGATGCGCATGCATAAATAGGGGTCGTCCCCTGAGTAATGGTCCCAGCTAAAAAAAAAAAAGAAATGCGGTCGGGGGACCCCCGTTAGGAACGAAGTTCCTTACGTTTTTCTTTTCATCTTTGAATGTAATATAAGGTGAAATCTGTATGTTTTATTTTGTGTTGTTTTTGAAATTTTATGATTCTTTAAATTTTTGGAACGTTTTCCAACTAATTAATATTTATTGGTAGGTGTCTCCGCTGCTGTCAGTGGAGACACCGCCAATCATACACAACTGCTTTTCGACAGTACACCAATACATATAAACAGCTCACACGCTTTCGTGACGATTTCTACTAATTTCCACTACCAGCAAGCCGCGTTAAGGAACTTCGTTCCAAAAAAAAAAAAAAAAATATGAGACAGTTATCTGTCTGTCGGACCGGTGATAATGGTCGATACAATTAAATTGTCCTTCAACTTTTTAATAAGCAGTTTTTTCCCATTGCATATATTTTTTATTGGTAGAGCTTAAATTTATCAAAAACATGACTGTAATTAAAGTTAATAATGTTACTTCCTGTGAACTATCAAGAAGGATTTAGTAAATTAAAAACTCCTGTGGGGAATTAACTGCTTCCACGCTACAAGTGACGATGTCAATTAACTTGAAACTTTTTATTTAGCCGGTGGCTTTTTGAAAAAAATAGATTGTTTATTTCGTTCGCACCGACACTGTTGCACCAGAGCACATTCAATGAAAGTCAAAATTTATATTTAGAATGAAGTGGGGAAAAATCCTTTCGTAAATTTCATAAGCTATTGTGGGAAATCACTACCTTTAAGATGAGCTCGCATATTTGTCCGTAAGTTTAAATTTTGAAACGAGGTTAGAGGAGAGATAAGTTCGTGTATGTTGTGATAATATCTGCTCCCGTATGTCTGTTAACAATGGAAGAATCACCATCAAATACAAAAGCTATCCCGCCCCTAAATCACCGGAGGAGTTTCTAGGACTCATGATGCTTTCATCTCACAGAATTATACAGGCGTTTTGTAGTAATTTAGCAAGGGGCACATTTATTGGAATGGAATATATAGATTGTTACGTATAGTGGAAGTTTAAAAGCAGATCCATCGGTTTGTTCATCATTTGAAATAGATGACGTAACTGTTATCGATATCTTTCTGATTCTCTGATTTCAGCAAGTATCAAATTGGCAAGAGACGTCTTTCCAGTGCCACCTGCTGCATCCAAAAAGAATTTGTTACTATCAACGCTACCGACTGACAAAGTAAAGGTATTGAACGTAGAGGACGTTATGTTTTTCTCAGAGTATTTTCCCAATGGACGCCATTCTGTAGTAAGTATCTGCAGAATTCAAACGAGTTAAGGCTGCGAACGTGATGAATAATCATCCTCTGGTTGAGAAGGATTTTTATCGTAAACTCTTTGAACGACTTTGCACCTCCCTTTTGTAAACTTATGGTTAGCCTACACCAAATATATGCGCACATACATACATACATATGCATGTATATACATACGTGCCATTATACACATACACTTATTAAGCTTCGTATAGACGGTTGTCAGATCTTACAATATTGTAAGACCTATCAACATGCTTACAACAGTAGTCGAAATCTTTGCTCTCGAGGAATATAAAAATATGTACTTCCAAAAAAATATTTTTAAGTTATTGTTTTTTATTGATTTTTTTTTTATCTTCTACCTTATTTTCTTTTGTATTGCAAAGTTTTCCATTTACCTCTGGTAGGTTTTAAATCGCCATCGTAATAAAAAGGTACAACAAGCAATTTAAATAGATGTTGTGTTACACTATAATGTTGAATCAAGTCATTATTTCTGTACGAATTTAGCATGATTTTTAACTAAGTTTTGCTCATGCTAATTTTAGTTACCAAGCAACAGTAAAACCCAAAAATAGTAATTTTTCATGGTCGGCACATCTGGGATTCGAACTGTGATTTCTCGGCTTAATAGTTGGCTTAATAGTTTTCGATGATATGCTACAAACATTACTTACTAAAAATGTATTGTTATTTAAAGTAATTTATTTAGTATTTTATTTTAATTTATTTGATCTAAAAAATGCATTTATAGTTTTCGATTTTTGCTACTGCTTGGTCAAAATTCATTATTTTGATATACATAAGTGCCTATTTTTTAAATAAACTTAGGGATATCAAAGTTCACATACGACCTGGTATTACAGCTTTATATAGAAAAGCTTCTAATTAAACTTTGGTAAAGGGTATATAAGATTCGGCACAGTGGAAAATAGCACTCTTACTTATTTTAATGCTAAGTACTAGTAGCGTGGCTGGACTGGCCATAGTTAGGTCCCAGGATCAAATCATCGAAGAAACAAAATAACTTATAAATTGCTATTGAATATAGGAGGTAAATGGGATAGTTTCATGTACAAATTTTGGGTTAAATAGACTTCAAAGACATCCCATCAAGTGCATAATCATTACAGTCAAGACAAATTCAATCATTCCGTATTTGAAGTCAATCACAGTCAGTGCCAGAAGATGGTAAGTACGAAAATTCTTAAATCGAGTACAGGCTTTAACCATATTTAATTCGAAATTAGGATTGCATATGACTAAAGTCAATCTGAAACTGGAATTTATTATGATTAAAATTAAGTATTTATCGCTTGAAAAATTTGTACTTAAAATAATCACAACATATGTATTTGATTTAAGAAAATCTGTACTTATCGATCTTCTGACACCGCTTGGTATTAATTTAAGTACAAAAGGGTTGAATTGTTTTTTCAGTGTTTTACATTTTTCATACCATTTTAAATAAAATTTTTTACCGTTGCGAATTTTAGTCTGTTTGGTAGTTGCACTTTGTACGGAAGCCTCCTTGAGCAGGAGAGATGAAGGGTCATGTCGTTCCGAGCAAGCCTCAAAAAAGAAATGCTAATTTGGGTTACATTTAACACCTATAGAAGCAGGCTGGTGCTAGTTAGAGAAAAAATATATTAAAATATTACCTAGAAATAGGTAGTTGATATATTGAAGGCAAAATGTAATAAGGATCGGTTTCACTTACATCTTATATCACAAGAGATGACTCCACAGTATGCAGAAAAAACAGAATTCGTTGGTGACCCAATTTCGGCAGTTGCACTAACTGTTAATAAATTCTTGTTTAATAGCAACGATTTTTGTAGAACCATACCATTGAACCAGTAGTTTCGACTGCCGATAAAATTAGTCCATTGCTTAGAATTTAAAAGTCTTGGCTTTGTTCTTTTATATTATTTAACTGTATTTCATTCTTGTTTATTTTCTTTCTATATTTCTTTTATTCTATTACTCGTTTTTCCTCTGATAAGCTTTTTGAGTAGAGTTCATTTTAAATTAGGTCGCTAAATAGTGGTTAAGTATGACTAAAATCACAGCACTACTTATTTGCTTTATATTAAATGGTAATGTGTACCGTTTAATTGATGAAAAGTATCAGGTAAAACTTAATATATAACTTTAATTTTCTGCTATAAACTAGCCTATTAAAATTAACCACCATATATGTATGTAAGTAGTTCCAACAACGGTGCTACAAAATTTCGGTTTTCATTCGTGAATTAATGTTAGGAAAAAAAACATAAGGAATCTTCTAGGGTATGTACTTGACCCGTATTACGAATTTTATAAGTTTAAAAGCTATTTTCGGTAAATTGTGAAATTTGTTGTTGATAACACTAATAACACTGTACAACAGTGAAAATGGGTTCAAGCAAAAAATATGTAGGTTGTAGGTATTTTGGTGCTCTAAGCCCAAATCTGCTTTTTTTTCTCTATCACGTAAGTATCTGTTATCTTTTTTATTGGCGTAGCTAATTTTATCCCTAAATTATAGAGATACACCCATATATTTAACCATGAATAGCACACCAAAAGATGCGCTATAAAATTGTATTTCAAATACCATTTTACTCACCACTAATTTCAAGATAAATATAAAAAAAAAGATTCACTGAAACAAAGTTACTACATTTTCTAATCCTAAGATCCATAAAATCTACCACTTTCTTTTAGTTCTGTTACCTGTCTGCAATAATGTTTTAATTGTATGACCAAGTGAATACATACAAATTATTACAATTAGAGATACCTGCTTCAAACTGTGAATAAAATCAATATTGGCTTATTTTTATATTTTATTTATTTCTTAGACATGTTGAATTTATTGAAATGTACAAAATATAAAATTCTGCCTATTTCTATTTTTTTTTTTTTTTTTTATTGAATATTAAAAACAAAAAAGAAAGTGAATTTGCATGAAAAAAAATTTGTTTTCGCCATTGATTTCTGAATAACTTTAAAACGGAAAAGGATAAAAACAAATTGTATACCAGTATTTGAAATAAAATTTTATAGCGCATCTTGTAGTGTACAGGTGACTAAAATTGGAGAAGGGTCTTTCGAATTATGGTGAAATATAGTTTAGGCGACAAAATTAGAAAAAATTCTTACGTGATAGAGAAAAACTGAAAGCATTTGATTTTAGCACACCAACATACATATAGTCTACATAGTTTTATTCAAAATTCAAAAAAAAGTGTTATTTTGCAGAACAGTATATTACATTTTTCTATTCGCTCATCTCACTCTATGCTTATTTTAATTATTAATTTGTGATGACAAAAGTAGGCAATCGTTGTTTCAGCCAATCTAAAAATTGTCGCAATCCCATATTTATTGCTATTATGATATTGCCGTAATGAACATGGATTGGTTTTTATACTCTTAATAAATAGTTTGCCTGATATAATACAGCCAATTCTACTCATATACTACCGACTTAATTTTTTTCGAACCAATCTTATTCTGCATGTTATAAGATATATATTTTTTATTTACTCTTTCTGTGTATGCCTTTTTTCGCCAAAAATTTTGGAAAATATACATAAATGTTTTATTGTCACATATTTTGGAAGAAAAAGCCAAACTTTCTAAAAACATTTGGCCCATGGTGAAACTATAAGCTGTAGCTGTCTTTACAGAAAACCTTAGCAAGTAAGTGTAACAAAAAAAAAAAAAAACAATTTTTGTTTTGGGAAATACGATCAAATATGAACTTAATTATTTATTTGCTTAAAGAGCCAATTGAAATGTATTCATTCAGGTCCAAAAATGAACCTTTTCAAAAAATATTTGCTGTATCTTTCAGCTGTCTATATGCCGACGACATTTCGTTAGCACCAACGAAATGTCGTCGGCATATAGACAGCTGAAAGATACAGCAAATATTTTTTTAAAAGGTTCATTTTTGGATCTGAATTAAGGAAATACGATCTGTTACCGCTGTTTAGCTTGGTTTTCGAAGCTTGGTCCTTTTCGGCAAATAAGACTCGTTATGTTGAGAAAAATAAATGTTTTGGTTAAATATCTAGTAGAAAGCATCAACCATCAAAAGTAGAAAGCATCAACATGTTTACTTTGTTTTCTTATTTGTTGCACATTTTTTTTTTGTTTGTTTGTTATTTAATTCATTTAGTCACATCGTTTGTTTCCTACTAAATCAATAAACCAGAATACAGGCAGATTGAAAACAAAAAATAGGAAATTCTACTGCATTTCATACACACAAAAATTCCATCACATAAAACTTGCAAACATACAACATGTACAATCCCAGCCTTCAACTTTATTTCAGATTTTCAAATGAAATGAAAAAAGAAAACATACTGTGCAAAAGTGAAAGATGAGAAAAACTGCCATATGAATAAAACAAATATCAGTAGAGTCTATTTGACACATGTCCCTAACAAACCATTATGTGATGTATCACAGCTTCAAACATGAATCTACAGGACATTCAACAATGACATGACACTGTTTTTGCCATTCTAACGCAAACTAACAAATGTGGGTGTTGTGTTTGGTTATGAAAAGTAAACTGCAGTACGTAACGCAATGCAAACTTATAAAAAAGTTTGCATGTTGCGCTAATAACTGAAAGTGAAAAGTGGCTTGCAATGTGTGGTCACTTGCACGTAATTTCCTTTAATTCTATTTATGCAACAATACACCAAAACTCCAATCTATTATTCTTTAGTAAAACGCATTCAGATAATCGCAAGTCGAGAATATCGAGATTGCTATCACGATATTCTCAGATGTTCATCTGGACGGCTCGAATTGGAAGGACAAAAAAATTTATCGACATCACAATATAGATTTTTCGACAGTCATGAGAAAAAAAGCTCGATGGTGCCAGTTTTAATTCTTTTTTTATTCTATTTTTTATTTTTATTTTTGCATAGGAGCCCCATAAACAGGCATGGTTTGAAGTCGAGTGTTCGAAAAAAAATTTGGGGACTAAAATTAATTGACTCTTCAATGACTGGTTAGGCAAATATATGTCCAACTTCAGTAATGGTTGTCTCCGCAAAATCATTTTTCGATCCTACAAAACTGTTAACACTTTTCGTTAGTTCTACTCCCATTTAAAAAGGGGAAAACAAAATAAAACGGGCTCCTCGAAAATGATCTTGTTGATATGTCATTGTGGAACTTTTTTTCCTCATCCCAAAAGGTAATGTTAAAAAAAATGATATCGAAATATCGATTGCGCTATCGGCTTAACCTAATTTTGATATTACGCTTGGCCCATGGCCAAGAACGAACTCTTGTAGTCCTGTTTTTAAAAATCTTGACCAGTATAGGAATATAATTAAATTGGGCCATTTTGGCATTTGCAAGACTGCCACGACTATGGAACTTTGCTTGAATTCGCAACAGGAAACTGATCAACATTTGATAGTTGTTTTAATGTAATGCAAATAATTAATACTTACATCAAATTCATTCAATTAAATTTCTGAACTTTTGACTTAATACGATTTTTTCTTTTGAGAGAAAGTAGAGCTCTGCAGCGCATAATGGTAATGCAACCTGGCAAAAGTCATATAAATATTTTCATTGGCCCATAACTGTAGACATCGAAAAAGTATGCTTTAAGACATTTAAAGTCACTGCTAAATAAAAGTATGCTTTTTGTCTACTACAGACCTTTACACCTTTAGCCCCCTTTACGCTCAAAAGTTTGCTCTAAACTTAAAATCAGCAGAAGTTGTCTTTAACTTATTTAGCAACAGCTTTGCTCAAACAAATGTCACTTTTATATGTAAAAGCTTTTTAATGTAAATTTTTTAAAATTAAATAATTATATTAAAGATTTTTTAATTACTATTATTAATTAGAATTTTCTTTAAAATTTGACTTTTATTCAATTCGCTTTGATGTTTTTCGCTTACTTACTAATACAATCTTACATTTATGTAGGTGTGTGTTTACATGTATACATAATTTTTGAGAGTCATCTCATTAAGCCCGTATGATACTTAATTTTTCTTTCATTAATCGGTATAGGATTGATAGAAAGAAACAGCAATTGCTAGAAAGAACCAAGTATACAAAACGTAAACAATGCTGGAATCTTTTTTGTAAGTGTTGTATTCTTTTTATTTCAAGCAA
The DNA here is from genome assembly GCA_963662145.1 of Sturmia bella. Classification (NCBI taxonomy): domain Eukaryota; kingdom Metazoa; phylum Arthropoda; class Insecta; order Diptera; family Tachinidae; genus Sturmia; species Sturmia bella. Next base: position 74,066,865 of record OY759168.1, read on the forward strand.
GCGCTAGGAAACAAAAATGTTCTAAGAAAGAAGCATTAAATCGCACAAATTGTCCATGAACCGCTGACACAGCAACATTCAAGTTTGAAATGTCAATTTTAAGTTGAAAAGTTTTAAATTTTTTTTTGGACATAACCTGCTTTTTTATCGATAACTTCAACGAAAATGTTGACAGTTTTGCATTTATCTTAATATAGCTGAACTCTTTGCACATACTAAATTCTACTATTATATTATATTTGCACTGTTCTCAAAAACTTCAACAATGCAAGAAAAATGTAGTGTCATACGGGCATTAGAGATGGGATTTGTGTTAAATTTGTAAGAGCTTGTCTGATAAATAACTTGGCATTTTTGATAAATAATGTGGCACCCATTTAAAGCTGATTCTGTTTAAAGTCAACTTTAATTTTTTATTTGGTTTTTTTCGACCGCTGCTTTTATATTTTATATATTTATTTTCTTGAGCTAACTTTAATTTTGACTATAATTAAAAAAGGTTAGCAACACGTTTTAAAATTTAAGTTGTTTCTAAAAAGAACCGACTTTAGTGTTTGACAAAACAAACTGTCCCATACAGTCCTAAGCTGCATATTAGAGCTAAGTGATGTTAAATTATTTTTATATTGAAAGATCCGATTTTTGCTTTAACAAATTGTAAAAGTAAATATAGTAAAATATAAATTTTATTTAAAACGTTGAGATTTTTAAAAGTTTCTTAAAAACCAGAATCTGAAATGGCCTAAGAAAAAAATGTAGATGTTATTTAGTCTCACAAAAAAGAAAACTCGATTCTGTCCACGGAAAACGCAAAGGACGACATTTAGAAATTGAATAAAGATTAAAATATATTTTTGGGTCTGTTTTAAATAGTCTTGAGCTAGCTTTAAACACTTAACTTGAACACTTTTGGCTGATAAGCTAGTTATTTAAGTTGGAGTAGTTTAAATAGTACCGATCTGAAAATCAAATCAATCGCAATATTTATAGCCGAACTTAACTTAGACTTAACTTATAGAAATTTCTAGTTAGACATATTAATTTTCAGCAGTACAATCGACTTTTTCTACAATCTTATTTCTAAGATTGTAGATGTTCATTTGATTTTAATAATAATACTTTATTAGGTATTTCTTATTCTTTACTTTTAAGCATATCGCGGAATTTTAGAAGCCTGGATGATGTCTTAAAAGTTTGAATTCAAAATTCTAATTAACTTCTCCATACCATTGCTGCCTCTTTTATACTAATTCTAAATGTTGACATTTACGCGGTTGTAAAATTGTGTATCATAACAATTGTACACAAAAGTATCATAAAGAGTTGCACTCTGAACTAAAAGCATAGTTGTAAAGATGCAATGTTGTATTTAATGACATATCCGTTAAGTTTAAATAATATAAAATATTGTAAAAATAATACTTATTAGATAAATGTGGGCTGATACAACAGTAGATATAGCATCATTTGATCTATAATTTTCAATAGTTATTTTATATTACGCTAGATATATTCACTTATTCACCTAACGTAATTTAATACGGAAGATTAAAAGCTGAATTTACATTTGCTAATATTCGTAACTATATAGTTCTAAATTTTAGAAATTATGGTTTTGTAACTAATAAATTTAATTATTTTATACAACTAGAAATGTCATTATGGCTCCGCAGAAATAAATAATACGGTTTTCGGTTCTACAAAAAAGTATGCCTTTATTTTACACTTTTTTCCCCAAAATGCGAGTTTTAATCTGTAATTGTGATTAAGATAAAAGAAAATGTTATGTTATAAGCATAAATATGTTATAAACATAAAAAATATTATAAAACAATACTCGATTGAATTTTCTTTGCAAAACTAAATTGAAAATGTTGCCTTTCATAGTACAAAGGAAAACATCTTAAATAAATATGCCTATTCCAAATAGATCGATATCTAGGATAATGTAATATTAATATTTAACACTGCATTACTAATGACGCATCCCCTTGGACTAGAACTTTCTAGAAGCCTAGAATACTGCAATTGATTTGAGACTGGGATCAGTCTTGTTTAAGCTGTGGTACTGTGAAAAAGTTAATTATTTTATCTAACAGTTTTATCACTGTGCTAGTTGAAAACCCCGACAGACGGGTCACCCAGTGACAAAACCTAATTCGGTTGCGTTGAATTCAGTGGTGCTAACCGTTTTTATAGGTTAGCTTTTGTTTTTGCGATATACCGTTATTTAGATGAAAAAATTTAATTTTTTGCAAAAGTTCGAAATTTATTGCTTTTAAAACAGCATAAAAAAATCTAAAAATTAAGTTATGCTGATGAACTTTCACTCATTTATAACAAATAAAGTTTCAAACAAAAGAATCTTTAAAAGACTAAAATCGACGCACAACTTTGGAAGTTATTCACAAAAATTGCAGTTCCAAACGGTCACCAGACGAAGCCTCAAAAATGAAAAAAAAAAAAATTTTTGGTTTGGTAGTTTTTTCAAGATTTTAAGCCGTTTTTGGGTTAAGGTGATATATGTTGCCGTAACGGTATATCTCAAAAACAAGAGCTAACCTAAAAAAAAAAACGGTTAGCACCACTGAATTCAGCGCACCCGAATTAGGTTTAGTCACTGGGTGCCCCTTTAAAATTCAAACACAGTGTAATTCAAATTTTGAACCGGAAACCTTTAAAAATAGAAGAAGTAAGTGTTTACATAATTAAAGAATCTGCAAATCATGTTAATAGAATAAGAACATAACAATACATATAGTGAAACAAGTTAAAGTGCCCTCGTTATACCATGTGTACCTAAGTCTGGGGTAAGTACTTAAAAGTTAATTTAGTTCAGAAATTCGTGCGTGACAGGAACTATTTTATCTATGTAAGTATTTTGAAAGAAATTCCTTTTTAATGTAGATATATAGTTAGCTGATTAATTAAAATAGATGGGCACAGAACAATTATGCAAACAATGAGGGCAGAAGTACCTGCCCTCAGAATCTTTTATTCGTAAAGACCTAAGTGAACAATTTGGTCTAAGCACTATCCGTTCTAGATGAAGTGTGCCAGAGGGCGTAAAAAGAAGGGGTGGCAAAATTTGTATTTAATTAATAAGCTATGAAGGAAAACTAGTCACAGCCTTCGTTTACCGTGCATAGTGTATCTTTCTAACGAAGAAAGAATTTTTAAATTCGGTGAATCAGTTTCGTAGCCTATTCGATGTAATAATCACACCTTTCTTCTTTATAATATCAGTATAGATAGTGAAATCTTTGAGCGATAAAATATGAGTGTACATGGAATAACCGAATTTAATAGCTTGGGTCGCTTCCCATGTCTGAAGAATAAAATCAGGGTGTAAAACTGGTAAATGTATTTTATTTGAAAAAAATTTTTTGGAATACTGACGAATATCTAAAGGAGTCGGTGAAATTGCTCTCCCATCTTAGATTCAATAAAAAACTTGAGCACAGCAAAGCGTGCGGTATATTTATATATTTATAAATATCTAAGAATAGACGTATAGAAAATTATAATGAAAAACTAGTAAAATTGATCTAGTAGCGCTCCGTTTTAGAAGAGTTGAAAAAGGTGGGGCTAGGAATGAGCGTGCTATTTTTTTTTTATTTGTAGGATGGTTAGGTTAGGTTAGGTTGAAAGGAGGGGTTCTTCTGCCCATGTCTTACGACATACACCTTAGCCAATATAGGCTTGTTGTGCGCTCCGTGGATTTACCGTGATACAGTTTGACCCATAGGTCTATAGGAACTCCGTGTCATTCACAAAGTTCCTTAGTTTCCTCCAGCATACGCCCCGTAATTGGGTTATGTCTGGTAAGGTGTCTCTCCAAAAATGTCGGGATCGTATTTGTGAGAAAGCGGGGCACTGACATAAATAGTGCTCCAATGTTTCGCTTTCCTCCAAACTTTGTAGGATACTTGTTACAAAAAAAAAACCCCCCTTAATGGAAAGTTATATAACTGCTTATTAGCAAAAGGTTGAAAAAGAATGATATAATAAAATATGAGATAGCTATATTTATATATATTCAGTTGCAAAGTTGCTAAACAACAAAATAGCCGTCGTCGTCGAAATCATGTTCCTCTATCTAATGATGAAGTCTTGATTCTATAGTTGCCAAGCTTGCTGGTGAGATGGAAAAAGGCCATCCGATTGGAAAAGCTACTGTTAGGTATGGATAAATAACAGTAAATAAGTTTATGTGAGTACATGTGAAAATAAGTTTATCCTCAAGATACATATATACTGACGCGTCACAGCTACGAAGCAAATAATTGCATTCAATATGAAGTCAGAATTTGAGATTTGATTTAACTACCATCAGTCACAGTAATCACAGAAGGCATGAACAAGTCGGAAACGATGAGTACTCCGGCAAAACTGGGTATACATTTTCGCGATTTCACTGTAGACAGTGGAGATACTTCTTTTTTTGCTTCCATATAGCCATCACAATACTAGGGGACATAAATATTTGTTCAAGTTTCCGGCTTTGGTTTTCATAAATTTAATATCCCGTTTTTTAAAGTGTACATCATCGACTGAGCCTAGATTGATGTTGGCCTGTGATTTTGACACTGTCATATCTTACTTTTATTGAAGGTCTAAAAATTTATTCTATTAGCATAGTTATAAAAGGTAAGAGTGACATGTATTGATGTCAATAAACAAAATATGTGAGAAAATATGGATGGAAATGAAAGATATTATGGCAATAAAAACTACACCACTTATAAATCAGGAAAAGAAAATACAAAAACGAAAGAGACAGTTTGCACCTTTTTTTCTACCACACAAACCAGCAAAAAAGGATTGTCCTGTTATGTTTATTTCTACCATATATTTAGCTAGTCTTGCATTATTATTTTTTTGCTAGAACTTTTGCTGTTATCATTACGCTTAGCTTATCGAAACACAAAATGACATGCCTTAATTGTTATGTCAATCGTACAATTTAACTCAGGCCAATAGCAGATAATAATCAAGACTTTGAAGCGGCGACTGTTGACTTCAATGTCCTGGAATAAATCGCCTTGTGCTCTGTCTCATCGGCAAAAAAGTATAAAAGTGAATCAGTGTATTGAAAAAGAAAAGTGAATTCCGCTAAATACGAGACTGACTGGTACAGTAAGGGTTCCGTACTATAACGCTGAATCAATTTTACTTAGCGAACAAAAATTGCGCCTTGCATGTAACACTCTTTAGTTTTGCGTTTTAGTAAAAAATTTAAAATTTCTTATTGTAATGACCAGCCAGTTGCACATCCAGTGAAATTATGGTTAGAAAAATAGAGCTGATTTTCAAACTAAAGGGTGAATTTAAATTTCGCCTTTTTGTTGTTTTTGGTATTTGTAGTTGTAACGGCTAGTCAACCACATATGCAGGGAAATGAATATATCTTACGGTTAAAAGTTACAGGGAACTTTTAAGCTAAAGATGGTCTTTTGTGTTGGGCACCATTTCAATTTTCACCTTCAGTTGTAGAGGCCAAGCCAACTGGTATACTGTACTTATTTTAAGTGTATTCCTCTTGCGCTTCACAGCGTACAGTTAATTTTTAAACTTTCACGACTTTGGGATTTTTTGAGGTAGAGGCCAGGTAGCTAGATAAAATACTGTACAAATAAATACTGTACAAATTTCAAACTTCAATCTCTCACGGTTGAAGAGTAGAGGTAGTAAATGAATAATAATAATTTCAGACTCATGCTCATTTGTACAAACGTTGAACACGTTAATATACACGTGGAAAAATGTGAAAATTTACTTAAATTATTTCTTCAAAGGCACTAAGCTGTTCCAAAGCGCACAACATGGGCCAACGCTCACAAGTAGACCACTATTGTATGTATTGTATTATGACTAGGTTGGTCCAGGATGGCCCTTTGCACTGCGACCATAGATGATCTATTGTGCAACAAGTGGACCACTAACATGGAAATGCAAAAATTTACTTTCCTTGCTCTTTTAGAAACATTAAAATTAAAGTGTGAAAACTTTCGCATTGCACACTACAAAGATTATTTAAAAATACTTATTTAACAGTTGCGAGTATGCAACTCCTGAACTAACACCAAACTGTGTTTCGTAAATTTTTGTAGGACTTCGTTTCGAATTTTTCGAAACTGCTTCACGTCTTTAAAATTTTTATTTTATTTTTTATTTTTATAACATATGTACATATGTATTTATAACAATAAACAAACTGATACCTCACCGCCAAATTGGCATTTTAGAGGTTCGCTGATAAAATTAATGTCTTTAGAAATGTTAATTCTAAATATATTATAAATCAACAATATTCAGTATTTTTTTTATAAATTCATTTTAGAATCATTATGTACATTATAACAGAAGCTCATCAACGGTTTGGAATAAAAAAGATTTTAAAGAAGATTTGAACTGTGATAGCCTTGATGCAAGTTTAATATTTAATTTTTGCAATGTGCAAACTCTTGGCAAATGTCAGTGCTTTACAAAGAAAACTACTTCTGGTCTTAGAAATTTACATTTCTTCGAACTTAATTTTAAGTTATATTTTTTACTAAATTTTTGTTTGTTTGTGTGGCGCAGAAGGCAACCGTTTATTAAACAACTTATTCGATTTAAAAACTAGAGGTGGGATCATACGATTGCCGCAATGCACCAATTTTTGTTACATTTTGTGTGCCAATCGTGTGATAGCACAATTTATTGGCTCATGCGGCAACCAAAACGAATGTTGTTCCTATTTGTCCCAATCAAATACAACCCTGATGCGACAACCGTGTGAACACTTGACATACAACTAATCACCAATAAAAATTCTAAAAATGCACCAATATTTATTGTGTTCTCATGCGGCAACCAAAGAAGACAATGCCCGCTAATAATATACATACATATTATGTATGATATACATATATAATATTGTTACGTTTTAACCTTTTCAAAACGTTTTCCGTAGATTCTTTAATTGTAATGAAGTTAAAACACTCACGTCTTCAGTTTACAATAATCAACAGTTCAACACTTTATTTATTTGAACACACTATACTTGTAAACACTTTACTAAAAGAACAACACTTTCACTTAATCACTTTTTATTACTTAAGACACTTTACACGTTAGCGCAGCTAAAAATCGACTGACTGTTCAGCGTTAAGCTTCGCTGCTTTTATACCTCCAATGATCATTACTAGAACATTCTAGACGTTTACAGAAGCTAATCACGCCACATCTACATATAGTGCGATGTGCGATGACTCATCATGAACAAAAGATATACACACACACCGACATACATGCGATGTGCGATGACTCATCATGAACAAGAGATATACACACATACCGACATACATACACGCGGCAGCAAAACTCAAGCATCTGAGTCGCGCACATACATGCACACACGAATATTGTATCGTGCGGTGGTGGTTTCTTTTATTTCGCTGTTGTGCTTATTTATCCACACATGTGTGTCAGTATGTGCACACTCGCTGTGCTGCCGTTTTGTTTATCAACAAGCTTCTATGTATGCATGTGTGTATATACCTCCTGTGTTCATTTACAAATAATAACAAGACAATATACGCACATATAAAATAACGATGATTTAGTACGTTCTAGAACAATCACAATCGGTCCGTTCACGACCAAATTTGTAACAGTATATTGTTACAAATTTGGTCGTGAACGGACCGATTGTGATTGTTCTAGAACGTACTAAATCATCGTTATTTTATATGTGCGTATATTGTCTTGTTATTATTTGTAAATGAACACAGGAGGTATATACACACATGCATACATAGAAGCTTGTTGATAAACAAAACGGCAGCACAGCGAGTGTGCACATACTGACACACATGTGTGGATAAATAAGCACAACAGCGAAATAAAAGAAACCACCACCGCACGATACAATATTCGTGTGTGCATGTATGTGCGCGACTCAGATGCTTGAGTTTTACTGCCGCGTGTATGTATGTCGGTGTGTGTGTATATCTTTTGTTTATGATGAGTCATCGCACATCGCATGTATGTCGGTGTGTGTGTATATCTTTTGTTCATGATGAGTCATCGCACATCGCACTATAGATGTGGCGTGATTAGCTTCTGTAAACGTCTAGAATGTTCTAGTAATGATCATTGGAAGTATAAAAGCAGCGAAGCTCAACGCTGAACAGTCAGTCGATTTTTAGCTGCGCTAACGTGTAAAGTGTCTTAAGTAATAAAAGTGAAAGTGTTGTTCTTTTAGAAAAGTGTTCTTAGTAAAGTGTTTACAAGTATAGTGTGTTCAAATAAATAAAGTGTTGAACTATTGATTATTGTAAACTGAAGACGTGAGTGTTCTAACTTCATTACAATTAAAGAATCTACGGAAAACGTTTTGAAAAGGTTAAAACGTAACAATTGGTGTCAGAAGTGAAATTGTAAAATGAAGTTCCACGAGCTTAAAGTGGAACAACTGAAAAAGGAGTTGTGCAAGTTGGATCTGCCCACAACTGGTAATAAAGTGGAGCTGCAGAAGAGGCTAATGGAGGAGTTTCATCGGCTAGGCCTGGACATCAATACTCATAACTTCGAAGAAAAAGAAGAACTGGAGATGAGTACACGAGCAGTTGCAAGTAGCATGGACTTAAACTCGATGTTTGCTGCCATGATGCAGTCTATCAAAGAGGCGTCCAGGGCTACAAATGAAACTATGATGCAGTCTATCAAAGAGGCGTCAATTACAACAAATGTAATGATGAAAGCGAATAATGAAATGCTTCTAGCAGAAATAAACGCAAAACATACGACAACGAATGAAAATTTGATGAAGCTTTCTTCCGCTATAAACCAGAGAGTAAATGCCATGGAAGAAAAATTTGTTGCCCTGGAAAATGAGGTCGATCAAAAGCTTCATAGCCTGGAAGCTAGAATGAATGGCCTTCAACTGCAGGAGGGGCCAGTGCGAGTCATTCCGGAAGTCGCGAGCAGAATAAAAGCGCCCACCTTTGATGGCAGCACACCTTTTAACATTTTCCAGTTTCAGTTTGAAACTGTTGCCAATAAAAATGCATGGACGGAGGAAGAGAAGTGCATTGAGTTAATTTTGGCGTTGAAGGGTGTCGCTGCACAGGTCCTGGAAACAGTGCCCGCTTCATCTAGAGACAATTATGAAGTCATCATGGCAGCTTTGCAACGTAAGTATGGTGGAGAGCACAAGAAAGAAATCCACAGGATGGAGCTGAGAGGCAGAGTGCAGAGAAGCAATGAGACTCTTCAAGATTATGCAATGGAGATTGAGCGTCTTGTGCAGCTTAGCTATCCTGGAGAGAGCTACTCGTTTTTGGACCATTTCAAGACGGAGGCATTTGTGAACGGAATTCGAGATCCCGACATTAAGCTTGCTGTGTGCGCAACACAAAAGCCGTCATTCGCCGAAACCGTATCATTTGCGTTGGCCCAGGAGACAGCCAGACTAATTTCAAGGCCACAGGTCCACAAAATACGGGAGCTAGAGGTAGTTCATGAGCCAGGAGATGGCTTGGCCGGTATGATTAAAGAGGCAGTGTTGCAAGCGTTGGCCGAAATCTCGAACAAAGGCCGAGCTAAGTGTTTTAACTGCGGAAAGAGAGGCCACTTTCAGCGCAACTGTAAAGCTCCCAGGAGGCGTACTAGATCCGTATCTCGACAGAGGCCGAGCAAAAGGGCAGGCCAACAACAGCTGACTAAGAAGTCACGATCATACCAATGGGGAAACAGGCAGAAAGAGTGCGTTATTGATGTTCGGCTAACGCAGATAGACTCTCACGACGACTGGCCAACTGCGCAGGAAAATGACCCGGTGCTCGGAAATATAATAACTGCTAAGAAGAGTGATAGCAGGCCTGCACGCAATGATATTGCGGCTGAGAGTCCCCTCGCTAAAGCTTATTGGGCACAATGGAGCAACTTGCAGCTGGTAGACGGATGCTTATACCGTATATGGGAAAGTGCGGATGGCAAAACTACTTCTAACTTAATAGTTGTACCATCATCGAAGATACCGGAAGTTTTGCGAGAGTTCCACAATGGTCCCAGTGGAGGTCACCTTGGAGTTAATAAAACACTGGAAAAGGTAAAGCAGCGTTTTTACTGGGTTGGAGCGCAACAATCAGTAGCCGACTGGATTGCGAACTGTAAGGAATTTATAGCGGCGAAGGGTCCAGCACGGAGAACTCGAGCACACCTGCAGCAGTACAATTCGGGTGCGCCCTTTGAGCGAATAGCTATGGATGTAGCAGGTCCTTTTCCAGTCAGTACTGCCGGTAATCGTTATGTCCTTGTGGTGATGCACTATTTCAGCAAATGGCCAGAAGTATACCCCATACCAAACCAGGAGGCTCAAACTGTGGTAAATGTTTTCATCAATAATTGGGTGTGCAGATATGGTGTTCCGATGGAGTTGCAGTCCGATCAAGGCAGAAACTTTGAGTCTGCAATTTTTAAGGAAATGTGCGAGCTCTATGGAATAAGAAAAACCAGGACAACACCGCTTCACCCGCAATCCGACGGTATGGTTGAAAGATTTAACCGCACGCTGGAGGAATACCTGAGGAAAGTAGTGAGCGACCATCAGAGAGACTGGGATGAGCACATTCAAAAATTTTTGTTGGCATACAGGTCCGCTGTGCATGACTCAACGTCTAAAACACCAGCAAAAATTGTCTTTGGAACAGAACTCAGATTGCCTGGCGATTTGGAATTTGGCATAAAACCTATACCGAAGAATGAGGATGCCGAGAATGCTTCACAGGACAAAAGTGACCTGCACGACCTTCACGAATTTGTACGCAACAGAATTCGAGTAGTCAGCGATAAAATGAAAGCCAGGTACGATCGAGCAGCAAATTCCGAAGGATTCCGCGAGGGACAACTGGTTCTACTATATAACCCACAAAGGAAGAAAGGACTGTCTCCCAAATTACAAACGCATTGGGATGGACCGTATAAGGTGATTAAGAGGTTGAACGACGTTGTATACAGGATACAGAAGCATAACAGCCATCGATCCAAAATGAAGGTTGTACACTTAGAACGACTCGCAAGGTACGGAAGTAGTGGTTCTGGGCCTGTTCGGGACGAACAGGCTTGAGCGGGCGGCAGTGTTACAAATTTGGTCGTGAACGGACCGATTGTGATTGTTCTAGAACGTACTAAATCATCGTTATTTTATATGTGCGTATATTGTCTTGTTATTATTTGTAAATGAACACAGGAGGTATATACACACATGCATACATAGAAGCTTGTTGATAAACAAAACGGCAGCACAGCGAGTGTGCACATACTGACACACATGTGTGGATAAATAAGCACAACAGCGAAATAAAAGAAACCACCACCGCACGATACAATATTCGTGTGTGCATGTATGTGCGCGACTCAGATGCTTGAGTTTTACTGCCGCGTGTATGTATGTCGGTGTGTGTGTATATCTTTTGTTTATGATGAGTCATCGCACATCGCACTATAGATGTGGCGTGATTAGCTTCTGTAAACGTCTAGAATGTTCTAGTAATGATCATTGGAAGTATAAAAGCAGCGAAGCTCAACGCTGAACAGTCAGTCGATTTTTAGCTGCGCTAACGTGTAAAGTGTCTTAAGTAATAAAAGTGAAAGTGTTGTTCTTTTAGAAAAGTGTTCTTAGTAAAGTGTTTGTTTACAAGTATAGTGTGTTCAAATAAATAAAGTGTTGAACTATTGATTATTGTAAACTGAAGACGTGAGTGTTCTAACTTCATTACAATTAAAGAATCTACGGAAAACGTTTTGAAAAGGTTAAAACGTAACAATACATACATACTATGTATGAAACTAAATAAATGTATACATACATATATTTATTTAGTTTCAAATTTATTTAAACGCGTCTTCCATGATTTTTGCTTTTCAACCAGTAAAATTCAATTGTTGTTACTATTAATTTTTTGCTTTTACAGCCCGCACAACATTATAATAATAGCCGAAGCAATTTTCTTTCTCTTTAATGAACAAACCGTCTGCTACAACAGCTCTTTCTCAGAGTTGCCGTATAATATAACAATCGTGTGACTATAATGCGGCAATTATTGGTACTAAATTGTTTTGCGGCAATTTGCGACAATAAAATTTCAGTAAAATGTGACAATCATGTGATTGCAGAGAATTTGATTGGGACAAATTTTTTATTGTGCTCCAATTCAGCCCAATAAAAATTGTGTAAAATTGGTGCATTGCGGCAATCGTGTGATCCCACCTTAAGAGCATGAAATGAAATAAAATGAATTATAACTTAACTAAAGCTAGGTATAGACGATTGTAAGATCTTACAATATTGTCAGAAAATGTATAGAATATCAATCTCCATATAGTGGACCTTACAAGGTAATAGAACTCAAGGGAGTGAATTCAGTTCTTGATTTAGGTAATACGTATAAGGAATTTCATAATAATAACATTAAGAAATTTTAATAATGTATGCTTACTTGTATATACATACATATACGATAAATTTTTTTTTAATTTAAAGAGATTATAGAAAAAAAAATTTTTCTTAAGGGTAGGGGTGTAGTGAACTTCTACAATGCACTTATTCTTTTGTTAATACTAACACACTAATATGAAGATTCTATTATTAATTACTAATAGTATTATTTGTTTTGACTGACACTGTTATCGGTATCCTTATGTATGTTCATAAGAATGTTGTCCTTTTTTATGTACTTTCACTTAATTGGAAAGTAATTATTTTATTGACAACAACAAACATTAAATTTTGTAGTTTTAAGAATCCCGTTGTTTTAGTTTATAAGGATTGAATTTTGAAAATAAAGATTAACTTTTTACAAGCCAATCATCGGCACTTGTTCTTTTTTTTATACAAGGCATTAAGCTGCCTAAAAATTATAATCCTTAGCCAGTGGCATATCGGCCGGCTATATTTTTTTTATACATACACTTCACTCCTGACAAGATTGTAAGCAAAAGCATTGGTAGGCCACCTACCTAACAATTAATTGTCAGTTAACTGTCAATCGTCTGAACACTTTGGCATCATCATTGCTAGTACATTGTCAGGCATTCGCATATTGTAAGAAGCATAAATTCTCAACACCTTACAATGGCATCATTGTCAGAGTAATGACAAAGAATATTAAAGAAAAATTGTGTGTACGAAAGGGAGAGAAAAAATAAGTGAATAGTAAAAACGTGAGTGCGAGACGTAAAAAGTTGCAGAAAAGATAATAAAAAAATTAAAAACATGGTTATTGAGCGAGAAAAATAAAGAATGTATAATGGCATGTGTCTGTGTGTATTTTGATAACGGACATAATTGGCTGGCAATTTTTAATACATAGAAAATCTTACATCCGTGTAAGCTGACAATTTTCGTTGGTAGCTAAATTTATTGTCAGGCAATTGTCTGGCAATGAAATTGTAAGATTTTCTTGCAATTGTCTGAACTGATAATTTTGTTAATGCTGACAATTTTGTATTCCTAGTAGATTGGCAGCACCTTGTTAGGTCTTACAATATTGTAAGATCTGACAACCGTCTATACGAAGCTTAACTAAATAATTATACTAAACTACCCAATAAACCATAACATAACAACTTACCTAGACAACTCAGTCTACAATATTTTGAAAAATCTAAGCGCAAAGAAAAAAACATTTTATAATATGGTTACGACAGTAATGCCATATTGTGTAAACTGTGAGAAAGCTTGTGTCAAACAAGATATTTGTAGACATAGAGTTTGATCATTTTGTAATAACCATCCATGAAAATATTGTAGACTGAGTTGTCTAGGTAAGTTGTTATGTTATGGTTTATTGGGTAGTTTGGTATAATTATTTAGTTATGTATGTATATTATATTCATTTGAAAAAAACAATATCTGCAACCATTTCTTAATGGAGATTTCAACAAGCTTTATACGTGACAAACATAGTATTTTTAATCAGTCAAATGGTACAACCGAATAATAAACTAAATATTGCTGTTTCTCAAAAAGTTTGCTTCAATTTCTGTGCTCTGATTGAAAATTTTTGAGGTCTTATTATTAATGTATATATTTTTCTAATATTGAAAAGAAAGAAAAAAATAAATTGAAGAACAAGCCGTGGTTATTAAAACCGAAATAAGACAATAGTGCAATACAAATTATGGAACATATGAGGAGTGCGCAAGTAAGAGCTTTGAATGGCAAATAGATATGTATGTACGTGAAAATTTTGTTGGCGTTCTGTAAATGTTCTAATCGATTATGCAATTGATTTTAATATTGCCATGCCTGGCCATATTATTGTCAGTGTCAACGATAACATTATAACTCCCAACGATACCATTGCCATTTCCAACTACATTATTAAAAAGAAAACGATTTAGGATAAACATATTGCTGTTAAAGTCAAGATCATAATATTGCTGTGAGGAACCTTGATTTTCTTTCATTTAACGAATATTGTCATGTGCAACTTGCAATACGAAAAAAATATTATGTACTTAGGTATAATGAAATTACAAAAGTGTAGTTAGAATCGACAATATGTTTGAATGGGACAGTAGTCCGGTAGGGAATGACAATAATGTTGCAGCGTGGTTGAAAATGACAATACTATGACTAAATATAGCAATAACGTGGCTAGTGGCCGTAATAAACTAAACACTGAAAGTGGAATTAGTAACAATGTGCATGTTTTATTAAACCATCAATATTTTTAGCCCGTAACTATACATTTCATACTATAGTATGATTCTCTTCGAATATGGTTACTTCAACCAAATTGTTTCTTTACATGTATGAAGAATAATTAAAAAAAAAGGTAAACAATTTGTTCAGCCCCTGGTCGTTTTGAGTAGTTTGAATTTGTGTGCTAAAACATGGGCGCGGTAAAGTTGGGGATCGCTTATGTTCACTGTGGATAATGTAGGCCTCTAACGGTGAACAAATTTTAGAAATCAGAACAGTTAGTGGTTTCTAGTCTATTCGATGTCAACAAACACACCATATTCGAAACAGTTCAATATTGGGGCAACAAATTTATTCCCCAGTCATTTTCTTCCATTCATAGTTAAAACAAAAATTCGTTCTTGATAAACTGCTGTGATGAACAGCCTTCAACTAGTTTTAACTTCCAACTGCATATATCCCAGATTTAGTTTGAGTTTCAGTATACTGTACTCGTATACTGAAGGTAATCCATGCCATAATTTCGTTTGTTTTTCACACACTTTCTTGAAATTATATTCATTTTCGTTGGAAAACTTTATTCATTTATTCCATTTTCTTTTTTTTATTCATTTTTTTTTTCTCTTTTGAAGCCATGACAGGCTTATTAAAATTTGCTGATTATTCAGTTTTTGGTGTTTTTCGTTCTTTTTGTTGTCTCACCTTAAAAAAAGGTAAAAAGATGATTCTCTTCAGCCATAAATTTTTCCATAAGATTTTTTAATGCAATGATAAATAAAGTGCTTTGTTCGCAGCGTGTTAAAAAATGGTATTGTGAAGCGGATTAAAGTTAAAAGAGACATAAAACTATTTTTGTAAACTAGTACAACATACATGCATAATTAAAATTGGTTTTGCATATGCAAAACCATTTGAAAGTGTGATTAAATGAATATTTTAAAGTGACAGGGATATTAATATTAGAACATTTAGTTTGCATTTTGTCATTTTGTTTGTGTGTGTTCTTGGCGTTTCAAACTTTTGTAAGCTTTAGTAGATGTTCTTTAGTTTCGTTGCATCAGATTGTAAGCTTGAAATATCTCTATTCCAATGCAATAAAACACAAATCGTTCTCTAAAATTGATGATTAGTGAAAGACAATTCGCAGAGAAATGTAGTCGTTCACCACTTAACGTCGTTCTTTTAGATACGTAACATTTTTTCATCCTATTATGAAAGTTTATATATCGTTCTCGCTCGTTTTTTACATTCATGCCTACAATATTTTTGTATTCTAACATTGAATATGAGATGAAACTTTCCATCCCTGGTATCTACCGATTAATATTGAAAATCTTTCAAAAATGTGAAAATCTCTATTGATTTTTATAAAAATATATTTGAAAAGGAAAACAAAATTTTTACTTTAAATTATTCGCGACGTTTAGTTTTCCAAACTTTTTCAGCCGTAGATTTTCACTTAATTCAATCTGGCAACATGAGGAAAATTAAATTAACACACCGTAACTTGCTACATCAAAAATAAGTAGGAATGCCATATTCGGCGTTCTTATACTTGGTAAAGGTTATATCTTATATGTAGAAAAATGGAATTTTTGCACACCCATTATTATTACTCTTCTTTTATAACTAGGAAATGATGCTTCCAAAAAAAAAAAATTACATCCTAATGACATAGACATACGTTGATGTACACTTTCACAAAAATATTGTTATACAGGCGCACTTCAATTGGACATTGAGTATTATATTGGGAAAATAATAACATTTTTAGTACACGTTATTGTCGAAATAATAAAAGATTTTGTACTTCGAAATGTTTAATATAACAAAATCACTTTAAATACTTTCAACACTGACTACATTATATAAAACTTTCACTCAATCAATTTCAATCAATATTTTCATTAAAAGTGGAAGATTTTATATTTGACTTCCAAATTGTGCTAAGTAAAATGTATCCACCCTTGCATACCTGATTCTTAAGCCATGTAAGTTATAGGTCTTGAAATAAAAAGTCCAGCAAATCTATTGGCTATCACTAAAGAACTATCCAAAAATCCTTGTTAAGAAATAAATGAGTGTAATAAAAATCAAGCAGAGTGCAAGTAATAAAATGATGCATACATATTTTGCACTGGAATTCAATTCATTTATAAAAGAATGCACATACAGGTTGGCGCAAAAATAACCTTCCGATGTTTTTTGGCTGTAAAAAAATAAAAACTTTGATTCTTCTTGTGGATTATTTTTTAATTTGGTTTTTTTTTACATCAAGTCAAGAATATGATGTCATATTAATGGCCGCCGCCACAGTTGATTGTCATTTGATCCCTTTTTATAGCATTCTCCATCACATTGGCCAAAACTTCCGGCGATAGGTCCTCACATTCTTGACGGATATTGTCTTTAAGAGCTACAAGAGTCTAAGGCTTATTGACATAAGCCCGTGACTTCAAAAAGCCCCACAAAAAGAAGTCTGCAGCGGTCAAATCAGACGATCTTGCTGGCCAGTGCAAATCGCCAAAACGGGAGATTAGGAGCCCGTAGCACCGTCCTGTTGGAACCACATGTTTTCCAATCCCAATTCATCAAGTTGCGGCAAAAAGAACTCGTTGATCATTGCTCTGTAGCACTCACCATTCACAGTAACCGTTTGGCCCGCGACGTCTTCGAAGAAAAAAGGTCCGATAACTCCTACAGCGAAAACATTACACCATACAGTGACTTTGAGCGGGTGTAATGGCTCCTCGTGGGTTACACGCGGATTTTCAGTGCCCCAGAAGCGTAAATTTTGCTTATTTACGTACCCGCTAAGATGGAAATGGGCCTCATCACCCATGATTATTTTCGATGAAAAATCATCTTCCTCTTGGTGGTGATCAAGGATGGCTTGAGCGTATATTAGACGCGATTGGCGGTCAGCAGCTAACAGCTGATGCACCGTATCGACTTTGTACGGAAACATCTTCAAATCTTGTACCAAATTTCGCTATAAAGACCGTCGACTGATACCCATTTGCGTGGCACGTCGTCTGGTCGACGTCGACGGCGACATCCTCGGTTACAGCAGCAATATTCTCTGCAGAACGGCTACTCTGGGGTCTGCCACACCTGGCAGCTAAAAGTCGCAATGTTTCACCAGTAGGCGTTCGACGGCCAGGAAATGTGCGACGGAATTCACTTTGTGCTAAGGTCACCGACCGATTATTGGTCAAATAAATAGTCATCAATATGCCGCGCTCTGGAGCAGTGTGGCGTAACATTGTTTATTAACGCGTATTTGGCATGTCTTTACTACACAAATATCAAAACAGAACTGACATTAGTGGCGAATCGCAAAATTTATATCATTTTCTGATAGGAGGATTACTTTTCCGCCACCTTGTATAAACATTTGTATGAACTGAAACAAAAGGCATACTAAAGTATATGAGTATGTACTTAAACAAAAAAAAGAATGCGTTCTGAAGTTTAATGTAAAAAAATGTTTTCTTTTTTTCCATTTGCAAAATATTAAAAAAAATTTTCATTCACAGACAAAAAAACAAAAAATGTATTCACTAACAGGATTTGTGATTGTCACCAAACGATATTTGGTAGTAATTTGTTTCAATATTTCAAAAAGATAATTGAAAGAGAAGAACGGCAGTTATTAACACAATTCTTAACAAACTATAAAATTGTACGTGTATATTTTTTACTAATTCTGCGTGTTTCATATACATAGTGTTACGTTTTAACCTTTTCAAAACGTTTTCCGTAGATTCTTTAATTGTAATGAAGTTACAACACTCACGTGTTCAGTTTACAATAACCAACAGTTCAACACTTTATTTATTTGAACACACTATACTTGTAAACACTTTACTAGGAACACTTTACTAAAAGAACAACACTTTCACTTAATCACTTTTTATTACTTAAGACACTTTACACGTTAGCGCAGCTACAAATCGACTGACTGTTCAGCGTTGAGCTTCGCTGCTTTTATACCTCCAATGATCATTACTAGAACATTCTAGACGTTTACAGAAGCTAATCACGCCACATCTATAGTGCGATGTGCGATGACTCATCATGAACAAAAGATATACACACACACCGACATACATACACGCGGCAGTAAAACTCAAGCATCTGAGTCGCGCACATACATGCACACACGAATATTGTATCGTGCGGTGGTGGTTTCTTTTATTTCGCTGTTGTGCTTATTTATCCACACATGTGTGTCAGTATGTGCACACTCGCTGTGCTGCCGTTTTGTTTATCAACAAGCTTCTATGTATGCATGTGTGTATATACCTCCTGTGTTCATTTACAAATAATAACAAGACAATATACGCACATATAAAATAACGATGATTTAGTACGTTCTAGAACAATCACAATCGGTCCGTTCACGACCAAATTTGTAACACTGCCGCCCGCTCAAGCCTGTTCGTCCCGAACAGGCCCAGAACCACTACTTCCGTACCTTGCGAGTCGTTCTAAGTGTACAACCTTCATTTTGGATCGATGGCTGTTATGCTTCTGTATCCTGTATACAACGTCGTTCAACCTCTTAATCACCTTATACGGTCCATCCCAATGCGTTTGTAATTTGGGAGACAGTCCTTTCTTCCTTTGTGGGTTATATAGTAGAACCAGTTGTCCCTCGCGGAATCCGTCGGAATTTGCAGCTCGATGGTATCTGGCTTTCATTTTATCGCTGACTACTCGAATTCTGTTGCGTACAAATTCGTGTAGCTCGTTCAAGTCACTTTTCTCCTGCGAAGAATTCTCCGTATCCTCATTCTTCGGTACAGGTTTTGTGCCAAATTCCAAATCGCCAGGCAATCTGAGTTCTGTTCCAAAAACAATTTTTGCTGGTGTTCTAGACGTTGAGTCATGCACAGCGGACCTGTATGCCAACAAAAATTTTTGAATGTGCTCATCCCAGTCTCTCTGATGGTCGCTCACTACTTTCCTCAGGTATTCCTCCAGTGTGCGGTTAAATCTTTCAACCATACCGTCAGATTGCGGGTGAAGCGGTGTTGTCCTGGTTTTTCTTATTCCATAGAGCTCGCACATTTCCTTAAAAATTGCAGACTCAAAGTTTCTGCCTTGATCGGAATGCAACTCCATTGGAACACCATATCTGCACACCCAATTATTGATGAAAGCATTTACCACAGTTTGAGCCTCCTGGTTTGGTATGGGGTATACTTCTGGCCATTTGCTGAAATAGTCCATCACCACAAGGACATAACGGTTACCGGCAGTACTGACTGGAAAAGGACCTGCTACATCCATAGCTATTCGCTCAAAGGGCGCACCCGAATTGTACTGCTGCAGGTGTGCTCGAGTTCTCCGTGCTGGACCCTTCGCCGCTATACATTCCTTACAGTTCGCAATCCAGTCGGCTACTGATTGTTGTGCTCCAACCCAGTAAAAACGCTGCTTTACCTTTTCCAGTGTTTTATTAACTCCAAGGTGACCACCACTGGGACCATTGTGGAACTCTCGCAAAACTTCCGGTATCTTAGATGATGGTACAACTATTAAATTAGAAGTTGTTTTGCCATCCGCACTTTCCCATATACGGTATAAGCATCCGTCTACCAGCCGCAAGCTGCTCCATTGTGCCCAATAAGCTTTAGCGAGGGGACTCTCAGCCGCAATTTCATTGCGTGCAGGCCTGCTATCACTCTGTTTAGCAGCTATTATTTTGCTGAGCACCGGGTCATTTTCCTGCGCCGTTGGCCAGTCTTCGTGGGAATCTATCTGCGTTAGCCGAACATCAATGACGCACTCTTTCTGCTCGTTTCCCCATTGGTCTGATCGTGACTTCTTGGTCAACTGTTGTTGGCCTGCCCTTTTGCTCGGCCTCTGTCGAGATAAGGATCTAGTACGCCTCCTGGGAGCTTTACAGTTGCGCTGAAAGTGGCCTGTCTTTACGCAGTTAAAACACTTAGCTCGGCCTTTGTTCGAGATTTCGGCCAACGCTTGCAACACTGCCTCTTTAATCATACCGGCCAAGCCATCTCCTGGCTCATGAACTACCTCTAGCTCCCGTATTTTGTGGACCTGTGGCCTTGAAATTAGTCTGGCTGTCTCCTGGGCCAACGCAAATGATACGGTTTCGGCGAATGACGGCTTTTGTGTTGCGCACACAGCAAGCTTAATGTCGGGATCTCGAATTCCATTCACAAATGCCTCCGTCTTGAAATGGTCCAAAAACGAGTAGCTCTCTCCAGGATAGCTAAGCTGCACCAGACGCTCAATCTCCATTGCGTAATCCTGAAGAGTCTCATTGCTTCTCTGCACTCTGCCTCTTAGCTCCATTCTGTGGATTTCTTTCTTGTGTTCTCCACCATACTTACGTTGCAGAGCTGCCATGATGACTTCATAATTGTCTCTAGATGAAGCGGGCACAGTTTCCAGGACATGTGCAGCGACACCCTTCAACGCCAAAATTAACTCAATGCACTTCTCTTCCTCCGTCCATGCATTTTTATTGGCCACAGTTTCAAACTGAAACTTAAAAATGTTAAAAGGTGTGCTGCCGTCAAAGGTGGGCGCTTTTACTCTGCTCACAGATTCATGAATAGCTCGGACTGGCATTTCCTGCAGTTGAAGGCCATTCATTCTAGCTTCCAGGCTATGAAGCTTTTGATCGACATCATTTTCTAGGGCAGTAAATTTTTCACCCACTTCGTGAACATTTCGTTCTAAGCCACACAATTTTTCCTCCATGGCATTCACTCTCTGGTCTATAGCCGAAGACAGTTTCATCAAATTTTCATTCGTTGTCGTATGCTTTGCGTTTATTTCTGCTAGAAGCATTTCATTATTCGATTTCATCATTACATTTGTTGCTTTGGACGCCTCTTTGATGGACTTGGAGTTTTCCAGCATGATGGATTTGGAGTTTTCCTCCATTTTCTGCATCATCATTGCAAACATAGCGTTGAAGTCCATATTGCTTGTAGCTGATCGTGTACTCATCTCCAGTTCTTCTTTTTCTTCGAAGTCATGAGTATTGATGTCCAGACCCAACCGATCAAACTCCTCCATTAGCCTCTTCTGCAGCTCCACTTTGTTACCAGATGTGGGCAGATCCAATTTGCACAACTCCTTTTTCAGTTGTTCCACTTTAAGCTCGTCGAACTTCATTTTACAATTTCACTTCTGACACCAATTGTTACGTTTTAACCTTTTCAAAACGTTTTCCGTAGATTCTTTAATTGTAATGAAGTTACAACACTCACGTGTTCAGTTTACAATAACCAACAGTTCAACACTTTATTTATTTGAACACACTATACTTGTAAACACTTTACTAGGAACACTTTACTAAAAGAACAACACTTTCACTTAATCACTTTTTATTACTTAAGACACTTTACACGTTAGCGCAGCTACAAATCGACTGACTGTTCAGCGTTGAGCTTCGCTGCTTTTATACCTCCAATGATCATTACTAGAACATTCTAGACGTTTACAGAAGCTAATCACGCCACATCTATAGTGCGATGTGCGATGACTCATCATGAACAAAAGATATACACACACACCGACATACATACACGCGGCAGTAAAACTCAAGCATCTGAGTCGCGCACATACATGCACACACGAATATTGTATCGTGCGGTGGTGGTTTCTTTTATTTCGCTGTTGTGCTTATTTATCCACACATGTGTGTCAGTATGTGCACACTCGCTGTGCTGCCGTTTTGTTTATCAACAAGCTTCTATGTATGCATGTGTGTATATACCTCCTGTGTTCATTTACAAATAATAACAAGACAATATACGCACATATAAAATAACGATGATTTAGTACGTTCTAGAACAATCACAATCGGTCCGTTCACGACCAAATTTGTAACAATAGAAACACTAAACTATAGAAAATTCATTGCTGAATTTGTAAGTTACGATATTTTTCCTTTTGGGTATCGATATGTAAGTTGCTTTTTACTTTCGTCAGTTAAAATGCAAACAAAATGTTTCTTCCTCGCTGCTTTCATTCTATAAAAAAAAATTTTTTAATTTTTGAGGCTTCGTCTGGTGACCGGTTGAAACTGTCATTTTTTATATTTTGTGAATAAATTCCAAAGTTATGCACCGATTTTAGTCATTTATTGCTTTTTTTTTTGTTTGAAACTTTATTTGTTATGAATGTATGATAATTCATTAGCATAACATTATTTTTAGATTTTTTATGCTGTTTTAAATGACAAACAAATTTCGAAATTTTGCAAAAAAAAAAATTAATTTTTTTTATCGAAAAAATTTTGTGTTTTCTAAACTACCCAGCTGATGAAAAAGATTTTTTAGCTGTTGAATGGAAATTTTATTGCCAAAGTTCGGTTTTCATACTGTTTTCAATGCTTTAAACCGGTTTTGAGTTAAGGGAATATATGTATATTGTCCCACCTCCTCCATTTTTAAAATAACGGTATATCTGAAAACATAAATTTTAATGCTTTGCAGGTGATTCTTATAATTAGACAATAAAATATGTATTTTGCATTGCACGATAAGAAGCTCATACTAAGAGATGGAAACGCAAGAGGTCCGCAATGTTTCTTCTCTTTTTCGATCATTTTTATAAATAATACCCTCTTTCTTATCTACAGCAGTTGACTATTTTATTAATAGTAAAAATTTTCTCCTCAAATTGCAGATTGCCCTAATTACTAAAAAGTAACAGTTAGTGTCTGGATTGAAATCAGTAGAGCCAACATCATTTTAAGGACCCACACAAAAATTTTGAACAACAGAAAAATCTAGAACAGTGTAGTTTGGGGATGGAAACTGGTATTATTACGACTTTTTTCTTATAAAGTAATAAAGTAAATGTATTAATTTAGGTCCAAAAACTAATATTTGAAAATAATATTTGCTGTCTTTTTCAGCCGTCTATATGCCGACGACATTTCGTTGGTGCTAATCAACTAATCAGTAGACTTGAAAAATTCTTAAAAGTTTGCTGGAAACTCAACTACTTATTCCATAATTCCCATGAACAAAATGAGAATCAGAAATGTTCAAACAAACCTTTAACACAGCAAACATTTCCTTTCGTTTTGCAACGCTTGCTTTTATTTGCAACGAAAAGAAATGTTTTCTGTGTTAAAGGTTTGTTTGAACATTTCTGATTCTCATTTTGTTCATGGGAATTATGGAATAAGTAGTTGAGTTTCAACAAACTTTTAAGAATTTTTCAAGTCTACTGATGAGTTGATTGGCACCAGCGAAATGTCGTAGGCATATAGACAGCTGAAAAAGACAGAAAACATTTGACAGTTCTATATTTGGACCTAAATTACCACATTTCAATTGGCTCTTAAAGCAAATAAATAATTAAGTTCATATTGTAATAAAGTAAATTAAATTTGATGAATTAGAGGAACAATTTGAACGCCATCTATCAGCAACAGATTATCTTTATTTATTACAAAGAATCAGTTAAATATTTTTATTTTAAGGGAATAATGTATCCGTCTGTTGTGTAGAAATTATTTTCTAATGAATTTTGCCGTGCAAGGAGTTCGTCTTTGTTACAAAAAAATAAATTTTTTCATTATCTATTGTTATTTTACTTCAGTAAAACATACTAGATGCTTATATACAAATACTGATTAAAAACCGATTTCCTTTAGCAATTTACTTGTTTTTAGTAATAACAAACAAAATAAATGCACTTCTACTCGTCACTAATCATTGAATTATATTCACTACAGGTTCATCAGCAATGGCACAGAACGAAAAATAAAAGCAAGTCACACATTCACCGTAGTGAACTGCTACAAATCAGCTGAGTCATAACAGAAAGCGCAAACGTACGAACTTACTAAACTAATATTATATGCTTTTGTGTTAATAAACTATTTACTTCTGTACAACTAAATGTAAGCTTTCTTCCAATAATTTCGAAATATAGTTTAATAGCTTACAAAAAAAAGTTCCCAAAATGGAAATTTACTAAAATTTGCTTTCGAGCTATTTCAATGCGTTTCTTCGATTAAATTTGTTAAACTTTGTTTCTTAATTTGACTTGTGTTGCAAATATAACAAAAATCAAAACTAGTTTAGGTTTTCTCACACAGTTTTTATGTAGTTTTCTACATGTTTTATCTTTGAATATTTTTCATAAATATTTAATCAATTTTTAGTCACTAGTGACTGGATGGTTGGTTGGCTCTTTGTCGAGCTGATAAATGAAAGGACAAAACCACTCATCCATTCTGCATGCTGCAGCTGCAAATAACATGACATTTGTTAAAATTGAAAAAAAAAACACACACACACACACCAGATCACAATGCTATTGCAAACAACATAACGCAAAAAGAGTCCATACCCAGTTGGAATTTAAAAAAATTTTATATACATTAACCAAGGGTAGATTAAACGTCAATATATTTTACACTTCATATAGCATCTATGTAGTGCTTCTCTGCTAAGTAAGAGAATACATTTTCTGAACAATTTTTGAAGAAAATATTTAAAAAAAAATTTGTGTAATTTATTTCAGCCAATTTAATTTATTTTCCACAAATAGCTTGCTCGAGTTATGGAAACATAAAATTAGTTGTTTTGAGAAACTAGGTGACTAACGATAATATAATTTTGTGTGAATAAAGTTTTATTCGGAGACGTTGAAGGTTGACCAAAGCCGAATTGAAGTTGAAGATTACGTAAATATTTAGGTTTACCGGACAATTACGAAAACATTTATCTGCTGTCAAATATCCGTATTGCCTACTTCTTATTAACCTGTTTTTGTATAATTTTCCTCATACTAAATTATCCTTTTCACCACAAACATCGACAACATGATCATGAGCTAAAAAAGTGAAAAGATCTACAGCAAACAAAATTAGTTTTATATCTTTTTGGTCAACACTGCACATTGCATCTGTGAAATTTGCTTGAAACACGAGGAAAAGTCATAAGATATATTTTCAAAAAGACAATGTTTTATTTTTTTTTGTGTACAAACATGTGCCATCAAAAGTCTATGCCGCGTTAAAACATTCATCGGTGGTTGATTATGTGCACTATCGTTAGCCGGACGAATGAAATATTTCGAAAGATTAAAAAAAATTTTTTTTAAATGGCATTGTTGTTTTGATAAAAAAAAAAAACATTATGCTTTTTAGAAAAAACCTGAAAAAAACAGTGGCGTTGCCTGTACTTCAGTGACGCAATTAAAAATAATTTCGACGGCTATAAGCCATTTTGCAAACGAACGTCTTGGATATTTACACAGTGGAAAAGAAAGAGCAAACAATTAAAAAAATTTAATTTATTTTGTAATTGTAGATTATTATTAATAAAAATGTGTTTAATAATTACTATGAAAATAGTTATTAATAAAGTATTTTGTAACGTTTCCTTTTAGAAATATTTTTGTCAGGCAATAGAATTTTAATTTTTGAACATATCAGCTGTTGCAAATAAACATGGCCATGTACGTTTGTGACCAAAAACTTAAAATATTATGTGAATTGATATATAAAGAAACAGATGTGACTCGAAGACTTAAGTAAACACGTGCAAAAACACGTCGTGTGGGGGGTACTTAAGCAATATTTAAAAATGAAAACAGAAATAAATAAAACTAAACAAAGCCAATTAAGTATATGCAAATTTTTTTTTCGTGGAGCTGTCTTTCTCTTGAATTGACTTTCCAGAGCCCTCCCTGCTTCTTTACGTGTATTCCTTTTTGTTTGTTAAATACACAATATCAAATTCCTAAATTTTCACGTACCTCTATTTAGATATTTTTCTTTTAAGTGTTCATGTATACACTTTTTTATATTTTATTAAAAGGACTTTATTAGTATTTTTCATTCGCTCAAGTTTGACATTTGAGAGTTTGATAATAGTCTCAAAAAATCCGAAAACAGCAGTCACTTGTGACATAGTGTACACACACGATAAGATGAAGTTTTGAAAAAGTAATATGTGAGAAACAGTAAAAGATTGTCTCTCGAAAAGGCAAAGAGTTTTGTTCATAAATGCAATGAGTTCCAACATTAATTTAATGAAAAAATTTATTAATTTTTTGAAAAAAATTACGGTTTATTGAATCAATGAATTCTGTATTCATTAAATTTATGTTAATGATCGTTTCATTAAACATATGAATCTTTGTCATTAAGCTAATGAAGTATTTCATTGGTGTAATGACCAAAGCAACGAAATGTCGGCGGCATATAGACGGCTGAAAGAGACAGAAAGCATTAAGGTCTATTTTTTTAGACCTAAAGTAATAAATTTCAATTGGCTCTTATAGCGAATAAATAATTAAGTTCATTGTTGAATATTCAAAAACTTTTTCTTTTTTTTCTTTCAAGAATACAAGTTGTTGGTAACCAAAGGTCACCTGTTGTAAGGAAGTGCTATAAAAAGTAAAGGTGTTGCAAGACGCAAAATGTTTTCTGTATAAAAAGTTTGTTTGGGCATTTCTGATTCTCATTTTGTTTATGCGAACTTTGAAATAAGTAGTTGGGCTTCAAACATTCTTTTTTGCTTTTTCAAGTCTACTGATGAGTTGTTTAGCAGCAACGAAATGTCGGCGGCTATAGACGGCTGAAAGAGACAGAAAGCATTAAGGTCTATTTAACTTTTTAGAGACATTTATTTTTAATTTTGTTCTTTTTGATGTAAAATAATTAAAAAATTAAATTTTGTTTTGTATTATTTAAAAAAATTGAATCTTTATTTCAGCAATCAAGCAACAAGTGCTCTGTCAATTGCTTTTGAATTAAGATTGATTTTAACTTAAAATTAGTTCAGCTTATATACTACTTATGAGAATATCCTAGACTACTTTTATAAACGTGAATGCATTGGCGCTGTGGAAGTGTTGTTGGAAATTCTTGATGAAATTTGATTTTCCTTAAAAATATTTATTTGTTCCCACAGTGGTGAATGTTTTAGTTTGCCCAAATGTGTATAGCATTGCAAGTGCCGTTATTACGGCAAATTATTAAATGCATAACTGCATTAAATAAGGGCAGTGACTATTTCTAATTTTGTGGGAATAAACAAAACTGTTATTTAATCTATGCATAAATTTTCTCACGGCAGGCTTAAGTGTGACACACACACACATGAGTCATAAACATTTCATGGTCACTTCAAGAGGTGCAAAGGCGGCATTGTTTTTAAATAATTCACATGTGCTTGCCGGCCTTTGTTGATAAGATTTTTAGTGATACCTGATATTGTTTTGCCTGATTAATAAATGCATTTGAAATAATTAAATCTTTCATTTGTTATGGTTTAAAAGAATTAAATCATATTATGCTACACCTCCACTTTTCGCAAGAATGTTCATATAACGATAGTTTTATGGACATTCTTTTACAAAGATTGTTTTATTTTAAAATATAAGAAAATTAAAATTGATTTATGACTTATCTAGTAAATTATTTTGTTTACTTCTATTTGTATTTAATTATTAACAATTGTAGGGAAAGTTTTTTTTTTTAAAAAAAAAATTAATTATTAAATTGATATATATATATATATATATATATATTCTTATTTTACAATCGCGATTACTTAGTAAAGGGCCTTTTACTATGTTTTACTTGTTATGATATAACTTAAGTCTATTCTTATGTACTATTTGTTCTTTATTGGTTTTCTTATCAGCTATAGTTACATTATTTCTTATGTCTATGTTCTTAATTTCAAATGGTCCTTTGTAGTTTGGTTCTACTTTGTGACCTGCTTCATATTTAAGTAAAACTAAATCTCCTATTTTTAAATTGTAGTCTAAAACATTTCTATCGTAATTTTGTTTTTGCTTAATTTTATTCCTATCTAATAATTGTTGAGCTCTCTTATATGCTACTTCTAATCTAAATTTTGCCTCTTTGGCATAACTATCTATATTATACAAAGGGTTGATTTTATCAATTTTATTAAATTGTTCAGACTGGTTAGGAAGTTTTGAAAAGACTAGCTCATATGGACAGTAATTGTGAACTGTTGATGGAGTTGTATTAAAACAATATGTAAAATATTTTAACCATTCGTCCCAATCTGTCTTGTCATTGTTAATATAAGAACGTACGTACTCGTTAAAAGTTCTGTGGCTTCTTTCTATTGTTCCTAACGTTTGGTGGTGATATGCAGTGGAAGTTATTTTTTCAATTTTTAAAAATTTACAAATTTCTTGTAATGTTTCATTTGTATATTCAGTGCCCATGTCCGAAATGAACGTCTTCATTGGACCATAGGTAAGTATAAAGTTTTCAAAAATTGCTTTAGCGACTGTTTTAGCGCTTTTGTCTTGTATTGGTATTGTAACTAAATATTTAGTTAAGTCACATATTAGTGTGATAGCATATTCATTTCCGTAAATTGATTTTGGAAATGGACCTATTGTATCTACATACACCGTGTTAAATGGTTTATCTGGTGTTTCTGTAAGTGTCATTGGACTTTTCAAATGTGTTGTTGTTTTTGATGTTTGACACTTATGACATGATTTTACATAATTTGATATGTCTTTGGACATATTCTTCCAGTAATAATATCTTTTTATTTTTTGTATTGTTCTATAAATTCCGCAATGTCCTCCTTCTATGGGATCATCGTGATATTTCAGCATTATTTCGAGAATTGCCTTGGCATTCTTACTATCAATTTGGGTCACCTCATTTAGTAGCGCTACTTTAATATTCTTTAATATTTTATTGCCCATATTTTTAAATTCATTAATTGAGATAAATTCGAAAATTTTCTCACTAGGTGCCACTTGTAATTTATTTATATTATGTTTACCGGCCACATATTCGAGCCTAGGGAGAAATTGTCCTAAGTCAAAGTTCCCTTTAGTAAACAAATCATTAATTTGTATATATGTTACTATAGATTTTCCTCGTTTGATGTAACATCTTCTGGGGGAAATCTTAAGTTTATAATATTTTCTGACGTCAGTGTTGTTTAGTGGTACATATATACTGGGCTCATTATTTTTCTTAATATTATTATGCTGATTATTTATATTATTATTTATTTTTGTTTTTTCATCGGTCATCGATCTAGTCGTGACTCTAAGTATAGAACAAATTTTGGTATTCATGTCTTTTAGGTCATTTATGCTTATTCTTGAAAGTGCATCGGCAACATAGTTTTCTTTTCCCCTAAGATACTCAACTGTAAAATTGTATTCTTCCAGATCAAGTCTCATTCTTGTTAATTTTGAGCTTGGGTTTTTCATTGAAAATAGGTAAGATAGTGGTCTGTGGTCAGTGCGGACAAGGAAATGTTTTCCATATATGTATGGTCTGAAATGTGTTATGGCCCAATGTATGGCAGTTAGTTCCTGTTCAATTGTTGACTTGTTGCTTTCGCCTTTAGTGAATGTTTTTGAGGCGTATGCAATGGGTAAATGTTTGCCATCATATTCTTGTGATAATACTGCTCCACAAGCGAATTTACTTGCGTCCGTTGTTATGCAA
Organism: Sturmia bella; assembly: GCA_963662145.1. Taxonomy (NCBI): domain Eukaryota; kingdom Metazoa; phylum Arthropoda; class Insecta; order Diptera; family Tachinidae; genus Sturmia; species Sturmia bella. Next base: position 74,097,047 of record OY759168.1, read on the forward strand.
AATTCTTTTGTGAAATCTGTCTTCTAGTTCTGAAATCTGTACCAATGTCAAGTCCGCTATTAAAGTGTTAATCCGTTCCTTGAAATTGAGTACGTTTCCCTTTTGTTTAGTGTTTCTTAGGTCAAAATGTATGTTGCTTGCCGTTCTTGTGGATTTGAAATGTTTTGTTAGAACTGTTTTAAGTTCTTCGAGTGTTTCAGGTGTGTTTCCTATAATCAGTATGTCCCTGACTCTGTCTACTAATTTTATCGCCAGTACGTATTTTATTAGGTTTTTTTTTCCTTGCTCATTCAGTTCAGAATGAACCATTTCTATCATTGAAAGGAAAATGTGTTTTGGTGTTCCGTCGAAAACTGGAATTACATCCGAAGCCTTTTTACTGTCAAAGTTCGACATGATTTTTGGAATTTCTTCTTGCTGCTCTTTTTGTAAATCTTCTCCTTTATGTAGTGTTAATATCTGTATTGCTGTTTCTTTAAAATTTCTAAACTGAATTATATTTTCATCTCTTAATGGATTTGCCAGATGTTCTACTACTTTAACAAATTTTTCACTTAATTGTTCTATTGCATTTAATTTTTCTTGTACTGTTTCTTTTGTGTATTTTTTGTTATGGATTTTTTTTAGCGTTTTATATTATTTTCTCTAGTTCTTCAAATAATTGTTCCATGAATATTATTTATTTATACAATATATGTATTTATAAAATTTTTTTTTTTTTTTTTTTTCATTTTTATTCTTATTTATACATATGTATTTGAAATGTTTGTTATATATTTTGGACATTATTTCGTACAACCTGTTTTTTTATATAGTGTTGCAAAAATTTAAATAAAATTATTATTACAAAAATAATTAATAAAACTATTACAATTTCCTGACTAATTTCTATTTTATTATTATTGACGGCGTATGCGTTCGACTGTCCTTCGACCTTTGCGTCGGCTATACCCATGTCTAATATGTTTTCTATATTAAAATCTATCATTTAAAATAATGTAATTTGTATATTCTATACTCTATTCTATTTTCTTCTGGGTTCTTCATTTATTGATGTCCTTTTTATTTTTCTCGGCTTCGGTCCTACGGAAAGGATGGATGGTTTAGTTGCTTTGTCTGCACCTTCTTCTAAAATTGCCTTCCATCTGGCTTCTGCCTCTTCAAGGTTTTTCAGAATTTCCTCCAAGCTTTCTTCCATGAATGATTTTTTTTTATTAGGAGGGGTTCTATTTATTTTAGTAATGAAAAAGTTATAAATAGAGATCCAACTAAGCTTGAGCTCTATCTGTTGGATCCTATTGTCCTTTTTTTTTCAATATAAGGATAAGCAGAGTATGCTTTATCTTCCTTATAAAGAATCTGGCAGGATCGCCATGATGTAATTTATTTAAAAAATTAAATTTTGTTTTGTATTATTTAAAAAAATTGAATCTTTATTTCAGCAATCAAGCAACAAGTGCTCTGTCAATTGCTTTTGAATTAAGATTGATTTTAACTTAAAATTAGTTCAGCTTATATACTACTTATGAGAATATCCTAGACTACTTTTATAAACGTGAATGCATTGGCGCTGTGGAAGTGTTGTTGGAAATTCTTGATGAAATTTGATTTTCCTTAAAAATATTTATTTGTTCCCACAGTGGTGAATGTTTTAGTTTGCCCAAATGTGTATAGCATTGCAAGTGCCGTTATTACGGCAAATTATTAAATGCATAACTGCATTAAATAAGGGCAGTGACTATTTCTAATTTTGTGGGAATAAACAAAACTGTTATTTAATCTATGCATAAATTTTCTCACGGCAGGCTTAAGTGTGACACACACACACATGAGTCATAAACATTTCATGGTCACTTCAAGAGGTGCAAAGGCGGCATTGTTTTTAAATAATTCACATGTGCTTGCCGGCCTTTGTTGATAAGATTTTTAGTGATACCTGATATTGTTTTGCCTGATTAATAAATGCATTTGAAATAATTAAATCTTTCATTTGTTATGGTTTAAAAGAATTAAATCATATTATGCTACATTTTCTTTCCAAAGTCATTTTATCTTCTTACATTTGAAATACTTAATACATATTTATATATAGCGTGAGGGATGTACACTTGTAGGCATACGTATCAAAATTATATTAACCGTTATAGTTTTTTGCGAACTTTATACATATACATATATACGCAAAATTAATCACACATAGTGTGACTGCTCTCATCATTTGGATATATGTAAAAGAAAACAGTCGTTCAATATGTTTTGATCACAACAATGTTTGCAGTAAAGAAGCAAAAAAGGTTATCAATAGCCGAGAAATCCAAGATTTAAAAAAAAAACTAGATGAAGGCATTTGTGCAAATAGATTGGCCATTGATTTTCATTTTCCGGAGCAGCAATAACAAAAATTAAAAAAAATAACGAAAGAAAATATTTATGCGGCAGTGTCAAATATATATGAAAGAATTAAGTGTAAAACTTAACACAAGGCAGAATATGTAGATTTGGAGAAGAGACCGTTCCTAGACCAACGTGAAAGGAACTGTCCACTGAGTGTTCCAATTTTAAAAGCTACTCTTACAACAAGAATACGCATTCTTAAGGTCTGTGGAGAAATTTTATCTAGCGACATGTCAGAAATTTGTATGTATGTACATAAATGTATGTAATTCTAATTTAAAATTTAAAAATAAACAATATATACCTACATAAATACACCAACTCACATGCATTTTTTTTTTTTTTGACGATGGAAAAGTTAATAATTCGGAAAAGTTCTCACCGCCAAAACAAACTGCATAACATTGTTAACAGATATTCCAAAAAATTCCATTTTATGTGTGAGGACACTTTTTAGGTGTTACTTGCAGTAGACTTCAAAACCTTTGCAAAAGATTAAAATATGTTATCTTATATCCATATTTCTTAGCAAATCAAATGAGAATTGAAGCCTCAATGAACGAATACATTGATTTAATGAAATTGTTCATTGATTTAATGACATTTTTAATAGATCTTATGATATTTTTACCGAAATTATGAAAACTAATGAACAGCTTTTCATGAAATTTATTCATTAGATCTATAAAAATGTATTGCCGTAATGATAGTTTTAATTGCATTAATGAAAAAAATTCGTTACAACTGTGAGCAAAAGTTCTTTCAGAGCAGTGAAGGTATATCTATCTATCTGAAAAATGTAACAAGCAACTAAGATATCTTTTTTACCTGTCAATACACAAAAAATTAAGCTAATTTTACTCAACTGATTAAATATGACCAACCACACGAATAAAATACTCTTATTGATTTTTTATTCGTACCCCGACTTTCAGTGTATTTTACATGATTAACACCCCGTCTTGATTAGCAATAAATATGTTAGCAGTACGGCAATAACTTCGACGGAATAGAATTACAATATTGCTTATAACTTTGAGGGCGAAGAATAAGTATTTATGTTAACTCATAGTTATAAAAGGCAAAGAGGAAAGGTAAAACAAATATAAAAAAAAGTGTGCTACTAATTTTTGTATAAAAACAGTTTATAAAAACTCTAAAAATTAACTAATCTCCAGAAATCATGTGAAAATATAACGGGTTATTCATTTCGTGGTTTCAAAAGTATAGGACTCTAAAAATTAACTAATCTCCAGAAATCATGTGAAAATATAACGGGTTATTCATTTCGTGGTTTCAAAAGTATAGGACTGGAATTCGACATCTACCAAACTAAGTTGTTAAACCAATTTTTTTCTTTTCAGTTAAAAGTCTGTCATTGACGAAAATGGATGACTAAACTATCACACAACGCATAAAAATAAGACCCGATTGTGTCGATTCGTCGTCGTTCTCAGGAATTAGGACTGTCTTACGGCACATGATGTTGTATTTTGCATTTAGATCTACACCTACATCCATATCAAGTCCAGCTCAGACAACAACTGAAGCCAGCTGACCATTCACAACGTCATAGATATGTACGTGGAATGGGTGCTTGAACAATAGGTCATGAACGGCGATTTTTCGAACAAAATTTTCTTCAGCAATGAAACACATTTCTCATGCGGTGGGTATGTTAATAAACAAAATTGTCATATTTGGAGTTCTGAGAATCCCCAAGTAATTGAAGAGAGGCCATTACATCCAGAAAAAGTTATTGTTTGGTACGCCCTTTGGTCGGAAGGTGTGATTGGACTTTACTTCTTCGAAAACGACGATGGAACGACTGTCACCGTCAATTTGTAGCGTTATGATAACCGACTTTTTTTTTGCCTGCTATTGAAGAATACGACTTGGAGAATATGTGGTTTCAACAGACTTCGAGAATACGTGGCGAATATGGCTGTATTGCAAAAGACATTTCCTGACTGCGTAGTTTCTCGTCGTGACGATATCAACGGGGCTCCAAGTTCATGCGATTTGACACCATTACACTTTTTTTGTGGGGTTACGCGAAAGACTGTGTCTATGCAGATAAACCTTTAACTCTTGATCAGTAAAAACCCAACATTCGTCAAGTTATTTATGGCTGAGATACCGCCCAATATGAGTCAAAAATTAGTCGAGAATTATCTCGAAAGAATCAATGCTTGCAACACTTTGCGTGGTGGTCATTTAAATGATGTGGTGTTTCACACATAATGTCAACGTTCAAACTTTATAATAAAAAAACAATATCATGAAAAAAATATTTAATACGTGTTCTATTTACGTTTACTTTTGAAACCCAAAAACGGATAACCCGTTATAATTAAAAATTTTGCAAACACTTGCACTTAATGGTATACATTAGAGATAACTCGACCTTGATGTTCGCTTCAAGATATGTTTAAGACATATTTATTGCTAATATAGACGGGGTGTTAGTTCAAACAATTGCCGCAATTGATATTAATAATAAATAATAAAACTGGACAATAAAAAATATGTAGTAAATGCCAAAACTGTGAGTAGTTGGCCAACAAGTAACTTTTGGGAGTATTAAACAGTAAAAATTTTAAATAAAGAACAGTTTACTGAAATTTTAATTTTATTGAACTATGATATTGCAATACATTTGTTATTAAATTAATATTTCAGGCTCAAGTTCAATCCCTGGTTTGTCACTTTTTATTCAGTATTAATTAAATTGTGAAATTTGACACGTTCAAAGGGTGCTGATGAAGGGTGTTTGCTACCCAGAAACAGCCGGTTGCCCACCTAGCTATAAAAAAAATGTTTACTTTTCCTTACTTAATTGATATTGGTTAAAAAGTGACAAGCCAAGGGTTGAACTTGAGCCTAAAAAAGTAACTTAATATGAAAAATTAATAATTGAACATTCCAGCGACTCAAAAATTGCAATAGGGTAGATATTGACAACATCCACATGTGTTCAGATATTGAAAACAAACTTTTTATCGCATATTTCTTTTTCATAAAATAGCCGTAAGTGTAAAGCATATTTGTTTTACTTTTTTATATTTTTTTATGGTTTTCTTTTGCTTTGTTGGCTGAAACAGACTTAAATTTTTATTTTCATATTCTGACTTTCTACAACTGGTCTTTAGCAAACAGCCACTTTTGTCTGATTTTACCTTGAACTGAGCAAATAAATAGTAATGTCCTTATTCAGTTTAAAAAGAAATTTTATTACTCGCTAAATATAAAAATTGTGTACATATATAATTCTTGGTACATACATATATAGTTCTTAAACAAATTTAAATCACACTTATATATACACATGTACAAATACATATACATACATATTTATACTTTTATTTCGAAGCACACTAAAGCCCCGACTTGCATCGTTCCGATTTGCGTCGTTTCGATTTGCGTCGCTTTTTAAAACTGGGAAAATTCAATTTGCGTCGTTGCGATTTCTAGTTGCGTCGGTTTGAGTTGCGTCCGATTCGATTTGCATCGTTTTGATTTCGATTTGCGTCGCTAAACATGGTTACATTTTTTACTGCAACACTTTTGATTACCATTTTTAGCATTTGTAGTGTAGTACATATGCATTTAGCATCTTGAATTCATTAGTTTTTACAACTTCTGACAACAACGATCGTCACCTGTACGTTAAGAAATTTTCAGATTGCGTTAAAAAGGGGGAATCCCCTTTTCTTTTTAAGTGGTGCTAAGAGCAGATGTCTGGTTATGGTAATAATTTAGTGTGTGATTCACCAGAATATGCCTTAAGGACGTAAAACATGAGTCATCTTTATGTTTTCTTTTCTTAATTTATGGTTTTGTTATTTATTTATAATATATATAAAGATTTGTTAACTAAATTAAATAAATAAAAACGTACTCATGCTAGTATTTTTTATCAAAAATACAACATTTTTTGAATTGTTTTAAATATTTTCCCCAACAAATTAAATTTCAGTGCATTTATATAGAAAAAAGTTATTCGATTTGCGTCGTTTCGATTTGCGTCGCGTTTCTCCGGTCCCCATTAACGACGCAAGTCGGGGCTCTAGTGTATTTACAAAGACTAGCATTCGCCTTGTGGCCAAAAATGTATCAAATTTATTTAATTTCAAAGACATTTAATAAAATCAGTTGAAGATATTTCTCATAGAAATGAGACTTCTTCTACGAATGAATATTTTTTTTTTACCAAAAAACCATAAATGCAAGGATAAGACTTTGGGGCTGCTTTTTATTCGTCAGGGTCGAATCACACACTGACGATTGTTAGCTATAGGACAATTTTGTCACTTTTTGCGACAATTATTACTTTTTGTGACTAATACAATTATCACTACCATCATATCTGAGAGAATTTCTAAAAAAATGTTACCTATAACATTCTGACCATTTAAGCGACCAATATAATACAATATTTCGGCTTTAAAATTTCGATTTTAATAATTTTTATACCGCACATAAAAAAAGAAAAGGAGAGCCAAAGTTTTTCATATGCTTATTTATTTATAGATAACAAATTTTTTAGCTATAAGTCCAGCACACATTAGGGAAACCGTAGAAAAAAATATTGGAAAGAAAATTTGGGATTGATCACACACTTGACTCTTCTCGGAGGACCTTCGGACTGATATGCCCCTGATGACCGATTTTGGAGTATTTTACATTTCTCCCGTCACACTATCTTGTCCCTGAATGCCCACAGAAGGGTCAAATGATCAGCCGCAAATAATTTTTTTTCTGCAATATTTTTCTTGAACACAGTGAGATTTGCTGTGTAAAGCTGCCCAAGCTCCAGGTAGGCCATGTAGTAGATTGTAAACACAAGTACAAGAAATATTAGAATAAATGCTATTTATTCTCATACTTCAATGTGTTGAAATTCCTAAAGGTGCCTTTAGACTATGCTAATATTTGTGCAAAATCATAAAAATGTTGCTTGTCCTAGTGTAAACACTCGAATTTGTTAGCCTCCGAATATTTTTCAACTGTTTGTTGGCTAACAAAAATGTTTGTTTGTGAAGAAAGCTTTGGATAGTGTAAACACTTTGTCAGCACGTCGCAACAAATATTTGGCTCAATATTTTGTTTGTTCTCGCAATATTTTTGACGGAACAAACAGCGACAAATAATTGTAGAAACGTGGGTTGCCAACAGTTTTTTTTGACAGTGCTTAACATATAAAAAATGAAATAAATTGAAATGGCAATACTGGTCAATTCGTTTGACAGATTGGTAAGTAAAAACCGCGTTTCTGTAATTCTTAATTATAAGGCATATTTTTCTGAAAGAAAATGGACGACAACAAGTTGGATGCAGCAGTTATTGAACCGCCCCCCATCAGCCAGTAGATTCCGCTTTATGTGAAAAACATGAATATATATTTAATGTTAATAAGAGGAATATTGTAATCAAATTACCAAGTAATCGAAGTCACTTGAACCCATGCGCACGAAGGCTCTTCAGAATGCAAATCCTTGAGAAGTTTTTGGCAACATCTCTCCATTTTACGGCGCTGCACCCAAGCTCGAACCCTGGATCTTTTTTTTTCTTTTTGCTGGGTTTCTGAAACTGCTATAGCTCCAGCATAATAAATCTCCAATATCACTGGAGATTTATATATACAATTCTACTGAATTGTATACTCTAATGATAGAGCGTGGAAAATAATTTTACTAAATTGAGCAATTGGTTGAACAGATACATACATAAACCCCTTGGAAAGCACAACAGTAATTTTATCCAATCATTCTGTAGAAAGCGTACTAAATATAGCTATCAGTTATTGATAAGGTACTAAAATCATTATTATTGAAAATATTAAGAAATACGCTTGAAGTGGTAAAATCTGACAGCTCCAAAATGTATTTGTGATAGGCTGTAGTTGGATGTTTTTTTTTTAGTTTTTTTAGTATACCAGGTGCAGTCAGTCGACACCATATCAGACACAGATTTTTTTCCATATAAACCGCGATGGCATATTTTATATTTTTAGGGTAAGAAAATATAATAAAATTTCTCTGACAACATCAAAACATATTACTATAGTACCAATGTCTTGTCGGTGCAAAAATGACAAGTAGGAATTTTTTTCTGAAAAATCAATAACATTAGATAACTATAACTATGTCGTATGTAACGTACCGCCAATTTTATACTGATGTTTATTATGACTCTTAAAAATGACAATTATACGGATAAAGTGCATTAGCAACTTGCCAGATTTTAAAACTTCTTTATCACTCTTTTAATGAATAAGTTGTACCAAAGACGAAAGAAGTTGTGAATTCAAATTTCTTTTAATTGGTGGCAACAACTACAATTGTATAGTAACTGTATTAGCAAAAACACGTGTACATATGATAAGATAAAGTAACAAATTAACTAAACTACAAGAACTGTACTTTCCTAAATATAATAATTAAAATTTGTTTCTATAATCGAGAAATTATTTACCAAATTTCACCCCAGAAATACTGCACAAATTTTTATATATTTCCGTAGTGATCTGGAGCCCTTCGTTTACTCACTGATAGGTATAATGATCTTGACAGCAACACCGATGTTATTATGAGTACCAGATACCCGTGTATGTACATACTAGCCTTTATCAAGAGTAGAAATAATAAATAGTTAAATACATTCTCTTTTTTCGTTAATTTGCTCTCTTGACGAATACAATTTTGTTTCTCTTATGAGAAAAATTCCCAACAAATAAGATAAATCAAATTTGAGTACCTGGGGTAGTAAACAAAGCAAATATCAGATCATGTAAGCATTTTTGAAAACCAAACTAACATCGTTTATATAAGTTTGTGCTATACTCGGGTATTTTGTATTAAATTAAATGTACATACGTAATATAATATAATAATATCTTGTTGAAATAATAATTTCTTTAACCCCCCGATTATGGATCACAACATCTAAATGTTGTGTTGTAAGATTTACAACACAACTTACAACTCTTTTTGTGATTATGGTTCACAACATCTAGGTGTTGTGTATGTCACAGAGTTGTTTTTCATTTGTAGAGCATCTTTCCGCGAAAATACATGCCTGCACACAAAAAACTACCAAGTAAAGCCACACTTCCAGAAAGATGCAAGCGTATGTTGCTTTCATTACACATACACAAGCGAAAAACAATAAATTTTGACGTTTCATTGTCAAGTTTTACAACAAAAAGACATGGAGTGTTGGATTTCATGTAACACCGCAATTACCGCGTAGAAATGCATTGGTAAAAATGAAAAGAATGAAAAACGTTTTTGCTAGAAAGGTACAAACAAAAAAATCGGGGCCTAAATTTTAGGTGCACAAAAATACAATTGTCTACAATGTCTTGGCTATAGCCAAGAACAAACAAAAAATCATTAATTTGTATATAAATATGTACATATGTTGAAACGTAGATCTAAAAGCAAATACTTTAAATATTTTAAATACTTTAAAGACATTTGGGAATAACAACTATATTTTGCTTGCTTTGTTTTCATTATTTTGTACAAGCCGGAACAAATGCTTAGGACGTATACAGAGAATAATATTATATAGAGGACGTATATAGAGAACAAAATTTTCATATGTCTTGTTTTCATTGAATTTGCTTCTTCTGCTCGTAATTTTTATTTAAAATTAAACTGAGTATATTTGCAAAAAAAAAATGTATTTGAATTTAAATACATTTGATGCTAACCTCTAGTATGTACAAACAAGGGGCAGCATGAAATTACTAAAGGTACTGGCATACTATCAAATATTAGCTGCCAAATAATGAGACCGCTGCTCTCTTGTTTTGGTCAAGTTTACGGATACAAATAACTAAAAATGCATACACATACATACATATGGACACATCAACGATCAGGAACGAAAACAAAAGTCGGTGAAAACACAGTAACAACATTAAAATCACTACATAGAGTATATTGCTACGTCTTCTTTGAATGAGGAACAAAAAGAAAATTAACAGCAAATAATTATTTGGTCTTACAAAAACTTCGCAAGATCAAACACAATAGCGGTACTCAACGTTTGGTGCGTTTTTGGTTGCGACTATTTGCATTTGCGATTATATTGCAACTAATATTGAGCACCCTTTTTAACAACTTTGCAAATTTTATTGCACTCCAAATAACAGCCGATAAATTGATACACAATTTTTAATTGTTCACGTTTTATTTTTTTGGTAATTGCTGTTGACTCCATCTCTAAAATTTTTTCTTTGCTTTGTTTTAAAATGTCAGCTGTTCGAGTGTCAGTGTTGCAAACGCAATACTCATGCGAAAAAAGCAACACGTAATTAGCGGTGCGTAAATGCAAAAATATTGCGAGTGCAACCTTGTATATTTTGTTGTTGGGTTGCAAAGAAAAAGCAACGATATCTTGCATTCGCACTTACGCAAGACATTTGCACCAAATAATGAACTGCGTTAAGCAAATAAAATATGCTATTTTTTCGTTTTTTCTTCCTTTTTGTGTTCGTTGTTGATTGTTGATGAATAATATTTTTCAGTTATTGATATGTACATACATATGTATTTATTTACCCTAAATAACTGTAAAGAAAAATAATTTTGGCCCCGTTGTTTCAGGCAAAAATTAACAAGCAAAAGCTTAAGTGTGACCGTACCTTAACAGTCTTAGTTATATAGTTTGCGTTAAGGTTATAAAAATAATCCAGGTAGTGGCTGTTTTTATACTCTTCAACATTTGTGATTGTGGAAACAAAAAAAGTAGCAGCACTAAACTTGCTTCCACTTATAAAAGATATCATATATCAAGAACTCTCTGTGCATTTCTTTTGGAACTGAGACAAAAAAAATGTATCAATGTATCTAGTACTTGACAATTTTTTTCATAAGAACTCATTTCCAACATTTATCTGGCTGTGATTTTCTGGTTTGTCTGAGACTGAAAATCATAATACATGTTGAAGAAAGAGATAGATTATGTTTGAACAAATGCTGAGTGAATATGAATATCTCAATGAAATAAAATTTGTGCATATAATTTGCCAAGTTGTAGCTTGATTTTTTATTAAGCAAATGTGGATGATTTGGCTGCATGTACGTGGTGTGTAGTTTATTTATGTTGCCGGAAGCTGAACTGGGTAAAACGTAAAACACAATATCCGTTGATGTGTTTCCGCGGCAAAGTGTGTAACAAACACTCGCACAAGCCAATTCAGGCCTGCTAGTACAAAGTGGTTCAGTTAATATTAATAATAATTAATTTATTGACTCATGAAATAATTTTTTATTTTATTTGTACTTAATTGAACTTTGAAATAAATCGTAAAAGAACGTCGATACTCAGCAAATGTTTCCGAAAAATCCTGGTCACTACAATCATGCTGATTTCATTATTGGGCAAGTACATACATACTTACGTCCAAATGAGCAAAAACTTACAAGAGCCCGAACGAAAAGGACTACTAACAGAAAAAATCAGAGCATAGAGCTCTAGAAGATTAATTTTTAAGCTTTTGTATAAATAAATAGGACCTACAAAGTTTTCCACAAATTTTTGTTTGGTTCTGCTGTTTACTCATATAAATCTTGCTTTAACTTGTGGGTGTTGATGACCGTCGTGGTGGTCGTGAAACAGCCATGGTATGTATCCTAGCTAATAAGACTTCAACTTTAGTTTTCTTTTCTTCTTTAAGAATGTTGTTTGAAAATGTTGATCACTGCAATTCTATCACAAAACAAAGTATTTTTCCATAGTAAGCAATAATCGAACTCAGGCCAGATAAAATAATTAACACTTGTAAATCATATAGTTCGACTAAATAGGTAAACTTAATAATATCTAAAGTTTCAATAAGCAAACTACTATTTTTCTGTCATGAAATTTTGAGATGACTTATTTTATTTATTTTCGATCTTTTTACAATATAATTTACATAGTAAAGAGTTCAAGATCTTTCTTTTTCAGCTTAATAATTATAACATATATTCTTATATTATTATATAATTATATTCTTATATTATTTTGACTACGTACATAAATGATTAAAGGAATTTCGGAGGCAAAAAATTTACAAAAACCTGTTTGAAATTTTTTTTATATATTTTAATAAAACCAATTTAAACTACAACTAAACTAACTAAATAACTACTACTATGATGGTACGAGCTCATTGATATGAGCATACTCAGAACTCAAACACCTTGTGTTGAAACTTTCAGTTAGTCTTTCTATTTTGACTCTTACTAATTCTATATCCGCAAGTGCATGAAGGCGCCCTGTAGAGAAAAACCATGGCAAATTGTACATTATTTTTAAGGCATTTTGCACTTCGGGACCATACAGGAGCTGCATAAAATATGACAGGATGAAAAATTGTTTTTAACATTAATTTCTTATTCGTGATATTAATGAATTTCGGTTTATAAATGGATATAATATTGCGATTAGCTTTTTAACTTTATTCACTATACATGAAATGTGGTTTGAGAATTTAATTTTAGGATCAAGTATAACACCTATAGATATTTAACTTCCCTTTCCCATTCAACTGAATTGAAAGGTTTCGTTGTGGTAAAAAGCATGGCTTACGTTTTGTGGAGAAATATATAGATGACTTATATTGAACCAATTTTGCAAAGAGCTGTGCCCTCCCAGTAATGGTCAGCTGATTATGAAGGTGCAAATCATTTAAGACTTCCGAGTGGCAGGATTTCATTCGCTGGAAAATGTCAAAGTTCCCTGTAGACCGTGCTGGGCAAAATACATGCTTTAATGTATTTAAAATACAAAATACATGAAAGTTGTGCATTTAAAATACAAAATAGTTACAAATATGTTTTATTCCATGTATTTAAAATACAAAATACTGCATTCTAAAAGCAAGTATTTGAAATACAAAATACAGTGTAACAACAATATGTATTTAAAATACAAAATACTTTAATGAAAAAAGTTTTTATTTCCTTTCATAAGCACCAGCTTTTCAAATGTGGTATTAGACAAACAATCTCTTGATGGCGAATGCAGAAAACCAGCTAACGAAAAAATGTCACTGATTTTTTTATTAGAATACGATATTTCATTGAAAGAGAAATACCGGAATTAAGAAGTAAGTCATAACTAAATAACGTTTAACCAAAGGCTATATAGTATATACATATAAGTCAGCATCTGATTGATATTTTTCTCTTCTTGTTTTAGATCAAAATATCAAACGCTGTTTTTTTTCTTTGTATTTTATTTTTTCAATATTTAACTTTCGAACAGCTTGGCGAGATTTTAAATGTGAACACGTACTTTTCATTTGGTATTTAAATTATAGCATTGTCATATTTGGGAAATAGAAAGGTAGCAAAATTTTTAGTTGTTTGGTGATGAATGCATGGACTAATTTTTGGCGCATATTTTTTAACATAAATAAAAAATGTGTTTGGAAAAATGTATTTTGAGAGCACAAGTATTTGAAATACAAAATAATCAAGTTATTAGCATTTAAGATACAAGTACTAAATACATTCATGAGAAGTATTTAAAGTACAAACGCATTTGTATTTTAAATACGTAATGTTTTTAAATAAATGTATTTCAAATACTGCTACACAGAAAAAATTATCAAAAAATTATGAATCAAAAACTTGGTTCAAAACGTTTTACTTTCCAACAAACTGTAAATCTATTAAATTATTGTTTGATGTTTCAACATTCAATTTATTTTTCAATAAAATTGTTACACAATTTCTAATTGAATTTACAAATTTCCTTCTAGAGTCTTGATTGATTAAAAATTCATTTGATTTAGCTAATATTCTGTTTGAATGGGAAAACTAATTTTTCTATGTACGGAAGTGTTTTGAAAATGTTAAGTCCAGATTCTTATATTACCTAATAATACATTTGCAAAAGAAAAATAGTGTCCCTCGCCTGCTGTATTTTTCGTAACACTTTTTTAATTGTTTACTTCACTTACTTACTTACACTATTCCATCAACATAAATACTCCTTTATTTGTATTTTCTGGGCAAACTAGTAAGGCGGACATTTAGTAATGTGTGCTAAAAGGGATTTTCTTGAAGCAAATAAGATAGTGCTTCAAGAGCTTTCAGTAATCTTGCTTAGATTTTATTGACAGTAGATAGTAAAATGTATATTGATAATTTTATAGGCTTGTGCACAAGCTACCTCCCCTTAAAATAACTATAAATTTTAAATAAAAAATGGCTGTAATAATATTTCGATCTAAACAATTTTTGATGTGCATCAATATCCGACACTACATACATACATTTAAATTACTATTTTTTAGGCAGATTTTCCCTGCGTTCAATAAAAAATTATAAGTCATTTATTTGTTAGGAGTTAAAAAATTTCTAAGAACTATTTGGCAGCTCCATACTGTAAGGTGATGACTAAAACTTTTATTGTGAAAACCAGTTCCATTGTATTATTTTTTCATACTTTACGACATTTTATTTTTTCATGATTTGTTTAAATTTGTAGGACGTAGCTATTAATTTGCTACAACTTTTCCGCAGCAGACTTTGTTTTTAACTAAACACATCACCATATACTACTGAATTTATACATATGTATGTACAATAGCTACAAGATGTCTCCAATCAAGAGAAAACACTCTTTTTACTTTCAAATGCATTGCAATCAGCGCTTTTCAAATATGAGCGAAAGCATTTTTCTCTTCTGCATCCTCTCTTTCAAACAAACATTTTAATGAGCACTATATATGCCAAAGAGAAAACTAAAAAGGCAGGCTTCCAAAGCAATTTAAACTTTTGTCGTTTTAAGATTTTCAGAGTTGTGGCATGTGGGCTACAAATATGATAAATTACGTGTATAAGGCAAAGTAGTCAGGATGCCGGGTAATAAAATATAAATATCTCAGACCCCCGTTGGTTCATTCAAGCGGCGATCCAATAGGAATATAGCGAAAAAGATAAGCGGAGCAGGAAAAATCAGAAGTCTACAAGAGTACATGTCTACAGGAGTACATGTGAAAAAAAGGATAAGTAACAAAGAGCAGCGCTGATTTGTGTGCTGTCATAGATCACAGTCATCTGCTCAGCTGTGCCGTTTTTCATTTCCGAGACGCTCTTCTGAGACCCAGCAGTACAGTTTTCTATTCGTTTTCATTTTGACAACTTCTATAGAAGTCATTGGAAAGTAAAACGAATCATCTACTATAATCCTAAAAAAGCGGTGGCCATCGGTGGATCATATATTAATACCTATATATACGAGAAGGTGCAACAACTCTCTTGGTACTCTTGCGTCCTAACATGGTAGCCTGGAGGTAAGGCATATCTGCTCAGCTGTGCCATTATCATTTCCAACCAAAGTTCTGCTGAGATCCAGCGATATAGCTCTCTAGGTCGTAACCTAGAGGTAAGGCATATGTGCTCCGAAAACTATCCTTTATGTACTCATTCCACTCTATAGAGGTCACGTTCAGAAATACTTAATGTCCTCATTTTGAGAGACATGCAACCATTGGCAATGTGGTTGCTCAAGTCTATGTCGCTGGACATACATATTTATTGCCAGAATTAAATATATCGCCATATTACTCACAAATTACTAGCATTTTCTCTCCTCAAACATTGTATACATAAGAAAGCTTGTACTAAATTTACGTTCTTTTTACCTGAATTTAGTATGAAACGTACTTTATCTATGTCCAACATATAAGTGTACTTGAAAACAGCCGAGTAGGAGTTATTAAAAAATACAATCCTACTATTACTTAGGATGAGTATAATCTATTTGAGTAGATTTGTAAGCAACATTTGTCTGTGCTTTATTTCAATTTCTTAGTTGCTGAGAGTAGTTAGGTTGCAGGTTTAAATCCAGAAAAAGATAAATTAATTTATAAGTTATTATTGAATTAAGGAAGTAAAGCAAGATGTTTAAAGCAAGGAATCAAAATAAAATAAAATCAGAAATATTGAATCAAATGCAGAGCCATTCAATCCTCCCGTAATCAAATCAAGCCCAATTGGTGTCAAAAGTACGGTGAGTACGCGTGATGTTAAATCAATTATGGCGGGCTTATTTTTTATTTTCATAACATATGTATGTATTTATAACAATAAACAAATTGATAACTCAGCACCAAATTGGCATTTTAGAGGTTCGCTGGTAAAATTAATATCTTTAGAAATGTTAATTCTAAATATATTATAATACAGATTTTAGACACATTCAATGAGAAATCGGTATTGAGTATGGGAAAAATCGATGCAAAATCGGCATAAAATATGCGGAAAATTAAGGGTTTAGCGGCTGAATGATCCATACATAAAATAAGCACAAAGTACTTAACTTAAACCGCTTTGCCTTGATTACAGTACGAATGGATTGAATTGACTTTTCAGCGTAGCGTCTTGACTGTCTCTTACAATCCGGATATATTTATAAGGTGGAAGGAAATGTTTTAAATTGAGTCCCCTGGTCGTTTTCTTTATGGCAGATTCACTCGCCTGTAGAACAGAGATATCGGCCATAAAGAAAGTTACGTGTATAAGACGCTGGTAAATTTTCGTTCATTACTATTTGGCTTGGTTATGTTTTATAATCATTAGTTTCATTTTAGTGAAGTTTTTAGTTAAAACAATTAGTTGTTCACCAAAACAGGCGTTAGCTTTAATTTAAGAAACGACATTTGTGACTGCTTGTACTGTCTTAACCACTTGTGATCTGGGGCATAACTAGCTGTTCTATGCAACACGCTGTGCATCACTTCAGATTAGTTATGGGAGTAAAGTAACGAGAAACACATATGTATTTTTGTATATTATAAATAAAGTACGATTTTTGTTCTTAACTAGAAGAGTTGCGTTTTTTGGTTCACTTGATTATATTGTGTTTATGTAAGACTGCTACTTGTCTTTAAGTAAATGGATAACGAGCTAATAAATTTAACTAAACAACGCAACTTTGAAACATTCAAAGCAGTTGTGGGTGGTATTTCACAAATCCTCATGCGGCAACACTGATTATTTTAATATAATAACGAAACTGCTTTACCGGCACAAAGAATAATATAAGAGTATGGTAAAAGAGAAATATTGCTTAACAAGGTTTAGGCGAGAAATGAGACTAAAGTGTCACTTTTCAGCTCTGACCTATTGGTATAAAGTCTAAAGCCGATGGTGTGTAACAACTGATGAACAACTTAAATCACTACAATCGAGTTAGTAAATAAAAACGTCCAATAAATAAATTGTAGAAAGCCTATAAGAAATATATCTTTTTCATGGCTTATTACACATTTGTTTATGTTTATCACTTTTGAAAATTTTATAAAAAAATATAGATTTATAATTTTTCATCACATAACACACAATTTTTTATTCACACGCTTTATGGTACTGTTAGCAAAGATAATATTTTATCAAGTAATGAGTGATGATTGAATATATTTAATTCTTTATTTTAATAAATAACAGCATTCCTCTCAACTTTAACTATTTTTTTTTTTTGCCCCAGTTTGCGTTTAATTATTGTTTGTGAGAAAAGAGAGAAAAGTTAAATTCTGTGTAACAGTAAAAACTAAGTACAAGCATGTTCATTCAAGACAATTTCAATTAGACTGTACAGTACAGGATTTCCTGACCTTAATTTAGACTTGTTACTGTACTCAAAGAGCAGTATACTTTTATTGACCACAATTCTTCCGCTTAGTTTGTAATTTTGAAGCTGTAGACATAATGGAATAGTTGTGGTAAAAAATTGATAGAATTTATAATTAAATACCTTTATTAACATGCTTATAATCTTGGCTACAAAAAAGCTAATTGCAATAAACATGACCGAAACTACTGGACCGATCTTTGGTCCTGTGACAAAATTGTTCTATGGAGAATTTTTTGATAACAAAAATGATTTTATAGAAAACTTGATATTTGTGGTTAAGAAAATTTGTACAGAACTATTACGGTAGCAAAATAAAAGAAAAAAAACAAATTATCGATAATATAATATCACAAACAAATAATTGGTTAACAAAATTCGACCGTAGAAATGATTTTTATAGAAAAAGGTTGTGCTCTCATACAAAAGTTTTTGATAAATAAAATTGTTTACAGCATATTTTTTGATAGCGCAACTTTTTTCAGAAAAATTATCGAGGACTTTATTTTAAATAACACCATTATTTTTCGACAAATAAGAAACAAGCAAATGAAATACAAGTCAAAACCTGGTATATACAACTTGTCCATAAAAGACAAATTTTTATAAAAATAAATTTCCATAATAAAAATCTTCTCTTACAAAAGTTATCAGTTGATTATAAAAATCTTTTTTTTAGAAAAATGCAAAAAAAAAAATGCGATGACAAAATGAAAATCAAAAAATAATTATAAGTTGCTGATAATAAAGACATTGGGCGGAAAAATTATTAGTGACAAAATTTTTCTTTGAAAAAATTAAAGATAGTGGACAAATGCTAATTATGTTTTCGGGATTTTAGTTTGATTTTACTTCCCAGAATTGAAGAAAAACTATAAGTTGCAAATTGTTGGTGATTATTATTTTAAAGAAAAGCAAGGTTGAACACTAATTGGCTGGGAGGAACATACCATGGCTGTTTCACGTCCACCATCAGCACCTGAGTGGCCTCGAACGTAGGCTACAACTAATTGCAAACTGTGTTTAAGCAGTTGCGCATAGCCGTTCTATAGTATACTAAAAACATGAGCTTTACATTACATTTCTTTCTTTAATCTCATTGATCAATTTTCTAAATTATTACTGTGTTCTTCTGTTCATTGAAATATATTTTATGTTCTCTTCACAACACCGAATAGATTTTTATGGATTTTTGTGGTTGTTGCTATTGTATCAGTGATGAAGACGGTTTCAAATCGTTCAAAATACTGACCACTCCAGTTTTATTATAAAAAATTTTTCCTAATTTTTAGGGAGTAAAACCACAGTCAAGCCTGATAAAACTAATAATGATTATAAATCAAAATGTTAAATAAGGTTAAAAATTTTTAATATAAACTCAAATTTTATTTTATGACTTGAGCTAGTGAACAACTACGTTATCTAAAGCCGCTACGCTTCTCATCAGCACATAGTTCAGTCATGAATTTTTGCTGCATTTGCTGTTCGCCAGCTATTTTTTCTACTTACCATATATCAATATTTTTGTCATTTATTTTATATATATATTATTAAATCGGCGCTGATGGAAAATGTAGCGTGTCAAAGCAATTAGCTATGGCTGAGGGAATATATTAACTTTCCTTTTTATTTAATATTAATTATATGGCTTTGCTGCGTAAAAACAGTATAGAATTAGTTATGAATTGAGTTCGAAGCTACTCGGGTGCTGATGAAGGTCGTGAAACAGCCATGGAATGTATCCTAGCCAATCAGTCTTCAAATTTATTATCTTTTATTTTCTGTCTTTTTACAACTTCAACACAAGGTATCTTTTCCAATTCTGAGCAAGTGAAATCGAATTAAGCATAATAAAATAACTAATACTTGTAAATCACGTGTTCAGTTATAAAGATAAATTAATATAATAAAAAATTGTGATTGTTTTCAGCAGGAACGGGCAGTTATGTTGAAATAATCTGCTACCATAGCCCTTCATAGATATGAAAGAAGTTTGGTAACTGCCTGCCCGCCTAGAATTCTTAAGAAAAAAAAAATGTATACTTTAATGATATTTTTATGATATAGTATAAAGATAAAGACCCCCTTGATCAAATCAAACCTATTAGGATTTTCCTGTGCTCAATATAGAAAATGTTTCTCCGAACATGTTCCTCTTCTGTAGCTTAACAAGCAAGTATAAATGCTTAAAATAATTGAAATTAAGCCGGAATACTTTCTGGAGGAAATTATTGAACGAAGGGGAGCAGCGCCCTTCCATATGTTAACGTAGAAATTTGTTAGCGTGCGGGAAAAATTGTGATGATAAACGTAACTCATTGGTTGATTGTTGGTTTGAGAGTGTTCTTTTAATTTTATTTCAATAGCGGTTAAGGCTTTTAGTACACATAACATTATGTAAATAAGATTTATGTTAATACAATTTATGTTATTGAAATGAATGCGTATTGAAATGAAACAAAAAATATTTTTTTTTCAATAAAACTAAAAAATACTTATAACTATAAAAAACAAGTAAAAATATTTAGGTTAGAGGCGTGCGATTTAAGAAATTTTGGCCTAAAGTCGGTTTTGTCTAAAAAAAATGGGTTAATTTCAGGATGCTACCCTCACGCAACAGGACATTATTTTCAAATTTTTTTTCTTTAAAATATTTTTTAAACAATAAGCTTTTAAAAAAATATAAACAATATATACTTCACTTTGGAAAGTTCTTCCAGAAATAAGAAACAATAAACTTACTACCTTTTGCCCTAAAAATATGCTAAAAACTAACTTTTTTTGAATTTTTAAATTGTGTTGAATATAACTTTTTCTTTATAAAAGATTTTTTGCTAAAATTTTCTTTAGCAGTATTGAAAAAATTACTGGCAAGCTAATAAAACTTATTTTTGAAAAATCGGTAAGGATTTGGGATCAAAAATGTGAAAATACTGGACCAGGGTTGGTAGAAACACGAAAATTTACTTTTTAAAACTTGAATATCTCGAAAACTTTAAGAGATAATATATACGTGTCGCGGCATTTTTTGTAGGCCTTGATTAGGAGAATTTAAAAAAAATTTGCAAAAGAATTGGAAATGAAAAAATTAGATCGTTTTTAATTTTTCACATACCCCAGGTGGCCTACTTTGGGGGCGCGTGGACACGCCCACTTAAACACTATATAGTCCGATTTCAATACTTAAGCTTGAATACACCTCTTTTATGCCTGTCTGAAAATTCATATTTCCAATTTTTTTTGCAAAATCCCCCACTGTGCAACGCTTCTTGATTTTGTTAAATTTCTATAGCAAATAAATAACGCGATGATTGAATAGTTAGGCATAAAAAAATGTTTCTGAGCTAAATAGTTTTCTCAGAAACGGTCTACAGACGGACGGACATCGTTATATCGACTTTTCTATCAATACTGATCCAAAACATATATATTTTACTGGACTAGAAAATAAACCTTAAGGCCGTAATCACAAACTTATATACACGCTTAATTAGGTAATTCGAAACAGCTCTTCGCCACCTTGAGTGTTATGGGACTTTCTCAAAAAAAACATATACATATGTGTTAAGTTTGTAACTTCTTCTTGTCCAAATACGTGTTTTGATAAATTAGTCCAATTAAACTCGATAGAAAATCTTGTAACATCCATAAATAACTGAAAATCAAATCCAGAAAAAAGTGTTTTTCAGCATTTTTTTTACAGGATACTATTGAACAGATTGCATTAATTAAAGAAAAAAAAACAAAAATTAAACTTAAGTCAAATTATGGCATGAATTTGCAGTCTTATTTATAAAAAACTTTTTCGTGCCGTGCTCTTCTGTAGCTTTCTAAAGTTAGAGATATCGTTAAAAATCTCCAAATTCAACTTAACGATTTTCAACAGCGAATGGACTTGTATAAACTGTATTGGTCAAAGCTGAATTCTATCCTCGTCGCTCAAATTGTGATTTTTTGTTTAAAAAGTCTAATTCTTGTTTCTAAATTTGTCTCTATAGTGCAAATTAAATGAAACTAACTTACACATATGTTGGTGGGAAAGTGCACACGACACTAAGTTTGAAATATTTCGTTATTTCGTATGCTGCTGCATTAAATTCCTACAATTTTATTCTTATTGTATGAAAATAGTTCATTTCACACGCCATTTCACAGACGTGTGATTTAGAGGTTAGGCATATACTACAAACTCCAACACAATATCAAAATATTAGGCAGTGATTTGCTAATATCATCAGATTTTAAAACCTTATTAGATTTACCGTGATTTATTAACGAATAGCCATATCTCAGCCTAATTTTATATTTTCGCTTGTCTTTTGGATTTATGAGCTTTTTTAATATTTACAATGAAATTTACTTACCTTATGTACAAAATCAATTTTTAAAAATGATTAATCCATTTTATATCTGACAAGTTTATTATGATTGTTGAAAAAACAATATTAAAATATCCTTGTAAGGGAAATTTGCAAGAGCAAAGGTATTAATTTGCTATTGCTGTACATACAATATGTTTCATATAAGTCATTAATTTTTCTTTTAGCACATATCATACATATGTATGTATATGTATGCACTTATACTTGTGATATTTTACACATGTCAAATCCTTATCACTGATGGCCTGTGTTGCTCATTCTCACGTATGCTAAATTTTCCCATGAATATTTACCAATATCTATCTACATACAAACATGTTCGCATTCCAAATATATATGTATATGGCTGGTAAGTCGTTGCACATAAATTTAAGCTTGCAAGGCAAAATCTTGATGTTAACACACATATGTATGTATGTATAACAAAAGGCCAAAACCTGATAAAAGAGATTGCAAGGAAGATGATTGTATGACAGAGTTTAATAAGTTTACAGATAATATCATTAACACATCTCACCTTTGCTACGAATATTGTCAAGCGAAGGAAGAAAAAATAAAGCAAATTTTTATAATGTAATAAATCATAAATGCAGCTCAAACTTTAAGAACAAATATCTTAAAAATATGAAAATTTTAAACCCCAGAGTTTTTTCAAGATTTCGCCACATTTTTTCATGGTAAATGATTTTGTTTGATTAGCTGCATTTCCATATGTTTAAGATACATGCATACGGAGTTTTAAATGAACCATGACAAAAAACATGAAGTCTTTTTATCCTTACCTTAAATAGGAAAACTATTAAAATTTTACTGCTAAAGCCGGTTAGTACAACATTCTTTCTTTGGCCATTTAAAGTTATAAAATATGAGAAATTGGCTACGTAATTGCAAAAACCAACTCTTACAGCGTGTGCGGTTCGTCGCACGCTTTTGTCCAATCAACAGCCTGCAAGCGATTTACGGTGTATATATATTTTTTTAAAAAACACAAAACTGCGAAGTTTTTGGCTTGTCTGCAGAAACAACCCAAAGCCTTCGGCAGGAATCGAACCAGCGACCTCGGTGACTCTTAGTAGGACACCCTACCAATTCATCCATCGAGGATGAATTGGAATTAACTCGAAAATAAAATGGTCAATCGCCATTTCGACGAAGAGTGTGACGGCACAGAATTAAATTAGTTTAAGTAACATCCATTTTGCGGTGTCAAAGGTAAATGTAAATAAACCACATATAAAATACATATATTTGTTCATGATATTTCGCTTATATTATAAAGTTTGAACGTTCACATTATGTGTGAAACACTACATTATTTCAATGACTACCACGCGAAGTGTTGCAAGCATTGATTCTTTTGAGGTAATTTTCGACCACATATTTGGCGGTATCTCAGCTATAACTTGACGAATGTTCATTTATCTGCATAAACACGGTCTTTGGCGTGGCCCCACAAAAAAAGTCTAATGGTGTCAAATCGCATGATCTTGGGGGCTAGCTTATATCGCCACGACGAGAAATTACGCGGCCAGAAAATGTCTTTTGCAATAAAGCCATATTCGCTACAGTTGCGACGCATGTGGCACCGTCTTGTTGAAACCACATATTCTCCATATTTTCCAAGTCCTATTCTTCAATAGCAGGCGAAAAAAAAGTGGATTATCATATGACCATAACGCTCCGAATGGATGGTGACGGTCATTCAATCATCGTTTTCGAAGAAGTAAGGTCCAATCACAACTTTGGACCAAAAAGCGTGCCAAACAGTGACTTTTTCTGGATGTAATGGCTTCTCTTCAATTAATTGAGGATTCCCAGAACCCCAATTACGACAATTTTGCTTATTTATATACGCACCGAGTGAGAAATGTGCTTCATCGCTGATGAAAATTTTTTTTCGAAAAATCGCCGTCCACCGTGAATTTTATATGAAAGTAGGTATAGATATAAATGATAAATACGAGAAAGACGACGAATCGACACAAGCGGGTCTTCGGCAAGACTTTCACTTACAGCAGCGATATTTTCAGCGGAACGAACGAAACGATGATGCACAGGCCTTACAATATTCGTAACCGCTCCAGTGTCTTAAAATTTCTTCTCAATTTCGCCAATTTCTTGCGCAGTTGGACGATTATGTAAACCATACTCTCCTCTTAAAGCACGATATATAGCTGTGGCAGAATCACCATTTTTGTATTATGTTTTGATAATTGTTATATATATACATACATATACATACATATATATATATATATATATATATATATATATAAATATATATATATATATATATATATATATATATATATATATATATATATATATATATATATATCCAAAACTCTCATTGAAGTTGGCAAAGGCATGGTTCGGAGACAACCATATTAAGGTTTTGGGATGGCCTTCACTTTCACCAGATTTAAATCATATCGAAAACTTGTGGGCCGAGGTTAAAAGAAGTTTAAAGGGAAAGAATCAATCAAATAAAGATGAATTGTGGACAATGGTTGAGACTGCATGGATGAACATCCCTGTCAAAAGCTTGTTGACTCCATGCCAAAGCGCTGCTATGCAGTAATAAAAAATAATGGTAGCTCTACAAAGTATTGAGATAGTATGAGTTGTTATGGTAGCAATTACTTTATTATACATACAATTTTCTTTATATTTTTTATCTTTCTTGATGGTTTAGAGAAATGGCTCTATTTTTTTTCACAGAGAAATTAAATACATATAGCGATTTTTTTTTTTTTATTTTTCTGGAAAAGAATTGAAATATATAATATATGTTTTCTTCTATACTATAAGTATGTCTACTAAGAAACGAGACAAAAATTTAAAGAAAGTTATTATCTCTGTAAATTTTTTAGTATTGTAATTGAGGTGTGGGGATGGCTCTATTATTTTACACACCACTGTATATTGAAGTTCTCCTTATTATGAACTAAAATCAAATACACAGCTTTTTCGTTCTACTTTCAATGTATTTTGATGTCCGTATAATGAATTACCATACAGTGGATTTTTCTGTATAGTGAACTATTTTTATCAGCTTTATTTTACGCTTGTTAGCAGCACTATTTATAAAGAAAATAAGTTATATTTTTGGTATTCCCAAAGTAATGAAAATGAAAACAAAACAGTTTATGATTTGGCTTTTAACATTAGTTGACCGAGTTCAGTGAAAGAAAATGATGCACCGGAGTAGTATTTCTCATGAAATAATATTATTGTAAGTTTGGAATTCTTCCCAGTACTTTACCAAACATTTTAAAAAACAAGTCAGTTATTCAGTTGCGCATTAAGGTTAAGAAACTTCGAACTTGTCTTTTCGCAGATATTGACGAAGCAATGATCAAATGGGTTACGGCCGCTCGTTCTAAGAATCTTCCCGTATCTGGAGTATTATTGATAAAGAAAAATGGAAAAATGTAGTGCAAACAGAATGTTTATTGTATTTTCAATATTGTAATGTTTTAATTTTTCAATGTTGTATTTTCAATGTTTTAAATAATTTTTTGTGGCATAAAAAATACCTGATTATTTTAAATAAATAAAAAATTAAAAATAAATAGTTCTGTAGAATGAAGTTTCAATATAGTGCAATATTTTTTTGTCCGATTGACTATGGCTAAGTTCGACTTATTTATTTATTTTACAAATTTTTTCCTTATAAATCTGTTCTCATTTGTACACTTCAAAAAAAGTACTCACCTGCCTTTTTCTGGCAAGCCGCGGGATAAAAAATATTTAAATCGTATTTGAGTATAATTTGCCACAATCAAAACTAATAAAAAAAAGTTAAAGAAAGATACCAGCGTTTTGTTATCCTCACTAACATTTCGATATGGTTATCTAAAACTTTATATCTCTTGCTCAAAGTGAAGAACATGTGGAACTTGTACGCATTCAAACACACACAGCACTAGCCTTTTGCGGGGGAATGTTTTACATAAAATTATTTTATATTCGTCAAGGATTTTTTACATTTTCCTTCGTAATATATCGTTAAATTTCCCTTTAGCACAAAATGTTTCCCAATTGGTTTTTACTCGTTAGCATATAAAATATTCTTAAGCGCAAAGCTAATATTTTGCTTAAGTGGGCTATAAACATATACATACATACGTATAATATACATATTATGTTTGTATGCATTTCTTCACTCAAAGGTGGTACTAGCTGTATACTTATTTTACTGTTAGTATGTATGGCATACATTGTATGTACACTCTTGTAAGTGCGTATGTATAGATACTAGAGATGTGTACATCAGTGTTTTGTGGCTCACGGCTCGTACGCTCACGACCAAAAATAAATTTTTTCAGTGCACGGCAATTTGTTTTGCGATTCACTCAATCATTCACTCAACTTTATGGTCAAAAAAATTATCACGATCTTTCACGTCCATATTGAAACAAGATTTAGAAATATTGTTATTATGCCTTAAAGACTACTGTCTTCCTAAACTTTCGATTTTTTGATTTTACCGCTAGGGAAAATCATTCTCAAGTTATGCTGATATACATCATGCTGGTGCCCTAATTTTAATCCGCCACCATATAAAAACTAGAGCTGATACAAAAAACAGAGCTCTGACTTACAGCACAATGAAAACTTAATGTTGTTCCAATGCGTTACCTACGTAAAATGTAACGACTCTAATATGTTTACTGTTACCTGTTTTTTTCCTGGTGACTGTTTTCAAAAGTGTTTTATCTTCCACACATGTTACAGTTCCCCTTATATATCTTCTTTTATGTATTATGTAAGTTCATTTCCAATACGATCGTTTTCTGAACTCTTTTCTCTTTCAATGTGATACTAATCCAATAACTAAATGTATGATCATGCAGAGCTGCCGAGGTAGAACAAGCAATTTTTTCACATATGATAGTTTGATTTTATAACATTTCATTTACCCTTTGCAAGCTCTTTTACTTGAGGTTAATCTCATGCAGCTTATGCTTTCAGAGTGTTAATTTCTATACAGAAACAGACAAGATATATTGATTGAAGAATATCAATATGCTCATGTACTTGTAATCATTTTCGTTCTGCACTACCTATAGCATCTTAGGTTTAAATTCCTCATAGAATCATATGCCAGCGATTTTCCATATTTAATTTTCCTTCCATTCAAGTCAATCCAGATTAATGTATATACATGCATGTATAGCGATGGCTCAGTTAAAATAAACCGCATTGAAAAAGAATTAATGGAAAAAGTACGTGGTGTATAAATATGTGAGTATGTAACCTAACAATGGGAAAAAGTTTGTGTGTTGAAAAAATTCATGAAATTTCGTAAAACTTCCTGAACTGTCCCAAAACACATAAAATTTGAATTTTAAATCACATTCACGTGTGATTTTTTTTTTTTAAATTTAATCACAAAATTTTCACGGCAACCGCACATCTCTAATATATGCCATGTTAATAATTTAACTTTTGTTATTGAGCATAACTGTTTTGGATTGTTGCCTTTAAAAATGATTTCTTTTGAAGAATTTTTTCCCAATAGAAAACAGAAAGCTTCCCCTCTCATGCGACCACAGTTGGTTGTTCGTTACAGTTGAATATACTTGAGATATGGAAATTAGCTCCTTAGTTATACAATACAAACATCTTTGTTCACAAATCAACATACATACATACATAAGTACTGAAACGCTTATATGTTAGTCAATATGCACATTCTGCAGGTTATGATGATTTTGTTGCTGTGGAGTTAGAAAGGGTGGTATAGCAATTAATTGCCTTTGGAAAATGGTTGTGAAAATTGAAACTCAAGGAGACTGCATATTAGTTGATTGTGGCTACTTCCTAAATTCTTTCCGTTTAATTCATAAAAAAAAGTTATTCAATTGATTATCAATTGCTAAGTTAAGCAACGTTGGAAGCTTAATAATTGTATATTTATTATTATTTTTCATAAATGGCTAATCATATTTGAAAGTATTTTATTTTCTGTTCTGGTAATACTGATATATTTTGCAGTTGATTATGTAAAAGTAGAGATTACAAAATAAAAGCTTTTTTATAAGAAGCTTTCATTTTCACAAAAAAGTTTTTGTTATGTTGATCAATTATATTTCATTATGTTCAAAAAATGTTTAATAATAAAACTTTGATTTTTCAAAAAGAAAAGTTTCTATCGCTATTTACCAACAACAAATCATATAGTTTTTATTTCCAATGAACCGAACATCGAGTGGTTTTCGTTTTCGATTTGACACGACATCGCTAAAACAGCTGATTCAGTCATATTGTTTCTTCGACTTTTTTCACATATTTTTTCTTAATTTTAGATTCTTTTGCAAAGCTTAATAACTTGTTGCCACTATGTGAAATGATATTTAATATGCAAAAGTAGAGAATATATCAAGCTTCAATTTCTTGTGCAGAATACACCACTCAAGCTCGTAAAGGAATTCAAGTTAGAAAATGTTGTTTCAAGTATTTAAATTTATTAAGCGCTCAATCAAAGGTCTTGTCGTTGATAAGTGTTTATTAAAAGCTTGGCTATTTTGTGTTTATCAATTCTACCGTTTTAATTTAAAATAAGTGATTAAAGAAGATATCTTTAAAGTGATACAGCAGCAAGGTACTGACTGATATTGAGTTATCATCAAACTTAATCATGATTGAGGAAAAAAAGTTTTTTTTAACTTGCGCGAGCGCTTGTGACTAACATTTTGCCATAGAAGGTACGATCAGGAAACTTTGTCCATAAAATTAAGTTAAAACGGTCGTTAAACTTGACATAAAATCGTTGTATTTATTTCTCATATAAATTTCTTACTCATTTGAATTTAAATGTTAAAAAATTAAGGAAACTCAATCGAAAAAATAATGAGTTTTCCTTTATTTTAGCTGTCAAAAATGAATCCATATTTAAGACGAAAAATGTTTTTTTTTATTTTTCCATCTGAATACAAAAACCTCACGACTGCAAAATAGCTACAGTACCCACTCAGCAATCGCAACAATCAGAATAGATTTAAAAGCACAAGGTGGCATATTTATGTTATGCCTATGTTTGTTATTAGAACGATGGGAATATAATATGCATATGTACATATATCGTACAAGTTAGAGCTTATTTATCTACCGAAAGCAAATATTTTCCACGACCTTCCTTTATGAAAAATTAAAATTCATCATCTGGGAATAATGGGCTCATAAGCCAAAGAAATAAAAGCATTAATAAAAATAAATTAAAACATGAATTTCAAAAACAAAAAGGCAAACCGAATTTAGGAATCTAAAATGCAGTTGTCAGAAACGCTGATATATTGAAATATCTATGTATATGGGTGGCAGAACCAACGCGTATACCACTGATTTTGCTGAAAACAATGGCCTGGCCCAGTTTTTTCTGTTTTGCTAATTTTTTGGAAGACAGAAATGTTCCCATGCTTACAAAAATATTTTAAACTAACATAGACAGACACAAACGCACTTTTTAATGTTTTAAAATAGTTTTTTTATGTATCCCAAAACTTTTTATTTTCATGTTACTCCAAATATATTATACTCGTATTAGTAAGCAAACAAACAAAATTCAGTCAAGTTCCGTACGTATGTGTAATGTACGTATGGAATGACATATGTGAATTTCATCTCTCTATCTCTTACAGCTTGAGAGTTGCGTTTAATTGCTATTTTATGTTGAATGAGGACACCTTGTGGTTTTCGACTTGTTGTTGTTGTCATTTGCCATTGTAAAGCATCTGGAAATACATACACTGTGCAAATTTCCGCACTCTATCTCTTACGGTTCGAGAGTTATAGCTGTTACTCTACGTTGTAAAGGAACACCTGGTAGTTTTACAGTTGTTGTTTTTTTTAGCATTTGTTATTGTTGTGGAGCATATGTGAATACATATATTATGTAAATTTTACTTTACGTTGTAATTGTTACTTTACGTTGTATAGAGACCCCTGGTAGTTTTCGACTCGTTGTTGTTTTTATCATTTGTTATTGTAGGCAATATGTGAGTACATACATTGTGCACATTTTATCTTTCTGTCTCTCACAGTTTGGGTGTTACGGGTAATTTTTATTTTACGTTGTATAGTTACAGCTGGTAGTTTTCGACATGATGTTGTTTTTAGCATTTGTTGTTGTAGGGCATACGTAAGTACATACATATATTGTGCGAATTTCCGCCCTCTGACTTTTACGGTTTAGCAGCTATGGCTAATTGTTACTTTAGGTTGGATAGGGACACCTGGTAGTTTTCGACTTGTTGTTGCCTTTAGCATTTGCTGCTGTAGAGCATCTATCAATACATACACTGTGCGAATTTCGCTCTCTATCTTTTACAGCTCGTGAGTTATAGCTTTCGTTGTATGGGGACACCTGGTAGTTTTCGCTTTGTTGTTGTTTTTAATATTTGTTGTTGTAGCACCAAAGTACAACAAAATCCTGGGAAAATTTCACTCTAATGAGTACGGAACCCTAAAAACGATGCAAACAAATAAAAAAAACTTTTGAAAGCAGGCTGATCAGAACACCTGTAACGATTGCTGCCATCTTGTAAGTGAGGACACCTTGAAAAAACTAATCAAAATAAGTATTTTAATGAATACATTAGTAGTGAATACATGTACTTAAATGAATACATACTTATGTAGACATATTTTATTCATGCTTTCAGAAGAAATGAGTTTTATGGTATTATTTTTATTTCCATTATCGGTCGTAAATCGTTTTTGGTCACCCTATATACAGTTTTTGTCACAGATTAATTATTTTGTTGTCACTCTCCATGAAATATATTTATATTCATTTGAAAAAAAAATAATATAAACAAGCATTTTATAATGAAGATGTGGACAAGTTTTATTTGTGACAAACATAGTATTTTTGATATATGCACTGGTAACCAAATAATAAAAAAAACTATTGTTGTTTTTAGAAAAGTTATTGCTGTTGCCATTCATCGCAAATTTTTTTTTTCTATATTTGTGTTATGATTGAAAATTTTTTTTGCTCTTACTAATGAAAATTTTTCTTTATCGAAAGGAAGCAATAAAAAATTAATTAAATGAAAAAACGCAGTTATTAAAACAGAAATAAGATAATTATGCAATACAACTTGTGAAACATATAAAGAGTTGATTTTATTGTTTGTGTAAGTAAGAGCTTTGAATGTTATATATACTTAAAATATTTGTTTGCGTTCTGTAAATATTCGAATCTATTACGCTATTGTGATCAGTAATCATGTTATTGTTTCGTTCAGTCTTATTATTGCTATGCCTGGCCACACTGTTGCCATTTTCAGTGATAATATTGTCACGTCCATCCATACAATTGCCATTTCCCAATATATTATGAAAATAAAAATTTTGAGAATAACCATATTTCTGTCAAATTCAATCATAGTATTGTCGTGTGAAAATTGCAACACGAAAATAATGTACTTTGATTTGACAAAATTATGATCAGAAATCACAAAAGTATGACTAGAATTGGCAATAGTATTTTTGTATGGGAAAATAGTACGGTAGGAAATGAAAATAGTATTGTTTAATCCGACAACAATGTAGACGAAAATAAAAGTAATTTGATTCAATTTGACAAGATTATGATTGGATATAGCAATAACATTGTTAGTGGCCACAAAAGACTATTCACTGAAATTGAAATTAGTAAAATTGTGCATATTTTATTCAGTAAGAGAAAAATCTTCTTTCCCGGCATGAGTTTTATCATTCTGTGGATGAATGAGATAATGAAGCATTTCATGCAATTAATGAAGAATGTTTCATTGATATAAAATTGTTTTCTGACACAGACAAAACAAAAATGATTCAGGTTTTTCTTTCTCTTACTTCCCCTCCTGTAGTTAATTTTTTTTTCTTTCTTAATAACTCTCCTCCTTCCTTTTTATAATTAAATCTTCAGTGATTATGTTTGCAGCCTCCACCACAATTCAAACCTTACGTTTCGTAAGTCAGTCACTCTACCAATTCAACCATTGCAAGAATTTTAAGTAAGAAAATAGCAAGCGTTTTGAGAAGAGTTTTCTTTGAAATTTAGTACTAAAGCAATCGTTAACTTTCGACAAAACTAAGAAATCAATGAATAAAAATAAGATTTAAAAAAATGTATATGTTTTCCATTTCTAAATTCTTAGTCTGGTTGAGAGTTACATAAATGTATTACAATACAGACTGCAATGAATGCAATGAACTCAATAAAATGAAGAAGAAGCTGAAATGAAAAAGTTAGTTTCATTAATGATATTTTTCATTGTAGATATCAAATTGTTCATTGGTGCAGTGAAGATGATTCAAAAAAGCCCTTCCAGTACCCAAATAAATGAACTTTCTCTAGTGTTTAACAATTTATATTGTTAAGCTTAGTTTAGACGATATGTTGAATCAGCATATTTATGCTGAAAATTTTGTTTAAGTGCCATCATATCGTGTAAACGCAAAATCTTTACCAGCATATGTATGTTTAACAACGTTTGCAAACAATTTGCTAACAACACCAACAAATATATGTTGGCAATTTTAGCATATCGTGTGAACAGTATGTTTTTAGTATTTGACTAATTTCCTGCGTATGCTAGCTGATATGCCATTTGTTGAAAATGCTGTTTAAGCTTTTCAGCATATATCTAATTTGTATGCATATTTGCCGAATGGCTTTGTTGAGCCGCCGAAAATTTTCGTTTCTGTAAATATACTTACATATATCTTCTTCAAAATTTGCAAACGAGCACAAACGTAATGAAATGAAATTCAATGAATTAATTGCTCTCAAATTAAAAAACAATAAATAGCTCAAGGCGAATTCATACCAGGTGGTTGCAAGGGAATTTGCAAAATGAAAAAAATACATGTATTTCATTACATATATTTCAAAGTGAACAAACAGCTAGTGTTTCAGGTCCAACTGGTATGAATTCTGCTTGAAATAGTTGGAATAATCTACAATCAACGACAAGGCGTTGATTACATGCACACATCCGGATTTCAACCGCCGCCCCACTTTTGTTTTCAGCGGCTGCCACGATGAAAATTAATTGGCACAGATCTTCGAACGTCTTATAATTCTTTGTATAATTTTGCAAAAAAAAACCTTCATCTTTTCAAAAACAAGGACTGCACAAGCAATAGCAAGCGATATTTATTCCGAAGACATTTTTTTATATTAAAAACACGAAAATAACGCGTTGTATAAATAGAAAGTAGTATCAAACTTATGTTTATATGATTCAGCATACATATCACCATGTAATTATCAACATATCGTATAAACATAAAAATTGTATGCTAACTCCTATGTGGACATTCCATTTGCTGAAATATGTTGAATTAAAAAATTTGGTAGTTTCAGCATATAGTGTAAACACCTAGCGTATGATATGTGATCACATATGCATTTGATGTTATTTTTAATCATACAGTTGTTAGCATATACATATATACTGATTCAACATATCGTCTAAGCTAAGCTTTAGCCTCCACCCATATGTCAGCAATAGCATGTTTCTCTTCGAATATGATTACCTCAATCATATTCTTTCTGTGCGTGTACATAAAATATTTTGGTATTTAATATTATTTCTTCACTTACACATGAACGCATGCTCATGAGGCATTCGCTTGAATTTGCCGAGTGCAAATATGAATATAATAAAAAGGCCAATATTTGGCAGGCCAAATACGAATATTCGCAACAATAATAGTAATTTTTACGTCTACATGCCTGTTGATATAAAAAAAAGTACAAAGAAAAGGAAATAAATAAAAAAAAAGCTGCTGCTTTAAGAAAAACATAACTGTTCGGGCGAGTTAAAGTGTTGGTGCAGCCAACTGAAGCACTTGTAGTAACTACTTCTTGTGATAGATTCAGAATTTACTTATTTTTATTATCTGTACTTGCAAAGAAAAATTTGTTTTTTTGCTCAGAGATAAGTGGTGCTAATTTATTATGCAAAATTGATTTTAAGACCTTATTCCCCCATTTCGCAAATCAGCATATATGTATGTATTTGCCTTTCTTGTGTTTCTCTTTTAACTTGTTGCACAAACACAGCGCAACGTGCTATAACTCAAAATATGTGTATGCCTGTGCATGAAAGTTGCCAGTAAATGTTCTCCTTTATTTTGCTTACTTAAACTTTGAAACTTGATTATTTACACAAACGCAAACACGTATGATACGAAAATGTTTGTTCGTAAACAAGCAAAGAACAAAAAAAAAACTTATCTGCAGCAAAAATTTACATTGTAAAGGAAACCAAACTTATTAGAATGAATATTTTGACATGAATGTTTGTTCTTCAGATATGCACAGAAAATTTATGTAAATTTTGTGGTCTTATTTAAGAACAAGATTTTAATAAGCTTTGGAAAATAATTTAAAAAGATTTACGAAAGTTTATGTACATATTTATGATAAGAAGTTTTCTTGGAATATAAAACTTGAAATTAGTATGTGAAGAAAAACAATAGCATATTTCAAAAGATCACAGTAGAACTGTGACGACGATATTTAGAAGAAAAAGGCAACAGCCAAAATAATATTGTTTGTTGATTCATCTGACGGAGATGAATATTAATTGTGCAAGCTTACGATATAAATTTACCAGCTAGCAATCCACGCTTAATAGTCAGCAAGACTGAAATACCAATTGCTGAACAAATAAGAAGACCAGGGGGCAAATCACCGCATTCGAAATCGAGTCTTCTTTCGTGTGTACAAATATTTCGACGGCTGCAATTTTTAGGATTACAGTATTCGATCGCAATCAATATTGTCTACTACTATTTTTACATCGCAGTACGCATATGACAATAAGAAACAAAACGAAAAAGGAAAACAAAATATAAATAAATTGGTGAAAATCTTCAATATAAATGAATCCAGATGTGTTTTTATTTTTCTCATCTTCGGAATCGGAGGATGAGTCCAATATTGCCATTATAAGTAGGAACATTCGTGACAAAAGCAATCCTTTTTAATTGCCAGAAGCTGAGTTAGTTGTGAGTTTGAAGCAAAAGATTAGAACTAAATGTTTCATACATAGTAGATTCAAAAGACGTTTTCGGCTCTCTAAGGAAGCTTTTGAATACGTTTTATATCTCTGGTCAAATGTCGACGACCCGTATTGCAGTCTACTGCTACATTGTCCCTTTTGGCCAGTGGCAGCTGTCAGCACACTTCCGGGAATTATTTTTTAGTGGGGTTGGCACAATGCTGTATGTGAAAAGGGGTGAAAAATGTAACAAATGAAATACATTACTTAGTGGGAAATCTTTTTCTTGGTATTCACTTTAACTAAAAACAATAAAATTTATAAATTATTTCTTTAATTTTTTGTCGCTTGTTTGCTATTTTATTTGTTTTGCTGCTAAAAGCTAGAGTTTATTTGTTTTCGATAGTGTAGTAACAATCGAGTACAACATCGATTAGATGCGTTTCGATAACGAGTCCTGTGATCCACGTTAACAGCATTTCGATCATAAAGCACTCTATTTCGAATGCGGTGATTTGCCCCCAGATCTGTCAAAATGTATCAGTCAAATTAAGCATTCGCTACAGAGGTTAAGGATTCAATTCGCCAGTTTTGGTTTTTTGTGACACTGGAAGGTTGCCGACTAAACGTCCATCGTTTAAAAGGTTAATATCGAAAATTATTGCCTGGAGAGGGATCTCCAAGATAAACTCGCGGGTGCAACAGGTTTCTGCTCTTCCTCCTACACTCCTTCTACATTTCTCAATGACCTTCCCTGCTAAATATCAAACTCTACATTCACTCTTTTTCAAATGGCAGCAGCATTTGTCATTCGTATTCATTTAGTTATAGAACTAACCTATTGTAGGTCGATGCCAAGAGGAACATTATGAATGATACCCTTAATAACACAGAATAAAACAAGATTTGTAAATACAAAAAATTTTTTTTTTGTAAATACAACAAGATATTTTTTTGAAATTGAAGTAACAACGATTTCTGTAAATACAAACACATCCTTGTACCTCTAGAAAATTATAACTAATTTTTTCAATCAGTCCTGTTGGAACCACATATCCTTCAGACCTAATTTGTGCAATTGCCACAGAAAATACTCAGTTAACTTGCCCCTATAGCGTTGTCGTTTGACCAGTGGCGTCTTCGAAAAAAAAAAATTGCTCGCTGACCCTCCAGCGTTAACAGCGCAGCATGCAATCACTTTAGCCGGGTGTAATAGCTCCTCGTGCGTTAGTCGTGGGCTTCGGTGTCCTAGAAGCAATAGTTTTGCTTGTTCACATACTCTCTGAGGAGGAAATGATTACTCATTTTGCTCTGTCTCTTACAGCTTGAGATTTATGCTCAATTTTTACTTTACGTTGTATGGGGACACCTAGTAGCTTTTGAATTGTTTTTATTGTTGTCGTTGTCAGTTGTTGTCGTAGGGCATCTAGGAATACATACACTGTGTGAATTTCGGCTCCCTATCTCCAACGGTTCGATAATTATAGCTGTTACTTTACGTTGTAAAGGTACACCTGGTAATTTTACAGTTGTTGTTGTTTTTAGCATTTATTGTTGTGGAGCATATGTGAATACATATATTATGCAAATTTCATCCCTCTGTCTCTCACGGTTCGAGAGTAACGGCTAATTGTTACTTCACCTTGTATAGGGACACCTGGTAGTTTTTGACTTGTTGTTGGCTTAAGCATTTATTATTGTAGGGCACATGCGAGTATATATTGCGCACATATATTGTACATATATTGTGCACATTTCATTTCTCTATCTCTTATAGTATGGGAGTTACGGTTAATTTTATCTTTATGTTGTATAGGGACAACTGGTGATTGGCGCCTTGTTGTTGTTGTTTTTAGCATTTGTTGTAGGCCATATGTAAATACATATATTGTGCTAATTTCAGCTCTCTGTCTTTTACAGTTTGGGAGCTACGTATCATTGTTAATTTACGTTGTATAGGAGCACCTGGTAGTTTTCGACTTGTTGTTGTCTTTTGTAATTTTTGTTATTGAACATCCATAAATACATACACTGTGCGAATTTCAGCTCTCTATCTATTACGGTTCGAGAGTTATAGCTAATTATTACTTTTGTTGTATGGGGACACCTGCTACTTGTTGTTTCTTTTAGTATTTGTTGTTGTAGCGGCAAGGTACAACAACATCATGTGAACATTTCAGATCTCTAGCCCATACCGTTTCAGAGAATGGACGCTGTGACGGACGGACGGACGGACGTACATACATACGTAGGAGTATACATATAAACATGCTCAAATATGTCGATTGTAGAATGTAACGATATGTTAAATATGTGTTTTAGTTTACGTGATCTAGCATTTTAAATAAGAAAGATGTTTTGTTAAAACGTTTGCTTTATTTTAAAAACGTACTTCAATAAAAATACGCATATAAAAAAAGTAATTATAAACATGAGGGAAAAACAAAAAATAAAGATAAAATACGTCTAATGGGGCAGTAATCTGATACTGTTACAGCAATCTATTAAGGCCAAAGTGCAGCAATGAGTCCTGATTGTTTGTCAGATAAAAGTTTATTTTTCGCTATAAAAGAGGGCATCTATAGATGTAAAATTTTGTGCAGAACTTTCGACAAATAGGAAAGACCGACAATAGTTGCGATGAATACCATGAGCTAAGTGATATATTCTACCGGTTTTTGTCAGTTCCGAAGGGTTTACCGCGGAGTCGTATTTTTCGTTTGTTATCGACAAGTAGTTGCCGGAAAATTATGTTTGGTATTAACCCAGAATATTGACATTTTAACACTAACATAATACTGAAGCAAGAACCACCACTAGGTAATCTGCTTCACAGAGTAGCCGACCGAGCTCTATAGAATTTTTGAAATGTTAAGTAGTGTAGGCTGACGTCTCCTCGACTGGAAACAAAACTCCATTATACATCCCTGGAACCCAGGTAAAATATACCCTTTAAAAAAATTTATGAGCTTAGGTAAAACTTGGTAATTCATTTTGCTCTTCTTTATTCTGATGATTATTTTGGGATTTTCAATCGATTCTCATCCGCTAAATTATTAAATCTAAAATAAAATGAAGCAATAGTTTCAATAACCTTTAACCCTGACACTTGCATGATAAAGATGGTATGCAAAATAGTTTAATAGCATTCTAGTTATTATTAATGCTGCTTTTTAATAACAACTTGTTGTTTGAAAACTTTTTGAATACTAAATGTAATAAAATTTTCAGCAGCTGTGTACCAGAGGAAGTTTTAAGAAGCCAACCGCCAACAAAAAGTATTTCCTGCATTTAAGCGAAGACGTACAACAATGAAGTGTGTTATGCGAATACCAATAAATGCAGAGCATGCAGTGCCTGCCGTAACAGTGGTATTATATTTACTTTGTTTCTATATTTTAGGAAATCACTTTCATACATTAATACTATGATTTTTTTCCTTGTT
Source organism: Sturmia bella (assembly GCA_963662145.1). Lineage (NCBI taxonomy): Eukaryota > Metazoa > Arthropoda > Insecta > Diptera > Tachinidae > Sturmia > Sturmia bella. The sequence goes on from OY759168.1 coordinate 74,135,920, forward strand.
CTTCGGCCAACGTTAGGCTTTATTCGGACCACGAAAATTTTTTTCTTTGCTGCTACGAAGATGCAAAATCGAAAAGTTATTTTTATTAATTTTTTATCTTATTATATTTATTTCTCTTTCCTTTTCATATTCAGTTTATTTAAGTTCGTACTGCAACATTTTGCACTTACCTCTGATGGTAATCAAACCACCACCCTATGACTTTTGAGCTCTTTCCAACTCTTTCAGCTATCGTAGAAATTAGATTAAATGAAACAACAAGAAATTTCAATAAGGAGTTGATTATGAAGTATATTATTATTTTTATGCAAATATAACATGATTTTTTATTAAATTGTTTGGCGTGCTATTTCGAGTTATTATACAGATTTACAAGGCTACAAAAAAAAAAAAAACAAAAATGTTGTTTGCGTTTGGAGCAGCTGAGATTTAAACTTGGATCTCCTGGCTTATATCAAAAATGAATTATATAACAGCAAAATATGTAATCATACTGAGAAAAATACGTTGTTTAATGACCAGTATTACAAAAAAGTTAAGTAATCTCCGACAATTAAAAAAAAACGTATATTTATCTTGAACAAGCTTCTAAGTATTAGTAGTTTATTTGAAATTATTTATATGAAATTCAAAAGTGTTTCAGAACACAAATGAAACATTTTTCATAGCATTAATGAAGTTGGAGAAAATAATAAAGTAGCTTTCACTGGATATTTTCGCAGTATGAATGAGTGAAACGCTTTCATTTCCGTAACGAAGAATTTTTCTCTCACTGTAAAATCTAAAAACTAAGGCCTGATAAAATAATTAGTAATTGGTAATTCTAAATTACAAAGTTCGAATCCATATTTTTATTTTTATGTACGTTTTCTGCATGGTTTTTAGATCTTAAAAGTTTAATGACATCGTGCGCATTTAAAACGAAAAAACCACATGATATGATTGCATGTTATTATTAGCCTCAGTTTTGTTTACTATTTTATATTTCTTTCGCACTTTGCAGCAATTATTTTCGTTCTAGGCTAAAACTAATATTTCTAAGCGTACTACTAATTTAAACGTAAAAACTAATTTTAATATATCTGTGTATTCAAAAATGAATTTATTTATTTGCTTTAATAGCCAACTGAAATGTATTATTTTAGGTCGAAATATAGACTTTAACGTTTTTTGTGTGTTTTCAGCCGTCTATATGCCACCAACATTTCGTTGATGCTAATCATCGCATCAGTAGACTCGAAAAATGCTTAAAAGAATGTTTTAAACTCAACTACTTCTTCAAAAATGTCTATGAACAAAATGAGAATTAGGAATGTTCAAACAAACCTTTAACTCAGAAAAAATAGTTGAGTTTCAAACATTCTTTTAAGAATTTTCTAGTCTGCTGATGAGTTGATTAGCACCAACGAAATATCGGCGGCATATAGACGGCTGAAAAAGACAGAAAACATTAAGGTATATTTTTAGACCCAACATAATATATACCTGCGTATACACACTGCACAGCTGGCATTTGATGTATCAATCATACGTCTCAATCATACGGTTCATGATTTAAATAAAAGGTATAACACTAGGCTCGTATCATTCATGAATGAATTAATTCAACTACATGCTTTATTCAAGTGAAAGAATGATATATTTCGGTACTTATTTTCTTTCACCTTTCTGCTTGCATTATTTTTCCTTATATATATACAACTTCCCAGAAAAAAAAACATAAATTAAGAAAAACGAAGTACAAAAATCATTAAATTAAATTACGACAAATTAATCACATCACTACCAATTTTAACCACAAACTACTCAATTTTATATTAGAAAGTCATTGGCAGGAAGCGTTTGATTTTTGGCAATCTTAAACTACAAAATAAGATCACTTCAGAGGTTTTACGAAACTTTGGAAAATGCATGTTATTTTCCAATATCAATAAGGAAATAAAACTAACTGAATTACTCCCTGTGGGTGCGTTAAGAGATGATTCTCTGAATTTTTTCTATTACTACTCTCGCAGTCAACTTGATCATTTGAGGTGAACTACTAAAAGTCTCTGAATTTTTATATGCAAAAATAGACGAACACCATATTTCACAAGCAGTTAGAAAAAATAAGACTAACGCAAAAACTTGAAAGTCAAATATAAAAAAATTTTTTTAAGAAACTATGAACACTCACACGAAACGTCACGGAAAAACTGGCTTAAGAATAGATCTTAAAAACGGAAACGAGTTTTTAAAAGCAATTTAGTTTTGCAAAATGTTTGCCAGTTTATTAAATTTCGCATCAATTTAAATTGTTGGAGTTATTCAATCTTTTCAAAACCTATTTTTAGTTTACGCTTAAATTTTTTAAGTTTTTGCGGGTTTTCACACTTTTGCTTCTTTAAGCCTAAATTTTTCTTTCATTAATTGGTATAGAATTGATAAAAAGAAACAGGAATTGCTAGAAAGAACCAAATAAATAAAACGTAAACAAAACTGACACCTTTTTTTAAGTGTTGTATTCTTTTTATTTCAAGAAAGTGCTAGGAAATAAAAATGTTCCACAAAAGAAGCCTTAAATCGCAAAAATTGTCCATAAATCGCTGACACAGCAACATTCAAGTTTGAAATGTCAATTTTACGTTGAAAAATTTTACATTTTTTTTTTTACATAACCTGATTTTTTATCGATAACTTTAACGAAAACGTTGGCAGTTTTGCATTTATATTAATATAGCTGAACTCTTTGCACCTACTTAATTCTACTATTACATTATATTTGCACTGTTCTCTAAAACTTAAACATTGCAAGAAAAATGTATCATACGAGCTTTAGAAATATTGCCAACTTTTTTGTTTTCAAAAAAGTATTTTAGTATTATTACGTTGCATTTTAAAAATCTTTTGCAAATTTTCATGCTTTTAGTTCCATTTCAATAGCGCAGTTCATTATTTGGTGCAAATGTCTTGCGTAAGTGCGAATGCAAGAAATCGTTGCTTTTTCTTTGCAACCCAACAACAAAATATACAAGGTTGCACTCGCAATATTTTTGCATTTACGCACCGCTAATTACGTGTTGCTTTTTTCGCATGAGTATTGCGTTTGCAACAGTGACACTCGAACAGCTGACACTTTAAAACAAAGCAAACAAAAACTAGTAGAGATGGAGCCAACAGTAATTACCAAAAACAAATAAAACGTGAAAAATTAAAAATTGTGTATTAATTTATCAGCTGTTATTTGGAGTGCAATAAAATTTGCAAAGTTGTTAAAAAGGGTGCTCAATATCAGTTGCAATATAATCGCAAACGCAAATAGTCGCAACCAAAAACGCACCAAACGCTGAGTACCGCTAATGTTTAATGTTTTGAAAACCCATTTGCAGTATTACTTTTTAGTTTGGAAATTTTTCGCTAATTTTCAAACTTTTTTTTCAGTTGCGTTCTTTGCAACGCTAATGTTTTAAAAAAATAGTTTAAGTGTACTTTCACATAATGAATTTTCATGAATTTCCGTACAACACTGCGATTGCTTATGGGTTTTAAAAACCAGTTTTTCAAACTTTTCGCGAGTTGTAGCGATTTTGACTGAAATAATATAATATGTTCTATCTAGCGTACTTCAGACAACGAAATAAATAAAAATAAAGCGATGGTTGCAAATCGCACAGAGTAAATGATTAAAAAAAACTTCTTTAAAATTCAAAAATTGCAGCTTCTATCTTGAAAGTGCTTCAAAATGTAATACATGTAGAATAGTTCTATTACTATTTGATGGGATATTGTGATATTTTAAATTCCACTCAACTTAATTTAACAATATGTGTTTCTGCTTATTAAGTCTCAATTTTAACAATATTTGTAATATTTTCTATTTGTTCTACTATTGACAATGCGTCATTTATACAAATAATTAATGCCTCTATTTGTAGCGAATGTTATTTTTAATATAAAAAGTAAGTTTTGAAAGCTCTGGCGTAGCCTTGGAATGAATAGGTCTTCAATTTCGTTCAGAAAGACGAATTAAAAGAAAATTATTTTCCATTAGCTTTCTAAAAGAGAATAAACCATTCACCCAACTGAAACTGGATTCGGTGTATCCAAAACTGCTGAAACTTTAAACTTAAAACTTAGCAATAAACAAGTGTTTCATTCTAATACCTAAACATATACTCTTAATTCAGTTGCCAGGACTTTGTTATTTTGTTCGACACTGTCAACTCTCTAGCAGAGACTATACAGAATGCATTTGCATTTCATATTCAGGAGGCATGTGGCTGTTTTCAATATTATTTTTGTTTCATCTTATTTAAGTATCGTGCAAAATATATGTGACGATTAAGTTGTTTCATGGAAAGACCGTATTTATTTACGCTGCATTTTGAAGTTTTTTTTATGGTTTCAGCCACACTATTGTATTTAGTGTTTTCAAAAACTTTTTTGGCTATAAGGGCAGTTTTTTGCAGGAAAAAAATAATGTTTAATAAAGTGGCTATGAAATATTTTGTAGACGTTGAATTATTAATTTATTGTCATATTCATATTATAAATCAAAATTTAAGTAACTGCATTTTGAATTTTGCTTAGTGCTAATGAGCAAAATTAACTAGCATGTAAGTAGATAATTGAAAAGTTTACTAATGCAGTTAAAATAAAAGCAGTTGATAACATAATTTCAATTAAGAAAAGTACTTGGATTTTTACAAACATTTTACGACAGATTGAAATTTGAATAAGATTGTGACTCAAAATTGTTGTATGAACAACATAGCCTTTCAAGCATATACACATGAAAGAAGTAATGCAATTTGTTTGTCTCAGTTGACGAACTACAAGTAGAAACCTTAAATTTGTTTAGGTTATAAATAGGCAACAGTAATGAAAGCGATAAAAACTGTTCTCACTGCTTTGAATCGAAAACTAAGATTGACGATGCTAGAAAGTTATTTAAATAACATAAACATTAAAAGTGTACTCAAGAGTTTTTTCTTGGCAAATTTGATCTAAATGCGCATTTTTAGGGTTTTTTCTCATAGAGTGCTATTGAGAATTCTCTGCAAGTTCTCCTGCCACACCGCATCTCTTAACTCAAGAAACTAAATAAGTTAAAAATAAACTGAGCCAAGTACGATACTAATTCACACACCAAGGGTTCATACTACCGTAAAACTTCTAGAGAAACGGTAACCCTGGTTTACCATTTAGTTTTAAAAATGTTATTGCTTTTAATACACTCAGAAAACTTTGCCAGTAAAATTAACTGAAAACGCTCTTTAAAATAAATGAAACTTCATTTAAAACCCGTCCTAGTTATGTCTCATTTAAATTTACTAATTACTTTATTTGAATTTAAATGTTGAAAAATCTACGGAACCTACTCGGGAAAAATAATGATTTTTCCTTTATCCTAACTGCCAAATGACTCATGCATAATCAACTTGTAAAAAGTTTTTTTTATTTTTTCTTATGCTAGGAACACAACTGGGACGAACGACGAGAATACGCCGATTAAGATTCGCTGTGTACATTCGTCGTATGAAGCACAGTAACAACGAAAAACAGAAGCATCTGTTATACCATGTTCATACATGCGCCTTTATTGAGGTAATCGCAATAAAGTCCATTATTGAGATCAATATTCCATACAAAAAGTCAATAAAGTTATTGCTCAATAAACTCTATATTGCTTTGAATATTGAGAAAAAGATGGAACACAACACTATAAAAGATGTGTTTAATAAGCAAAAGTATACAATGCGAAATGAATGACGTGATAAATGTAAACAAAAGCAAACAAAACAAAATAATAGAAAATAAAAATAAATACAATAAAAATAAAAACATTGCAGCATTTCCAAATTTTTATTTCTCTTTCTTTTTATTATTGCCGCTTTGGAGTCATAACATGAACGCACTAGTTGTACAAGTTCCATATTTTTATTGTACAACACTAAATCCTTTTTAATAAAAGGCAGTTTTTCTTCCGATTTTCTTATTGGAAAATATTTCTCACTTTTTTTTCTCACTATCAAAGCAAAAATAACAACTTTTTTTCAGCTGTCAAATACTAATTGAGTTAGCGCAATATTTGTATGTATGAACGCAAAAAATATCATGTCAATAAACTGAATATTATCTCAATTAGAAATACATGTATGAACAAGGTATTATAATTGATAAAGTTGTTTATTGTTTGTTCAAAGATAAAAAAATTAAATGAATCAAAGAATTTCAAATTTTGTAAAAAATAATTAAAATAATGGACATGATAGCAGATTATATAAACATTCAACAAGTTTAACATTTTTAATTATAATTTCACTTGTATCCATTTTCTCAGTTTTTTAATTTTATCTTATTATAGTTGAACAGCTGATGGGGATATCATATTAAAAAAATTGGTTATTAAAAAATTTTGCATTACCAAGAACAAAAAATTAAACAATACAAACATGTTTTATAATCTATTATGTTGGCTTTTTATTTTAAATGCAAAAAGTCAAAGCACTTAGAGTACAAAATAATAAAATATAAATTAACTATTTTAACTAAAACACTTGAAAACTAAAACCGAAATGGCCACACGGCACTGATACGTTAGTCGTTCGCCGGCGTAAGAAATAAATAAATAGATTTCAAGTTCGCCGTGTACAACGAATTTCGACCGACGCTGTGACTGTGTGCATTTTCATATACAACAATGTGTTTTATTTTTGACGGCGAATATTGGCAGCGAAAAATTCATCATTCGTTCCAGTTGTGTTCGTAGCATTATGTGGTCAATTTTATTTAATTATTGTTTTCTATCTGTATTATCTCCTTTTTCAATTCGCTAGTTTAATTTTTGTACTGCAAAGCCTCTGCTGAGATCCGAACACGCAGCATCTCAAATTGAAAGCAGCTGCCATAGCCACTCAGCCATCGCAACAATCAGAACAAATTCAACAACAATCAATTTAAGTAAAAAGTATGTATGCTACATATGTATGTAGAAACCAAATTATAAGTATGTATATACGTATTACGTGCTTGGTTCCTTCATGTATGTGTAACATAAGTTACTACTGTCATTACTAACTGTCAGCGAAAATTCGTATTTATCTGTAGTTAGTTTTTTATGTAACTGTACAAATCAGTTAAAATTAAAATTTCATTAATTTTTAAACGTTTTGTCATTTAAAAATAACTTCACCGATTACTTCTAGAATAAACTACGTTCAGTTACTGCAAAACTATTCTGAGTGTAGCTAACAGCTGAGTGTAGCTAACAGCTGTTGTTGAGGTCAGACACCTAAATTTTAAGCCTCTATCTCGCGCGGCTTAACGTTATAGCCAATTTTCAAACTTAAAGGTGTCCCCGTGTATGAACATCAGTTAAATTATAACTTTTTGCAATTTTTGGTATTTGTTATTGTAGAGGACTGCATATTACATATACTGTGAAAATTTTAAGTACGGTACAAAAACGAAAGTCAGTTTTCAAATTAAAGAGTGCCCCCGTTTAGAGTGCGAATTTTTAATTTTCACTTCTTGCTACTTTTGGTATTTGTTGTTTACTGCGCAAAATTCAAGTTTCTATCTCTTGCGACTCAAAACCTACAGGCAATTTCATTTTCTTGTATGAGAGCACCCTTTATTTCTATTATTTGTTGTTGTAGAACCACATTTCCTGTCGAAATTTTAGCTATCTAGCTTAAACGGTTTAAAAGTTACTCCTAATTCTAACAAATTTTCACAATTTCTTGCATCCCTTTCTTTTCTCAGTTTCTGTTGTTTTACCTATTTTTTGTTTTAAAGCCTGTCATGTAAGAACTTCAGCTTTCTAGTTCTTATGATTCAAAAGTTGTAGTTATTTGAGCTAATTTGCGTTGTTTCTTGTATGGGAGCACCCTTTAATTCTAATTTTTTTGTAGTATTGGATTTGTGTTGTTGTAGGACCTATAAGTTTACTTATTCTGTAAAAATGTCAGCCTTCTAGCACCTATGGTTGAAAAGTTACAGCTAATTTTATCTAGTTTTAACAGTTTCTTGTAAAGGGGCCCTCTTTAGTTTTAAACTTTTTGTTGTTTTTAGTATTTGCTTTTTAGCGGTTGGGAAACCACATGTACTGTGAAAATTTCAGCTCTCTAACACGTTTCTGTTTGGAAGAATAGGGACTGTGACGGACGAACGTGGACGTTTAAGTAACAGGGTCAAAGTCTTACTCTACGAGTACAGAATCCTGAAAAAAGAAAGAATGTATCCTATTATAAATACGAAGCTACGAATGAAGCGAAGAACTTGTTGCATGATTATAAATTAATTTTAATCAATAAATTTTATAAAGGTTAACATTTTTTTTACTTTAAACTCAAGAAACGTTTAATATTTGCAAAATAAAAAAGTGCTCTTATAGATTGTTAGAATCTCATTACCCAATTCATGTTTTAAAGCAGGTTTTTTAACAACTTAATTTATGGTTTTATTATCATACAAAATTCTTAAAGCTACAGCAGAATATTTTATACCAACTGAACGCAAAAATAGTTCAAATAGCAAAAACTACAGCTACTACTTTTTAAATACAGCTCATTGCTGACATCTAATATTTCCTTCGGACTTACAATTGGCAAATATCCAATGCTACAATAAATATTATGAAAAGGCTTACGTTAAAAATTGTTTGTTTAAAAATTGTTTGTATATATTTTGTATTCTACATTATTCTTCATTACATTATTGACTGTGATAAAGAATAAAAATATCCGAACTGCAAAGGTATGAAATAATTTAAATAGGAACTCAATATCATATTCCCATGATTTTACATGCAAAACAAAATCAAAAGCTGTGCTGGAGTTTCTTCAATTTGTTGAATCAGCACGAAATTCACCAGTGCGTATGAGTTACATTAATGTTACATTAATTATGAGCATTAATTTATAAATTATACGCAACCAGTATTTAATCCCTAACCAATACATATATTTCTACAGGTTGTTTTCTATGATCGTTTTTCATCGTTGCCAACACCTATCGCTAATTCTAAAACTACTTTCGCACTACTTAGTTTTGGTGGCAAGACATACAATACATGAAAGCATGAAAAATCGATACAAATATGAAAGAATTTTAGTTCTGTAACTTTTGTGTGCATTGTGGTATTAACAATTTTGTAATATTCTTCAGGCGATGAGGTAGTTTTTTTAATTTTGTGTAATTTTGATATTCTTGAAGACATAATCTGACTACTTGACATTATCTTGTGATTTACTTCAAATTTATTTGCAATATTGTATTAAGCTACATAAATCACAGGCTGAATAATAAAAATTGTTATACTGTGCTGCAAACAAAATTTACGGGTTTTAAGTAGACAGACAGAGGATAGTGACTTCAACAAGTAAATAATATGTGTTATAAGTCGTTTATATATTGACATTTAATTAAATTACTTCATGTTATTAGGGACACTATAAGCGACCGATATTTCTTTATCTCTGAAAAAAAAAACTTCTGTTACTACAAGGCCTTGCTATACGGTTGCTATTCGATTTATAAAACCAGTGCTTCCTTGACTGCTGCCCATTTGAAGCTGATACGCTCTTTAAACCACATTTGATTACTGAAATTTTTGAAGCATCACTCTCTTCTTGACTGCTTTTTCTTCTTTCCATTAATTATATATCAACATGCCCGCATACACAAAAAACTTTGTTGTTAAATACATCGCTTAATTCGTATTTCTATACAACACTACTCTTTGCATTTGTTTTTGTACTAAAATAAAAGAAAAAGCATTTGACATATTCGTTGTAGCTTCAAGGAAGCAACAGCTACATAAAAAATTAAATGAAAAATTAGAGACCCTTCATGTATAAGTTTGTGGTTGTGTTTGAAATTTCCACAATCTTCATTTCCAAACCTCATAAATTATGTATGTTATGGATCGGTAATGACAGACGAACCGAATAAGCAATGTATGTCAGTATGGTGCTAAACGTCGTTACTGAGAAAACTTCGCGTTTTAGAAGTGATAGGCCAATTTAGCAAAGTCGGCTGAAGGTGGGATCACACGATTGCCGCAATGCACCAATTTTACATAATTTTTATTGAGATGAATTGAAGCATAACAAAAAAACTTGTCCCAATCAAATTCTCTGCAATCACATGATTGTCACATTTTACTGAAATTTTATAGTCGCAAATTGCCGCAAAACAATTTAGTACCAATAATTGCCGCATTATAGTCACACGATTGTTATATTATACAGCAGCTCTGAGAAACAGTTGTTGTAGCTGATGACAAACTTTGTTTTCCCAAACAAACAAAAAATGAATTAAATGTTAAAAATATGGTTTGTTCATTAAAAAGAAAGAAAATTACTTCGGCTACACAGAGCGAAAACTTCCTAATAGATTCAATAAGATTTTCTCTTTGAAACGTTTTTAGGCTGAGGGGTATCCCAGCAGAGAGAAAGGAAGATTTTTCTATGGGTATTTCTGATTATTTCCATGTTGCAAATCTTATTAATTGTCTCAACAAGAAAAACACATAAAACCAAGAAGAAAACTTGTTACTCACGTTTGCTTTTACTCAGTTTCCGATTTGCATGGTACCAAAAAAAATTCTATAAAGAAGAACTTATTGATTCTATTACGTTTTCTTGTAAATTGTATACAATAAATATTTCTTATTGATTTTATTAGGCTATCCTATTAATTTTTCCCTATTGGTTTTATTAGTTCCCTATATAAACACACGTAAATCATCTTTTTAATTTCATTAATTGTTGTTTTTTCAATAAGGTTTTCCCATTTAAAATAATCAGGAATCCTTCTTGAAAAAAACCATATAGATATCTTATTGATTTTGTTCTACTTTATTAGGTGCTTTTTTCTCTGTGTATTATTATAATGTTGTGCGGGCTGAAAAAGCAAAAAATAAATAGTAACAACTATATGTATATATATATATATATATATATATATATATATATATATATATATATATATATATATATATATATATATATATATATATATATATATATATATATATATATATATATATATATATATATATATATATATATATACATACATATATATATATATATATATATATATATATATATATATATATATATATATATATATATATATATATATATATATATATATATATATATATATATATATATATATGCTGATTCAACATATCGTCTAAACTAAGCTTAAGAAATTGATTACTCGGGTAGCTTCTAAAAATGCAAACTATTATTTACTTATCATATCATAGTATTGTTCAAATATTTAACAATTTATTGTTTTACCTATTTTCATTGCGAAAAATATACATATGTATATACAAGGCTTTGAGTGGTAAAAAAAATTGTTTTAAGAACATTTGTTTAACGACTGGTACCAAAAGTAGTCGACTACTTACTCTCTAGCATTTGCTCGTGGAGCACTATAATTATTTACAAAAATATGTACGTGTATACATATGTACATGTAAATTTAAATTTTCAGAGAGATAGTACCAAGGTAGGCCAATACCAGGTAGCCTTACAAACCCAGCTAACTACTGCTTTTAGCCTATATAACTGTCTAAATACACAACACAAACACACATACGCGAACAAACGGATGACAGTTCTACAGTTTTTCTAGCAACAAAATACATAAGATGTTTGTTGTTGTTGTGTTTGTTGTAGTTATGTGATTACCTGGTATCAAGCTGCCTTGGATAGTACTATACATACATATGTGTGCCAATGAGATGCTTATTGCAGGTTAAATGCGTCTTTATGACTGTATGTTATTGATTCTTACACCATATCATCAGTAGAATTTAAACTATGTACATACATATATATAATATATATATATATATATATATATATATATATATATATATATATATATATATATATATATATATATATATATATATATATATATATATATATATATATATATATATATATATATATATATATATATATATATATATATATATATATATATATATATATATATATATATATATATATATATATATATATATATATATATATATATATATATATATATATATATATATATATATATATATATATATATATATATATATATATATATATATATATATATATATATATATATATATATATATATATATATATATATATATATATATATATATATATATATATATATATATATATATATATATATATATATATATATATATATATATATATATATATATATATATATATATATATATATATATATATATATATATATATATATATATATATATATATACATATATATATATAATGATAATCTGGTGTAAGAAACAATGAAATGCAATCATATAGACACATTCAAAAAGCAACAAATTGATACATAGTATTAAAATAAAAATATCATCAATTCAACAATTTTCACTTTATTAAACGCTTATAGTTGGGTAGAGGCCACAATAAAAAAAAGTTCCATATAAATATAAGATGGTTATAAACAGCATAATAAGCTATAAGTCGTTTATGAGTACACTCTTCTAGATTTTTGCTTATAAGTTGGTTATAACACTCTTATAATGTGTTTATGAATTAGGCTGTAAAAGTTTATGATTCACTTTGACAAAAGTTTTGTTGAAATCATTAATCACAACATCGGTATGTTGACCACTAGTAAAACATTTATCGACCATTCTTGTGAACTATAGCATATTGGTCGATACAGATAAACATTTACCAAGTCCATGTTAAGTATATGTTATTAATGAGGAAACTTGATGCATGAGAAAGTCGGTGGTAAATTTAAAAAAACTAAGGAAATCGCTTAATTTGGCAACACCCCAATGGTATCCAACATTTTCCATTTTTCAGGAAAATACTCATGCTTATAGAAAATATTAAAAATTACAGAAATAATTATTTTTGTATTAAATTTATCAGGCTCAAGTTATTTCTATATTATTTTTGTGATTGATAATAATTAAATAAGACAAAGAAGACATCAAAGACATTTAGCAGGGTGGACAACTAGTTGTCGTCTTTCTCTTATTTAATTAATATCAGTCACAAAAATAATATAGAAAGAACTTGAGCCTAATAAACTTAGTACAAAGATAACTGTGAAATAGTAAACAGATGGACAGTTAATTAAAATGCAATTGCAGTCTATCGCTTAGGATTGCCACAACTATAAGTGGTTACATGCTTGCTCTTGAAACTTTTTTACACTGCATCAAAACATAACATAAATAAATTGAAAATAAGAAAAGTTGCAATTTTAATTTTGTTGTATGTATGTATGTATGTATGTATGTATGTATGTATGCATGTATGTATGTATGTATGTATGTATGTATGTATGTATGTATGTATGTATGTATGTATGTATGTATGTATGTATGTATGTATGTATGTATGTATGTATGTATGTATGTATGTATGTATGTATGTATGTATGTATGTATGTATGTATGTATGTATGTATGTATGTATGTATGTATGTATGTATGTATGTATGTATGTATGTATGTATGTATGTATGTATGTATGTATGTATGTATGTATGTATGTATGTATGTATGTATGTATTTATGTATGTATGTATGTATATATTTATGTATGTATGTATGTATGTATGTATGTATGTATGTATGTATGCATGTAACGTATAGACTCCAAAACCGCTGGGCCGATTTTGATGAAATTTTCAGGGAGTCTTCAGAATATTCTGGCGGGTGACACTGTGAAGTCTGAATTTAGATTTTCGGTCTGGGGGCGGAAGGGCGTGGCGAAATGCAAAGGAACCCCTGTACATTAAAAAGTAAAATATAGCTGTAACTGTTGAACGATAAGAGCTAGAGAGCTAAAATTTGCACAGGATATTTCTTTACACATGCTCTACAATAACAAATACTTAAAACAACAAAAAAAAAATTAAAATTAAAGGGTGCCCCATACAAAAGTGAAAATCAGCTGTAAATTTTTTAACGATATGAGATAGAAAGCTGCAGTTTGAACAGAATATGTGGTTGCCTTACTCTCTACACAACAACAACAAATATGTACCAAAAATCTCAAAACTTTTGTATTAAAGGGTATCCAGTGCATTAGCGCACCCTATATAAAATTTTCTAATTTTCATATTGCACCACCAATGACATATGTATGTATGTATACATACATCTATATATATAAAATTCTTTGTGTGTATGTATGTAACGTATAGACTCCAAAACGGCTGGGCCAAAAAATTTATACGTTTTCACACCAAACAAAAACACAAAAAACATTGTCTATCCGCTGGCCTTAAGATGAAGCAATAAATAAATATAATTTCCAATTTGCCTTAAATACATGCGTTTCTTTTTTGATTGAGTCCATATCTACACCATATGTAAGTTATTTTGTAAAAACAGTTTTTTATAGGTATTCCATGGATTTTTATTTAAAGGCCGTAAATTTCATAAAAAGCTTTCTTAGGGCCAGCAACGTGAACCGGGTCAACTAGTTTAATATATGTATATGTAAGGTTGGAAAATTTTTTATCGAAAACGATAAATTTTGGTTCTGAAGTCTGTGCAGATTTCGTTACAAAACTAATTAACAAAAGCTATTGAAGAAAAAAATTTAAAAAAATAAAACATGCCGAAGTTTGTAAATTTTTAGAGTTAATAAGTCTTTTGAGGCTTCGTCGTCACAAATCAATTGGATGCTGGTGAGAGAAGAGAAAACTATTTTTATTCAAATCAACACAGTGATTAAATTCAAAGTTGATCAATAAGTTTAAATATAGTTAGTTAGTAGTAAAGAGCTTAGTTGGTAGGATATCTACACACTTAAAAAACATTCTTGGGGTGGAAGCAATTTGGGTGCTGATGAGCAACGTGGTAGTAGTGAAACAGTTGTGGTATATACTCCAGCCAGTAAGTTCCCAACTTAACTTTTATTGACCTCTTTAAAAATGTTGATCATTACAATTTAACACAAAAAAAGTGTTTCTCAATTCTTTGGAAGTGAAATCTAACTAATTCCTAATACAGTAGCCAAAAAAAATATTTTTTAACCACTTTGTTTTTTCGATGTTGTTTCATAGAAATTTCCAATTTTATTTCTTATTTTGATTTCTTTATGAAATACTTTGAAAAAAATAAAATTTCAAAACAAAATGGTAAAATAAGGAACAACTTCAAACAAACAGCTTCAAAATATTTGGCCACACATTTCCTGTATTATTGTGCCATGTATCAAGTTATTGCGATAAAAAACATTTTTTTTTTGGAAGTTCGCTCGCTGTACAAACAATGCCCGTGATATGTGTTGTATTCATCAAACAATCCGCGTAGTTGAGTCATTAAATTTTACATATGTATTTGAAAATGCTTGAACTCTATTGCCAAAATAGCAGGCTGTAGTGAGTGAGTAACATCGTATCAAACTATTAGAATATATTCACTTATTTTTGCAGAGTCTCTTTATAATTTTAAATTAAAATGTGAAACAATGCCACCACTGCACAACTAACTAGAGCATATAAAAACCACTCGGTTGCACCGAAAAATAATATTTTTCCACAATTTGCTTTTCAATTAACAAAAAATATTTATAGTAATACAAATGGTATTCATTGCTATACTGCGCAAATCAAGTTTGAATTAATAGAGAAAAACAACTACATACTCCAAAAATTCATAGATACGCAGACACGTGAAAATAAACGGCAAAACCTGTAGACCTGAATACAAATATTTTTGCAAATATTTTCATAAATGCGGCAGATGGTTTCCTTTCTGTACATATGTATGTGTTCCTACATACATATGTATGTATGAGTGCCAAACCACTTTAATATGCGCATATTTACATGTGCTTGTGAAAAATGTCTGTGCAACTAAAATCAGTTTTGATGTTTGTGTTTATGCTGCATTTGAATATTGAAATTTTTTAACCTGCACTTTCCTGTATTTACTTTGACACAAATTTGACACGAAATACACATGTTGACACGTGCAAAAGTTTTTTTTTTTGAGCTAGCACCAAAGAAACGTAATACATCACAGCAGGTAAATACAGCTTAGTTGATTTTAATATCCGCGCGAATCTTTATCGTTGTCACATAACACAAAAAGTATCATAAATGTTTAGAATAATGACAGTTTATCGCCGAGCAAGAAAATCAGCCTTTTTTTACTTATTTGCGAAATTTCACACATCCGCATGAACATAAAGTTGAGGCCTTTGCATTTGAAGTTTAACAGTGATAAAATCTAAATAATGAATTTTACAATGATGACAATTTTAGAACGAAAAGTGGTCGAGGAATGACGGATTAAAATTCCGAAGTTTAATGTACATATGTATGTATATATAATTTGCCAGTTACGGAATTTCGCCATTGGGTATCGATATGTAAGTTGTTTTTTACTTCCGTCAGTTAAAATTGTTTTATTTCCATACTATTTTCATATCATAAGAAAAATGTTTTTTTAATTTTTGAGGCTTCGTCTGGTGACCGTTTGGAACAGCAAATTTTCGATTTTTTTTTTTTTTTTTTTTGATAAACTTCCATGGTTGTGCACCGATTTTAGTCATTTATAGCTATTTTTATTTGAATTTTTATTTGTTATAAATGTGTGAAAATTAATCAGCATAACTTTATTTTTAGATTTTTTTTATGCTGTTTTAAAAACAAAACATTTCGAACTTTTGCAATGAATATAGAAAAAAATTTTACTTTCTAAACTACTAAACTGATCGAAAAGACAGGTATTGAAAGATAATTTTCTTGCAAAATTTCGGTTTTATGTTTATCTTTCTTCAATGGTCGAAAACGTTTGTTAATTAAGGGAATATATGTATATTGTCCTACCTCCTCCATTTTTAAAATAGCGGTATATCTCAAAAACAAGAGCTAACATAAAACATAACAGTTAGCACCACTGAATTCAGCATACCCGAATTAGTTTTAGTTACTGTGTGCCCCGTCTGTCGGAAAAAAACGTTTCAAATTCAAGCACAGTGCAATGAATAATTCTTTTAAGTAATACACTCTCATGTAATAGGCTCAAAGATTAAAACTAAGATTTTTGTTTTAATCTTCCACTTTTTAATTTGTCCATTTTTTCCCCTTTTGACATCACTGCAACACATACACACATGAAAATTATAGTTTGTAACTTGCCAAATGCAAGTTTAATGTTTTATGATTAGAAAAAAAGTAAATTTCTAAAATGAAACTACAAGGTGGCGCAAAAGTAATCCTCCTATCAGAAAATGCTATAAATTTTGCCATTGGCCTTTAGTGTCAGTTCGGTTTTGACATTTGTATAGTAAACACCTGCCAAATACACGTTAATAAACAATGTTACGCTACACTGCTCCAGAACGCGGAATATTGGTGACTATTTATTTGACCAATAATCGGTCGGTGACTTTGACACAACGTGAATTTCGTAGCAGATTTCCTGGACGTCCAACGCCTACTGGTGAAACACTGCGACGTTTAGCCGCTCTCCTTGAAGAGACTGGCACAACACGAGATGCTGCCAGGCGTGGCAGACCCCGGAATAGCCGTTCTGCAGAGAATATTGCTACTGTAGATGAGGATGCCATGGAAGCGAAATCGACGTGCCACGCAAATGGATATCAGTCGACGGTCT
Source organism: Sturmia bella (assembly GCA_963662145.1). Taxonomy (NCBI): domain Eukaryota; kingdom Metazoa; phylum Arthropoda; class Insecta; order Diptera; family Tachinidae; genus Sturmia; species Sturmia bella. The sequence continues at coordinate 74,153,570 of OY759168.1, forward strand.
TTACAGCGAATTTTGGTACAAGATTTGAAGATGTTTGCTGCTGACCGCCAATCGCCTCTAACATACGCTCAAGCCATCCTTGATCACCACCAAGAGGAAGATGATTTTTCATCAAAAATAATCATGAGTGATGAGGCCCATTTCCATCTTAGCGGGTACGTAAATAAGCAAAATTTACGCTTCTGGGGCACTGCAAATCCACGTGTAACCCACGAAGAGCCATTATACCCGCTCAAAGTCACTGTATGGTGTGCTGTTTTCGCTGGAGGAGTCATCGGACTGGAGGAGACGTCGCGGGCCAAACGGTTACTGTGAATGGTGAGTGCTACAGAGCAATGATCCACGAGTTCTTTTTGCCGCAACTTGATGAATTGGGATTGGAAAACATGTGGTTCCAACAGGACGGTGCTACGACACACACTGCACGTGCCACAACCGATATGCTGAAGGATGCATTTCCCATGTGCCTAATATCCCGTTTTGGCGATTTGCACTGGCCAGCAAGATCGCCTGATTTGACCGCTGCAGACTTCTTTTTGTGGGGCTTTTTGAAGTCGCGGGCTTATGTCAACAAGCCTCAGACTGTTGCAGCTCTTAAAGACAATATCCGTCAAGAATATGAGGACCTATCGCCGGAAGTTTTGGCAAATGCTATAAAAAGGGCTCAAATGGCAATCAACTGTGGCGGCGGCCATTAATATGACATCATATTCTTGACTTGATGTAAAAAAATTTAAAAGACCAAATAAAAATAATCCACAAGAAAAATCAAATTTTTAATTTTTTTTTTTTTTTTTAATTACAGCCAAAAAACATCGGAAGCCCTATACATGTATACATCTAAAATGCCACTCTACTCAACAAGCGCAGTTGGTTGAGTGGTAGTGTAAGCTGACTATCACCCTGAACGTTGCCCGTCTGACGCCGTTTGGTTCCTTTTATTATTATTATTTTATTTCTTTTTTTTTTTTGCAAACATTTATTGGTTTGTAGAAAATTGTGGTAGAAAATTGTGTTATTTTTTTCTTGTCTATACATATGTAATTATAAGCTCGATTTTGATTACTTTCTATTGCCAAGCAGAAGGGACGTCTATAAAAGGTCTTAAGTAAGATTTAGATCAATAAATTGTCTGGTGGTTTCACAATCGTTGTCCGAAAACAGGTGTTTTATGACAAATCTTTATATGTATACTGTTTTGGTAAAGGGTATAAATATAGTGGCTATTTATTTTTCCCATAGATATTTTAAGCTGCCAACCTTCAAATACACAATTGAAAAGAAAATTATAAGCAAACACCAGTATCAGGTAACTTCGTCTACTATGGCATATTAAGTAGCAGTTCGGCAAAAGGAATCATTGTTTTACATGGTCTATAGACTTCTCAAAAGCATCACGTAGTCTGATGAAAAATTCCTACCCAAAAATAAAGGTGATCGGAACACAGAGTCACTGCAAAGAGCTTTAAAGACAGTATTTGTCAATGTAAGAAAATATAGTGTAAAAATAACGTATCATATTAATTCAGGTCCAAAAATTAACCTTTTCAAAACATTTGCTGTATTTTTCAGCTGTCTATATGCCTACTACATTTCGTTGGTGCTAACTAACTTAACTACTTATTCCATAATTCCCATGAACAAAATGAGAATCACAAATGTTCAAACACACCTTTAACACAGCAAACATTTCTTTTCGTTTTTGCAACTCTTTTAATTTTCTTATGGAATAAGTAGTTAAGTTTCAAACAAACTTTTAAGAATTTTTTAAGTCTACTGATGAGTTAATTAGCACCAACGAAATGTCGTCGGCATATAGACAGCTGAAAAATACAGCAAATATTTTGAAAAAAGTTCATTTTTGGGCCTGAATTGGCTCTTAGAGCAAATAAATAATTAAGTTCATATTTGAATAACGTATCACAGCTAGTTTAGATCATGGAATATCACGCGCGCAGACCAGTTAAAATTTTGGGAAACTGAAAAGTAAATGCATATGAGAGTTTCGATATTTCGGTAACAATTTTTCTATAAGTTTTGGTATCAGGACAAAAAAAAAACCACCAGAAAAATAATTTGCGAGGCTTGCAGTTTTCAATTGTGTATATTTTTTGTGTTTTATTTCATTTCTGAAGAAAAAAAGTTCTTAAATTTATAAATGAATTCGATAGCTTCGAGAGCCCAGGACATGTGCAATAAAGTTGTCATTCACGTTTGTGGTGTGACATCATGGCTGCTCATTTTGACTACTCTGATTACAACAAAATACTGTATTTTTTATTTTTAAAAAGCATAGAAGGTTTTGCAACTACCATAACGCGTTCATACCTAATGCGTTATTAGAGACAGAAAGTGAAAATGTATTTGTGTGAATAAAGACACTGAAAAAAATGTTGGTGTCTGAAAAGCCAAAATTCTTATAAGTATTTTAAACCGTTTTTTTTTTCTACACTAAGTGCATTATTTTTTTTTTTTTTAATGTTATGGCTGACAAAAGAAGCAAATGAATAATTTTTTCTCCATTTTTCTTTACTTATTCATAATCATTGCTATATGTTGTTTTCCCTCTACTGAATAAAGGAAGTTAAAAATAATTATATAATATTTCTTAGAAACGTAGCTTCCGTAAACATACTTTCTTTTGGAGACCACATATGCGCTTACACTTTTTGATATCATACTTAATTTATAAGTAAAATTTTATTTGGTTTTTAAATTTGTATACTTGAACTCGCAGCAACTGATTAAACCATGTTATTCCATTTGTATCTGCTTTAAACTAAATATCATTCAGCTCATACTTATACTCATACTGAAAGTAAAAAAAATAAGAGTTTCAATATCATATCAACCAGAAACACATTTTGTGAAGAATAAATCCGGAATACACAACTACTTTTATTGCGTTTGTTTTCACTGTTGTAAGAAACCATCCATGTCGTACCCTGCATCCCGTCTTGCAGAGCAGAGAATAAGATAAATTGTCAAATACCAATGAAATGTTGTATCTGTGATCCAGACACCAACAAACAAAATGATTGAATGGAAAACTACATAATCGTGTTTCATACAGAGTTTTCAAAAGTTCAAGCAAACTATTCTTATTAAAAACAAAACTCAAACCTAATATAAGACTGGTGACAAATGGCATAGTTATAAAACAATAATAACTCGTTCTTTCTAATTGCTTTGACTCAAAGTAACTACTTTCTATCATTTTTGGTAATTTTTTGAGTTATTATTAGGGCTGTCTAGATAACTTTTTATCTTTACTCTAATGGTAGATCAGTAATGACAGTAGATCAACTTCTGAAAAACTCGTTTATCCGTTCATCGGGTTGGTTCAGGTCGGAACTGGCGACAGGCATGTAGGGATATCTCCCTACAGTTTACTCGGGTATCACAACGGGACCTTTCTAGGACCCAAGTGGACTGGTTCCTCTACCGGCGGCCCGCATAACATAACATAACATAACATACCTACTTTGCGGGATAAGTGGGTCCGAAGACTGCTGGGGAAACAGCACAAATTCGTTTTTCTCTTTATGATATCAGTGGCTATAGCATGATTCATGTGTCGTTGTAGATTATAATTTTATCTATATTGAAACGTGTGGAAGCAGAATTATGTTTCAGTTAATGCTAGGAACCCAACTGGGACGAACGACGAAAGTTTCGCCGCGAATATTCGCCGTTAAAATTAAAACACCTTGGTGTATATGAAAATGCACACATTCACAGCGTCGATTGAAATTCGTTGTACGCGGCAAACTTGAAATAGATTTATTTCTATTTCTTACGCCGGCGAACGACGAACAGTACCATGTGGCCATCATTTTGTTTTTAGTTTTCAAGTGTTTTAGTAAAAACAATTAATTTTTACTTTAAGTGCTAAGTTTTGACTTTTTGCATTTAAAATAAAAAGCCAACATATTAGATTATAAAACATGTTTGTAGTGTTTAATTTTTTGTTTTTGGTAATGCTAAATTTTTTAGCAACCAATATTTTTACTATGGCCACCCCATCAGCTGATCAAGTATAATAAGATAAAGTTAAGAAACTGAGAAAATGGATACAAGTGAAATTGTAATTGAAAATGTTAAAGTTCATGAATGTTTATATCAGGGGTGCCCAAAATCTTCTTATGGAAGCGCAAACACCAATACGTATACACTTTATTGACGCAAACAAAGAAAAACAGAAATAAACTCATAACAAAAAATGATTTTTTCAAGTGTTTCATAGTGCTCGTTTTTCAAAATTTTTAGCGAACAAAAGTCGGTTTCCCACGTGGGATTGATTCATTCTACAAAATAAACTGTACAGTTGAAACTAATAACACAAAATTATTTCTTCAAGTGTTTCATACTCACGAAATCATTAAAAAAAACAACAAAATCATGAAAACAAAAAAACAAAAAACAACAAAATTTACGCTTGGCACCAATTTGTACCAACAAAGCCTGCGTTCTTTTGAAAGTGTTGTTGCTTTGAACTTGGGATATGTGTGTATGTGTGTATTTCATACAAAGAGTTGTGTATACATATTAGAATGCTCAGCCAATGCTTCGCGGTTTTACAAAAACAAAAGCGTACCAAGCGTATAGGCCGTGGGCATCCCTGGTTTATATAATCTGGGATCAAAATGAACAAAATTTGAAATCCTTTGATTCATTTAATTTTTTTTATCTTTGAACAAACAATAAACAACTTGATCAATTATAACAGATGTTTTTGTTGTTCGTCGTTATTGTTCTTCATACGACGAATTTCAACCGGCGTATTCGTCGTGTTGGGCGAAATTCGTCGTTCGTCCCAGTTGTGTTCCTAGCATAACGTGATAAGCTGTTATTTATTCATACATTTTTTTTAATCTTGTCAATCTTAAAAATTAAAATTGGAAAAGGTGCATTGCCTACTGTTCTTAAAAACAATTAGTTAAGGAAATTTTCGAAGAAAGCCAATTATTGTGTATCAGCTTTTAACAAAGACGCACCCATATTTTTACTGTTACTTCTACCAATGTTCGGTTGTTTGACTTTTGAAACAAAAACAACAAAAAACAAAAACCAAATAAATAAACTGTATGGAATGAAAAAGTGTGCAATTCAAAACAATTTGTCTCTAAATCCCTAGACAATCAACAGCACTCCAGACGGACGACGCATGGAAATCTGTTTTTTTTTTAATGCGAGTTCGATTTTCTATCACTGTTGACATATTGTTAGTTTGCCGTTGTGTCACTTCTACTTTTTATTTGAATTTGGTTTGTTGTGTCGGACGTTTTGTCCCCCCCCTTTTGCACCACGATGCCAACCAAAACGAACCATTAAAAGTGAGATGCGAAGATGCAAGCGTCCTTAAAATTTCGTATCAATTTGTTGCGGTGCCATTTTATCTCTGTCAACAAATTGACACTTTAGTTGATGACATTTGTTTGGTTAAATAAAGCACTTTCTGTTGCATGTACGTTGTATGTATTCTGTAAATACATACGTATTTTCTGGTTCGTGTTTGATTTCTGTTTGCAATACACAGACAAACGACCAACACAGTCGTATGCAGTTCGATGATGTCAGGAATAGGTATTTGTAATATGAGTGTTCTTCTTGTATTATTGATATTTTTGCTGACATTGTATTGCTTAATGTTCGTACTTATTGTTGAATTGATATCACAAACTTTGTAATGTTTATATGTATGAGCTCATACTTTATTCATAAACATTAATTGGGTTGGGGTCTAGGTAGCTGCGGCACTAAAGGCATTAAACGGGGAAATAATTTATACGACAAAAAGTTTTATACGAACTTGCAAATCTTTGAGAAAAACCTGCAACTCATCTAATGCTTGTTCAAGATTAGTGCCGGGACCAATTCGCATTTTGGCAGGGTTAGCGCATTATTAAGTCAGTGTTAGCGAACCTTTCGCAAATTCGCCTGCTTTCCAAATTCAAAATGTATGTATACATATTCTTTGGCGAAAATGGTTGAAGATGTGAAAACCCAGCAGGAGAGCATTCAGTGCCTAGTGTTTAAAATAAACGCATATACACTCCGAAAAAAGATTTCGGATTGAAATGCCAAAACGCTAAGGTATGAAGCATCATTACGAGTAGCACCTTTTTTCCACGTGTCTCCCTGTTTTGTGTTTCTTAACGTACTAGAAATAATAATTGGGCATTCTTATAACCAACGCGATATAAATAACTTACATACTTTTTAAAAATTTATAAAAAAAATTTTAGTGTGCCAAATTTGTCAAAAAAAGTTTCAAAGCATAAAAACGTAGCATTTACATTTGTACATCCATAAAAATGAAAAAAACAATGCAGTGCACTTTACACGGTATCATATACCTCTAAAGGCAAGGTCAAGAAACATTTGGAGTCTCATGTTAAGATAAGTTGCTTAGTGAAATTTTGCTGCTTTACTGGAGAGGGTGTAAATGAAATTTACTCCCACGTATTAAAACATTTCCCTACAAGTGAGAAAATTCCTTGGCCGATGTTAAAGTGCTTCAAATTTTTCGGTAATCCATCTTCTTCTCGCAAAAATGCTTTAATTCAGAAAAAAAAGATGTTCTGGACATGTTATATTTCCTGCAGAGGCAGTAGAAGTTAACTTGGTAGAAGATACCAGTGGAATCTTGGGCAATAATAACGTGAGCATTATTAGTTTCAAAAATATGTTAACAAAATTGTGATGTGAATTTTAGTGTTGAACAGGCAGTAATATTTAAATATCACTAAAACACAGTTTAGTTCATTTTTGTAGTATTATAATCTTAGTTCTTAATTGATGTCTCTTTAAAATAAATATAATTTTAAATAAAAAAAATTTACATGTGTATTTTTATATAATTAATCATGTTTAAAATTAAACACGTACGTAAAAAAAGGGGCGAACCTGGGGGCTAATTCTGGCAATCGCATACAAGCGAGTTTTTAGTCGAACGTGCGATTTTTTTTACTTTTGGGATTCTGTCACTCGTTATCCAGCAAAAGGTATCGAAATTTGTAATGATGGCAGTCGATTACAAGCGAACATTCGAATGCAACCATGAGAGTTTTTACTCGAACTCAAGAAGCGTTCGAGTTATCGTTTTTTTGCAATCAAAACAAAAAATAAATAAAAGTATACATACAGAAATATTATTTCATTTGTTTATTTATACTTATGTTGTAGAAAGAAACAAAGAAAACAATAATTTCATCCCTTAATAATAAAATAGGAAATGTATGCACAACTGTTGCAGAACATAATCAAATGCTTCTTTTGTTAGCCGAAAACGCTTTTTAAACCTTTTTCGATCACGACTGCCAGAATTAGCCCCCTGGACACAATTTGTTTAAAAGTATTAGACTTCTTTTGTTCAATATTACACATATATTGTTCAAAACTCCACATAATGTATGAAAATACACGTTGTCAATACGTCAATTATATTCGGTAAAGTGTTGCCGACTATAATTGACGTAATTTTCAACAAAAGTGTTTTAGAGTGTAGAGGCTGTTACTTAGCACTAATGGCGCTTATTTAAATATGTATGTATATCATTGTTGGTCTGTAACAGACACTGTATTGTTGTAAGCTACAAAGGAAGGTTTGGTTACATCAGACTGTACTAAAGGATTACTGCAAGGAGTTGGGTAGCTTAATCCTTTCATTATCGAAACTTGTTTGATACATCCAGAGAAAATTATTTTTTCCTCACACCAATAGCTCATGAAATCTACATATACATATATGTCGGCATCATTCTTTTAAAAATCATATATTTTTCAGTCAATATTATTGCATGCACAGATATACATTAGTCATATAACTTTTTGCAATTTTTGCAAAAAATTTCTTCCATCCCCAAAATTGTTTAGCACAGTTGATTAAAGCAAAGTAAGTGCAGCGTTTCAATATGGAAAAAACCCACACATGCGATGCAGGACATTGCTTTTGCACTTTTTATGCCGTTTCATTTGTTTTCAAATTAATTTATAAAGGGTATTGATAGAAAGACGATCTAGCGGTGTCCTTCCGTCTGTATGCTGTTGCTGGGAAAACTACATACCTTTGAAAAAGCTTCTTTATGGCATACATATATTAAGTTACATATATGTTTGCTATTAAAATTCAACAAATTCAATGTACAAATAGCAAGAATATAACCAGAAAACTGCGAAAGGTCGAACAAATTTCAGTTTTTTGTGAAAAATATTGAATAAGTTTTTTAGATTTAAGATTAAAATACTATATTTATTTTAACTTTACAGTTGCTAGTTTTTATCGGTCTAGACAGAATTCAGCTGTCTATTTTTGTGATAATACATTTTTAAAGACGAGAAGAAAAGTAAAGTTGAAGAGTTTTCAACTGTTTTAACTTGAGTACCGATGAGCATCTTGGCGGACGTGAAACAGTCGTGGTATGTACCCCAGCCAATAAATCGCCAGAAGTCGTAGTTTTCTGGCTATAGCTCGGTTAATAACAAGCGGATTTTGTTGAATTTTAATAGCTCATGTAACAACAAATCCTGTGGAAATTTCAAGTGTCTTTCTGTTATGGTTTAAAAGCTCTTAAATTTTGTCGTATGAGAATTTCTTAATTTTTAATTAGTTTTAATGTTTTCTGTTTTAGTATTTGTTTGTAACAGCTGGGTAACCATATGTCCTGTAAAAATTTTAGCTCTCTAGGAATTGAATGGGGCCTGTGATGGATGAACAAACGGGCATAGAGCGACATCTCAGTAAAATGGTTCCGTTTTAACTGTATGAGTGAGGAACCCTGAACACACTAGAGTCTCCCAGGTAGGTAATTTCAAACAAAATACATCCCTTATAAGAGCGCAATTAAGACTGATTTTGGAAGCTTCCCTACATGATTGTTTTTACTATTTGGCTCTGTTGAGTCAATGGAAATATGCGAATTTACTCTTTGCGTATTTTTTTCACACTGGGATAAGTACCCAGTAGATAACTTCTATATATACATTGCACATTGTACTGAAGCTGGAAAAATAGGAAAGAAAGATTGGTGGGTGAAAAATCGAAAATGAAAAGTGCTAGTGGACGTTTGATTAAGCAAAAATTCTAACATAAAAACAGAATATTTATTTTTGCAAGGCTTAGTAAATCAGGAATAACTGTTGCAATTTGTCTGTTAAGTGTCCACTGTACATAACTTCGACACTATCCTACTAACACCAATTAACGCAACCTTTTCAATATTGCAAACAGTTGGCTATGCAGAAGAAAAAGGCTACTCAATAACCATGATAAGACCTATTACGAATGCATACTTCGACGGACTTATATTAAAAAATATATCATGCTTATTAAGATCTTTTTTTTTGGCAAATATCTATATATATATAATTTGCCAAATAAACGTTTTAAACATGGAATATTTTTTCAAATAAACCAATAAAAAAAAAAGCACGCATTCACCTATTACGACTACACATCATAAAAAACACCTCCACTCTGTTCAAAAGCTCACAAACAACTGTATACTTATCACTGGTCCCAGATCAATGTATTTCTTCCCCCAGAAAAATTTTAAAACCCCCTAAAATTCAATGTTTTTCTACAAAATCCCACAACAAAATTTTTGGTGAACATTCTGCTTTAGTTTGTGAATCACCAACATTAATGCATTGACAATGCGGAAAGTGCATAAAATTGTTAAACTTTCCCCAATTAAAAAAAGTAAGAATTAACTGATTATATACATATATTTTTCAGTGCATATGTTATGATTACAGGCGAATGTTTATTTATTATAAATTTTCGATTTATTTGTATTCACATATTTTGAGATCTAAGTACATATTTATAGGCAGCTGGAAATTGTTACCTGCGCATCTAGAAAAAATTACGTTTCTCCAAAAATATTAAGAGTTTCTAAGTCTTCTTTGCTCTTTACGTTCTTTTGACAATTTCATAAAAAGAGTTTAAATCAAAGTTTCTTAAATATTTTAATTTTCCCAATTCTTAAGAAATGGAAAAAATTCAAAGAAATGACTCATAAGACTCATAAAATTCATTCAACTCAACAAAAAAGTACTTAAAATAACCAGTTGCAAAATTCTGCACTTGATGCTACCAGATGAACATAAAATATCTCGTTTAATTTTACTTTAAAAATCGTTAAAGTCTTCAAATTTATCAGTTGAGATATCTTCTAACTCCTGCCATTTTACCGTTCAACCAAACACAGAAATCCTCTAAAAATAAATTGTTTTGCCCTAAATTTCCCCTGAAAGAATTTATCATCCTAAATCCACAACTAAAAGAAAAGAAAAAATCCATAAATCTAAGAGGAAACCCCGTAAACTGGCAACACTGATGTGTACATAATGAAAATATTCCAAAATTCAAATATGAACTTAATTATTTATTTGTTTTAAGAGCCAGTTGAAATGTATTAATTCAGGTCCAAAAATATAGAATGTTCAAACCAACCTTTAACCCAGTAACATTTCTTTTCGTTTTGCAACTCTTTTACTTTTCTTTGCAACCTTCTATACAACGAGTTGCCATCGGTTACTACAATTTGTGTTTTTGATTCTCATTCTGTTCATGGGAATTATGGAATAAGTAGTTAAGTTTCAAACAAACTTTTAAGAATTTGTCAAGTCTACTGATGAGTTGATTAGCACCAACGAAATGTCGTCGGCATATAGACAGCTGGAAAAGACACAAAACTTTTTTTAAAAAAACGTCTATATTTTTGGACCTGAATTAATATATTCCAAAATTTTTAGAACTCAATTTTAGCCCACGTCACCTAAAAAGCTATTATTCATTAAATTTAAGATATTATTAATATTACCTGCCGCAAAAACTGGTTATGTACCTAATAAAAATATGTCCGATATACATACATGTATGAAGACATTCACTACCCTGAAGAAAATGAAAATAGAATACAAATTTTAGTATTTTGCTTTGGGAGAGATAAACAATAAAGCTTTGCTAGTATATAAAAATTATTGCTACTATCAGCTTGTTCCATGATAGTGAGCATAGAAATACACCTTGACCCTTCTGTACGTTTTTACATCGATGCATAGAACAAAACCTCTAGACCATGATACTACTAATAAGATAACCTTTTCCCTACAATAAGAACCACTGCAATAGAAATAACATGCATTTTATTATTTTTTTTTTTGTACAATTTCAAAAGACGCTACACTTATAGAAGAAAGATGAATCGAGCTCAAGCTGATTTGCTTTCTCGTTTTGGCTGCCTTTCATCTCTTTATTCTTTTGACAGTTTTAAGTGGTCAGATGATTAATGGTTCGACTGATGAAGCTACCTTATTGGTCATTGGTCAACTACTCATGGTGACACAAAGACACTGGGTCCCAGTTTGACTGCAGGGTATTATAAAAAGCGGATGTATGTACTACTCAAAAGACAAATAAGCACAACATCGTTATTGATACTTTTCTAGCAAATGTTGCTGTAAAATTTTTGAAATATTGTTACGGAATCATTAAAATGTATTTGCAGATTTAGCCTCCCCTAATAAATTTTATTTTTAGCACATCTTTTTACTTGCAGTTTTCAACTATTTTCCAGTTTTATTTCTATTTTTCATTTTCTGAAAGAGGAGTAAGAAAATAATGGGTAGATGTTTCGCGTGTATGAGCTAAAAACTATCAATTTGGTTTCCGATATATGCGTGTAAGTGAGAAATGCAATTTATTGCTGCAGATGTAACGGCGAGGTGGTTTCCAGGATAACTGAGTTAGTGTGCATTTCAGCATCTTTGAAAAATTAACCACGTAACCAATATGCCAAAATGCATTTATGGTTTATTAGTAAAAAATGATTGAGTTGTTCAATTAATGCTTTGTCGTTGTTACACATTATTGTTAGCAAAGCATAAATTTGAACAAGTATTGCCAACTGTTTTTCAAAAGCACTAAAAATGTGGGTGTAAAATAGTGTTTTGAATATAATTAAGCTTTAATTTGTGTAAATCAGTTTGCTCTTACACCTTCAGAATCTCTAGAGAATTATGGCAAAATTTTATATTAAAATTTTAAATTAAGTAATATATTTCATGCTTCAATTTAAAGATTTAAGAAAATATCAGAAACGCAAAGATAAAGTCTTAGAGATCTTACTGTAGTGGAATAGAGGGGATTTCTGAGGAACATTCCGGGTTTCGTGAAGAAACAGATGAGAAGTTGGATGACCAGCACCCACGAGACCCTTGAGGTACTCACGGATGCTTACTTCCCAAGATACACTCCCTATGAGGGAGAGTCTATCAACGAGGAGCAAAATAGCCATGGGGACTATCCGTTACATCTTGACAGAGACAAGATCCTCTGGGCGATGAATAGTTTTGATCCGTTCAGGGCAATGACAAGGTTGATAAGGATAAGCAGGGCCTGTCTAAGATGATCCTACATGCCGACATCCGAAATATCTTGACATTTACCTCGACCCCAAACTAACATGGCTACGGAATTTAAGGGCAATAGCCATCAAGGTAGATATTGATTTATATCTACATCGAAGCTTCGTTGGTAAAAACTGGGGAATAAGCCCCAGAAACTTCTTCGGCACTGTTCTGAAATCCATACTTGTATATGGGTCGCTTATATGGTGGAAAGCCCCAAAAAAGACCACCTACTGCAAGATTTTCGAAAGGATTTTGCGTCCATCGGCCTTGACGGTAACTGGAGCATCAGGCTCTGCACCATCTATGGCGCTCTCAACGATGGTATACTGATTACCAGCCGTTTTCATAGTTAGGGAGACTGCTATGAATTCAGCAATACGGCACGTGGAAGGATGCTGTCTCAGGGCACGTGTCTATAATTGGAAGGATAACTGACCTTCCTGATCGCATAGACTACTGCTCACCGGCCCCAATGATCGCTAAGGGATTCATCGTAAATCTGTTGAATGCGTCCTTAGATCGTGTCGAATTAGACCAATCAGAGGACGTGATCATTGTTTTTACGGATGGTTCCAAGTCAAGCTCAGGGGTTGGTGGGGGCATCTATATCCCCGGGCGTAAGAGGAGGATCAGTTTTAGATAAGAAGAGCGGTAAACTATATGAGGTACTATAGGAGAGCACATATTAATCTGTACTGAGAGCAAAGCCGCCATGAATGCGCTTGCGGGTGTTTATACAACATAAAGGTTGGTTCACGAATGCCGGATATCTCCAAATGAAATAGTGAGATTTTTCAGACCTGGAGCCTTTCTGGGTACACAACGGTGTGGCCGGAAATGAAATGGTAAATTGGCAAGATCTGGTACCCGCTTACAGCAGGAGGATGTAGATTAATTCGTCGGTGTACCCCTCGATGGTTGTAAACAGCAAATACAACGACGGCTGTTAAGAGCTGCGAAGGAAAGGTGCTCAAACGAGATCACCTGTCAAATACCAGGGCTTACGTGTCCTGGCTATGACTACAACAGAGCCTTGGCTTTGTTGGACTTTCCGAGATAAAGGCTACACACCCTAGTGGCTGCTCTGTCACATGGAAGTACATGCGAGAAGACTAAATCTTCCATATAATGACTTCTGCAGAGGCTGCAGAGATGAAGAATAGGTGGGGAGTGTCAAACACTTCCTATGTCGGTGCGTTAAGGAGGAGAAGAAAATCCAAGCTGAAGCCCAGTAAGTATATAGCAATTAAGAAAATTTATTGTCGATTCTACCAATAACAGTTTTGGCAAGAAAACTATAATCAAATACTAACACATAAAAACTTAACACATGCAGCTGGTAGTTCTGAATTCAAAGTTTGTGGCCCCTAGAAGAAAAAATACATTCAATTGATATAAACATTATGAAAAAATCGCTGCAAGTGTTCCTTCTGTTTGCTAAACATTTCTATACACACGTTGAGATGAACATGTGTTGCTCTCACACGAACACCCGAATGTATGTGTTTCAATTTAATGAGAGACATCGTGTTCACTTAACAATTAATAAAGTTATTGTTCCAGTTGTTCGTTCGGCAGAAATTGGTAGGTTGAGTTATTGCACATCGCAATACTGCGATATTGTTGTGTAATAAATTATACCTAAAAACTTTTTTTGTTGATGGAACAGAAAAAAAAAATATCAGTTAAACTAGTTTCAATGTAAAAAAATTTTCATTATTTATGAGTTGGCAACAACACAAATGAAATTTGAGCAATACAGAGCAATTACGCATGTACATATGTACTCACTTCGTTAAATTTAAAGTTAGATTTGTTTAAACCGGTCGGTATTAGTAAAAAAAACGACTATAAATATCTGCCAATCTATAGATCCTAAGACCTATCACATGGCCAGCGAAGTATGAAAAAATCTCTAATGTATACTTTGAAATATATAAATTGCAGCACATGATGGAAGCTCCTTGTATGACATTTGCTAAGAAAAGCAAAATATGTGTAGCTGTCTAAAAGAAAATTTTTAAGAGATTTCAAAGCAAGAGTGATATCATCGGATCCAGTAATATGCTCCATAAGAACAAAGTGGTTACCCAGTATTAGCTATGAAATAGAAAAGGAAGATTCTGAGTCAGCGGGAATTAATGACTTTTGCCATTTCAGATCATTTTGTAGAGAATTGTTAGCTCAAACTTTTATATAACTCTTGAACAATATATTATAACAAATAAGAAAGAATTTCTGCATATTATAGCCCTTGGTACAATAACAATAAAACTTTCTGAATAAATTATTCCAATGCGGTTTTTTCAACATTTACTGTGTATGTTCTCGATAAATTGATTTGCAAAACATAACATCGATATGATTTGCAATGGAATAATTACAGAAACAAACTAAAAAACCACAGATTTTCTTACAATAACAAGGAAATGTATACATGCAGGGTAATATCGGACCGCAGAAAACATGTAGACAGGTAGATAAAAAGGAGAGTGAGCACATTGTTGTATTGTGTAATCAAATTTTCTGCCTGCTATATTTTAACACAGATTCATTTCTTGATACAAATAAGCACTATAGTTCATAAAATTGAAGATACAGTATGTATTGAGTATGTTATGGGAGTAGCAAATAATGTGAAAAATAGTGCATGTTTGCTAAATGTCATCCGAGGTGTGCGTTTTGTGGTCGTTTTGCTCAGTATGTTAAGTTAAAAATATATATGTAATATATACTGTTGGACAGGTAAATAAGTCTTCTTTTGTATTTTGCATGAGTTTTGATAATTATGTAAAAAAAATGTGGGATTTCACTGAAAAAACCTAAAAAAATCTCTTTTTGCACTCCTTTCATATATTTTTTTTGGATTCGAAAATGCATAAAAAAATTTTTACTTAATTTATCTTCCAACCCTTTTCACCAATAAAAGATGATGGTGTTTACTAATAAATAACAGAAATATTAATAGATAAAAATTAAACTGAGTATAATTTTCAAGCAGGTAGATAAAATGCTCCCAAGAACTCGACTATTTTTAATCAATCTGCTCTCCTGCTCACAGTTTTCACCGGGCGGGTAACAATAAAAAGCCAGATTAAATCTTTTAAATATATCTAACATAATTTTTAAAAGTTTTTACAAAATTCGATGGGCGATTTTTGTTTTTTACCAATCAATTCAGAATTTTTTTGAAAAATTGTCCGAATTCGTCCATTGCTGGGTGTAGCGTGCATTCCTTTTTCAGTTTAAAATTAGAAATACAGTAAATTTTAAAGCCTATGCTTTCATAATTTTAAAAATTTTTTGTTTTGATTAAACATTTTTTAAAAAAAAAAACGTCAAACAATTAAGCTCCATTTTTGTAAAAATTTTGCCATTTTTCACTAATTTTTCAAAGACTTGACTTTGACCTCGTTTCACAAGCACACGATTCACGATAATTAAAAATTTTCTTTTGTGTAATATTGAAATATATTTAAGAAATAGTTTAAAACTATCTTTAGGCCTTGGGCTATGCCATTACTGGAGATATTTACAAAATAAGAAACAAAGTCAAGGCCAAAAACAAAAATTTCGAAATTCAAAACCAAATATCTTTTAAACTATTAACGATATCAACCAAAACTAAAATGCGTTTTGTTAACCTATTAACTTGCTTTTCGCAAAATGTAAATTTTCAAAAATCGGACTATATTTACAAAAGTTATGAATCGAACAAACTTTTTCATACCCGAGGTAGTCAACTTTGACACCCTGTAGGTCAACGTGTGATATAACAGGGTGGCTCGAATTTAACTATTTTTTAAAGTCTAGGTCCTCCTCTATGATTCCCTCATACATTGTTATATAATCAGCTCGCTTGTTTCAAAGATACAGATTTATTACCCTTTTTTTACGTTTGGCCCCACTGTGCGTCGGCGAACGACGAACAAATCAGTACCATGTGGCCATCATTTTGTTTTTAGTTTTCAAGTGTTTTAGTAAAAACAGTTAATTTTTACTTTAATAGTTTTTATTTTAAATGCTAAGCTTTGACGTTTTGCATTTAAAATAAAAACCAACATATTAGATTATAAAACATGTTTGTAGTGTTTAATTTTTTGTTTTTGGTAATGCTAAAATTTTTTGCAACCAATTTTTTTAATATGGTCACCCCATTAGATGTTCAACTGTAATAAGATGAAATTAAAAACCTGAGAAAATGGATAGAAGTGAAATTATAATTGAAAATGTTAAACTTCATGAATACAGTCAAAGCCCGGTATAGCGAATACTCAGTTTAACGAATATAAAATAATTGTATATAAGAAAGAAACGCTTATAAGAAACTTTTTTCGTGGATTTTTCAAGTTTCTTATATCCGATAAATACTGTATTTGCCAAATAGTATTTGCTTCAAAATGCCATTGATCAAATAGCAGTTAATGAAATGATGAAAGGTACATATATTTATTTATTAACGATATTGCTGAGCATATCTTGGATGAGGTTATGGAGGTTTTTTAATATTTTCTACTTTTTTTGTTTTTTCCATTGCAAATTTAAAAAATGTTTACAATTCACTTTATTATATGTAAGCAAACAACAATGTGGCGTCAAATCTGTCAGCTGTTTCATACTCCTAAATAAATCCACTTACTTCATTTAGTAAATCTGCTACTGTTTTTGGCATTGCAGAGGTTTTAATTTAGTAAATTAAAAATTTATGAGCTTTAAATTTTTCAAGATTTATTAAATTTAAAATATCTCCATAATCTACAATAGTACTTTAATACGAAGTGTGAAAACCTCCATTAATTCATTAATATTAACTATATAAAATTGCAAATTAAATTCGTTTTTATAATATCTCAAATTTTTTGGAACAGATTTGTATTTTAAAATTTTTAACGTTTTGTTATACACAAAAAAAAAAAAAGATAAGAAACATATTTAATAAGACTCTTCCAATTTCAGCTACAATCAATCACTGTGAACAAAACTGTTTTACAATTTTTCTGTGCAAAATATTTACATTTCTTATGCTATCACATCTACTAACATTATATGTTTATCTGCTCTCTACTATTTATATCGTTTCGACTTTCCAATCACCGCAATTAAATCTTAAATTAAATAATGTCATTTGGCTGCCAGTCAAATAAATGGAAGTTATTCCTTTACAAATTCATTAGGTTCGAAGTTAAATCTTCTAGACACTGAGTACGAAATTTTATTTAAATTAAGTTATTGTTTAATAAGAAAGTCTATGATTGATGCAAAGTAGTTAACGTTTGCAATAATTTGAATACATATGCAACCTGCAAATGTTATGTCTTCATTTTTTTTGGCATTGCTTTTAGAAAATTATACGCATAATTAATTTAATTGAGCTATTATACATTATTGGTCAACATGCAGACAATTATGCATTTGAATGTGTTGTGTTTACAAAACATTCTTTACTGTTTGTTGTTACCCATCAAACCAAGAATTTCAGCTTTTGCTAAAGTCAGATTTTTCTTTATGAATTTTATGAAATGTTTCGATAAAAAGCCGATAGGGAACTTGACCAATATAGTGAACTAATTTAAAAGCAACTCCTTAGTTAAATTGCTTACTATTCCAACTGTTTCAGTTATTGTGTCTGCTACTTGAGCGCTGTGAAATTGTTTTCGCCGTATAAAATTAAGACAACCAGAATATTGAAAGGAATTAAGATACATATGATGAGAATACAATTACATAGAAAAATAGTCGGAAGAACAATGAAGAAAAATCTAGAATCAAATCAAACTTTTTTTTTTCTGAAAATTTTCTTACGCTATACACTCATTGTTACAATTATTACGATTGCTGTTGCGAATTAAAACTGAGTTTAGCTTAAAAATCGCCCAGCAAACAAATGCAAAGATTTAAAAACACTAAGCACCGTGAATACAACAGTATGCTTAGCTAATGCTTACAGCTGCTTAAAAGGCTTGTAATAATAATTTAATGTTACTATATGGGGAAACTTTTCCTTTACTTCAGTTAAGAAATAACATCTGAGTGGTTTGTTTCTAGATGGCTTGTTATAAGCAAAAATCATTCCTTATAAAAGCACAATCGAAATGCTTCTTATTGGAGCCTGCTTTACAAAATTGCTTTAAAAGAGGCAGTATTATTTCCTAGACGGAAGATTTCGCCGAAAAGTTGCAAGAAGTTCGTTACAAAATCGAAACATTTGGTTTGCTGAGTAATGCAGCTCTGCTGATATCAAATAAAAAAATACACACAATTATCTTTAACTTCCAGTTATACCGTCTAAATCATAAAAATTATAACAGGTTTATAAAGCCCTTATTTGACAGATTTTCTATACAAATATGTCAGATAACAGTCTTATAAGCCTGTTATAATTTTTATGAATTAGGAGATTAATCTTCAGCTCCTGAAAAGAATCAGCATTTATGTCTTTTCTCTGCTTATTTTGCATATTGAATATTTTTTTCATATGAAATAATAATGTTATTCTTTTAAAAATTTCAATATCCCAATACTTTATTTGATGTTGTAATACTTGTAGGAAAAACCCACCAATATACAATAGCGGTATTCATACCGAACTTGTTAATTTGTTGCTCCGTAGTTTGTTAATTTGTTAAAGTTAGCAACTGTGAACGACCCCGTTTTTTCAAACTTTGTTAGTCTGGTAACTTTTGTAGTAAACCAGCTGATTTTTTGTTCAGACACAATTTATTATTCTGAAAAAATGAAACATGCCACGAGAAAGTGTAAAAAAACAATTGTAAACCATTTAATTACTCATGCTTTCTGAAAATACATATATGTGATTGGCATTATCTTATAAACAATATACAAAATAGTGCTACCTTACTTCAATGTCCACAAAAATGCATTTTTGTTCGAATCCGCGTTTTCTTTTGGTTATAAACTATAAGTTTATGATTTATTAAAATAAAATAAAAACTCATTTAATTAACATACTTACTCTCAATATACACGAAAACTGCCAAAACACATATATTTTTTTAGAAATGTATCACAAATGACTTTTATTATTTAGAAACTGCAACAGCTGATTGTGTGTTACCAACTAACAACTATTTTATCCGGGATGCCGTGTCGTTAATTTGTTAAATGTTAATCCCGTAGTGCGATAAATATACAAAAACAAAATACGTGTAAAAAAGTAACTATTAACGATCATCATTGATTTTATTTTTTTTAGCAGTTTTGGCGTCCCTTGTTTCAATATACAATTCCATCGTGTAAAAAACTTTATTTTAATTTAGCTCAATTCCAATTACAAACCGTTTAATTTATTCTTAATTTTTTGCAATAACTAAAAAGATCACCCATTATGTTCTCCCATTATGTTTTTAATCTGTACAAAACTTATTTTCATTCCCATAGAATTGAAAGAACTTGCTTGAACAACATTTGTCTGCTCGACTATTGAAATACTCCTTCTGAGAAAGCCGTGTGGCTTAGAAGCTTTTTTCTTCCTCCGATTTGTTAATAAATTCCATTATCTTATTTAAATTGAACTCATGATGGGCCCAGGTATATTACAGTAACGGTTTTTGGGGGTGTTTTATATGCACACTTTTTTGCCTCAAGGTCGGCAATACTCGTCGACATGTTCAATGAAATACAAATTTTTGTCATCGATCTCAATATGGGCTTAATAAGGCTTACAGCAATTTTTCATTAAATTAAGCCTGTAAGCGAACGGAAACAACATTGAATGGAAAAAGGTCCTTCTGGTATCAAAAAACCAATAATTAACTCTCTCGAAGTTGATTACTTACAATCGCATATTTTTCATTTTAAAATTGTATTAACATAACTCTCATATGCAACGTACAACCTGTTATTTTCTGGCACATTAAAACCTTGGGTTGCAAGTATGTTATGTTATGTTTTCGGGCCGCCAGTACAACAGACCAGCTCACTTGGGTCCCGTTGTGATACCCTGAGGGCAGCAGGTAACTCCTACTCCCCCTCCCTTGGTTCAACTTTGAACCATCCAGATAACCGGATGAAAGATTCCACCCTAAACAAGTCACATTCCGATATGTCCGCCAAACTGTTCAGTATCGGTCTGCCTATGTATATCGCTCTGAGATTGGATAGAGCAGAACAATTACAGAGGAAGTGCTCAACACTCTCCTCCTCTTCTTCGTCTTTGCAGCTTCTACAAAAATCATTATACGGAAGATTTAGTCTTCTCGCATGTGCGCCTATATGACAATGTCCGGTTAGAACTGCCACTAAGGCGCTTAACCTTTGTCGGGGCAAATCCCACAAAGCTAAGGTTTTGTTTTGATCGTAAACGGGCCATGTGAGCCCCGATATTCGATAGCCGGTCACATTTGACCATCTGTCTTGAGCGATTCCTAGCAAAGTTGTTTTATCAACTTTTTGCAGCTACTAAGTGGAACACCGACACTGTCGGTAAAGTAACGAAATAAAACATAATTAAATATTGTTTAGCACATTATAAACAGTGAATACTATAAAGTTTTATATTATAAAAAATCCATTTAATATACTTTTTAAACATTCATAAATTTATAATAAAATAAGTAAGAGTGCTATATTCGGCTGCGCCGAATCTTAAATACCCTTCACAATGGTACATACATTCTGATTGATTTTTGGTGCGAAAAGTTGTTTTATTTGGCTTTTAAATCCGATTTCTTGAAATATCGGGAGACGCTATATCTGGGGTATATATGGGCCGATTTTTTCTGAATTTCAATATCAGATCCACTACCGGGATTTAACACAGGCTGCAAAACTTTTATTTAAATAATTCTTAATATGCTCAAGTTCAACCACTGGGTGACACCAATACTTTTTTATATCAATGAAATAAAGAAAAGCAAAATGTATTTCTTAATTATTTATCTGTTAACTTTATAGTAAAATTTATTTAACAAAAAATTGCATATAATTGCATTATTTTTGAATTATAATGTTAAACATTCCCGTATAAGTTGTAATTTGACAAATATTCAAAACCAAAAAACTGTATAGAAAACCCCTCCCCGCGGAGGCACAACTTGTTTCTACTGTATTTTCTAAAATACTTCTTCCTCACAAAATTTGAAAACGGAAATATTTAGAGAAGAAGACCACAAAACGACCTGCATTTGCAGATTTGCCGGCACTTTCCCGTATAAGTTGTAATTTGACAAATATTCGAAACCAAAAAACTGTATAGAAAACCCCTTCCCACGGAGGCACAACTTGTTTCTACTGTATTTTCTAAAATACTTCTTCCTCACAAAATTTGAAAACGGAAATATTTAGAGAAGAAGACCACAAAACGACCTGCATTTGCAGATTTGCCGGCACTTTCCCGTATAAGTTGTAATTTGACAAATATTCAAAACCAAAAAACTGTATAGAAAACCCCTTCCCACGGAGGCACAACTTGTTTCTACTGTATTTTCTAAAATACTTCTTCCTTACAAAATTTGAAAACGGAAATATTTAGAGAAGAAGACCACAAAACGACCTGCATTTGCAGATTTGCCGGCACTTTCCCGTATAAGTTGTAATTTGACAAATATTCAAAACCAAAAAACTGTATAGAAAACTACTTCCCACGGAGGCACAACTTGTTTCTACTGTATTTTCTAAAATACTTCTTCCTCACAAAATTTGAAAACGGAAATATTTAGAGAAGAAGACCGCAAAACGACCTGCATTTGCAGATTTGCCGGCACTTTCCCGTATAAGTTGTAATTTGACAAATATTCAAAACCAAAAAACTGTATAGAAAACTACTTCCCACGGAGGCACAACTTGTTTCTACTGTATTTTCTAAAATACTTCTTCCTCACAAAATTTGAAAACGGAAATATTTAGAGAAGAAGACCGCAAAATGACCTGCATTTGCAGATTTGCCGGCACTTTCCCGTATAAGTTGTAATTTGACAAATATTCAAAACCAAAAAACTGTATAGAAAACCCCTTCCCACGGAGGCACAACTTGTTTCTACTGTATTTTCTAAAATACTTCTTCCTCACAAAATTTGAAAACGGAAATATTTAGAGAAGACCACAAAACGACCTGCATTTGCAGATTTGCCGGCACTTTCCCGTATAAGTTGTAATTTGACAAATATTCAAAACCAAAAAACTGTATAGAAAACCCCTTCCCACGGAGGCACAACTTGTTTCTACTGTATTTTCTAAAATACTTCTTCCTCACAAAATTTGAAAACGGAAATATTTGGAGAAGAAGACCACAAAACGACCTGCATTTGCAGATTTGCCGGCACTTTCCCGTATAAGTTGTAATTTGACAAATATTCAAAACCAAAAAACTGTATAGAAAACCCCTTCCCACGGAGGCACAACTTGTTTCTACTGTATTTTCTAAAATACTTCTTCCTCACAAAATTTGAAAACGGAAATATTTAGAGAAGAAGACCACAAAACGACCTGCATTTGCAGATTTGCCGGCACTTTCCCGTATAAGTTGTAATTTGACAAATATTCAAAACCAAAAAACTGTATAGAAAACCACTTCCCACGGAGGCACAACTTGTTTCTACTGTATTTTCTAAAATACTTCTTCCTCACAAAATTTGAAAACGGAAATATTTAGAGAAGACCACAAAACGACCTGCATTTGCAGATTTGCCGGCACTTTCCCGTATAAGTTGTAATTTGACAAATATTCAAAACCAAAAAACTGTATAGAAAACCCCTTCCCACGAAGGCACAACTTGTTTCTACTGTATTTTCTAAAATACTTCTTCCTCACAAAATTTGAAAACGGAAATATTTAGAGAAGAAGACCACAAAACGACCTGCATTTGCAGATTTGCCGGCACTTTCCCGTATAAGTTGTAATTTGACAAATATTCAAAACCAAAAAAGTGTATAGAAAACCCCTCCCCACGGAGACACAACTTGTTTCTACTGTATTTTCTAAAATACTTCTTCCTCACAAAATTTGAAAACGGAAATATTTAGAGAAGAAGACCACAAAACGACCTGCATTTGCAGATTTGCGGGCACTTTCCCGTATAAGTTGTAATTTGACAAATATTCAAAACCAAAAAACTGTATAGAAAACCACTTCCCACGGAGGCACAACTTGTTTCTACTGTATTTTCTAAAATACTTCTTCCTCACAAAATTTGAAAACGGAAATATTTAGAGAAGACCACAAAACGACCTGCATTTGCAGATTTGGCGGCACTTTCCCGTATAAGTTGTAATTTGACAAATATTCAAAACCAAAAAACTGTATAGAAAACCCCTTCCCACGGAGGCACAACTTGTTTCTACTGTATTTTCTAAAATACCTCTTCCTCACAAAATTTGAAAACGGAAATATTTGGAGAAGAAGACCACAAAACGACCTGCATTTGCAGATTTGCCGGCACTTTCCCGTATAAGTTGTAATTTGACAAATATTCAAAACCAAAAAACTGTATAGAAAACCCCTTCCCACGGAGGCACAACTTGTTTCTACTGTATTTTCTAAAATACTTCTTCCTCACAAAATTTGAAAACGGAAATATTTAGAGAAGAAGACCACAAAACGACCTGCATTTGCAGATTTGCCGGCACTTTCCCGTATAAGTTGTAATTTGACAAATATTCAAAACCAAAAAACTGTATAGAAAACCCCTTCCCACGGAGGCACAACTTGTTTCTACTGTATTTTCTAAAATACTTCTTCCTCACAAAATTTGAAAACGGAAATATTTGGAGAAGAAGACCACAAAACGACCTGCATTTGCAGATTTGCCGGCACTTTCCCGTATAAGTTGTAATTTGACAAATATTCAAAACCAAAAAACTGTATAGAAAACCCCTTCCCACGGAGGCACAACTTGTTTCTACTGTATTTTCTAAAATACTTCTTCCTCACAAAATTTGAAAACGGAAATATTTAGAGAAGAAGACCACAAAACGACCTGCATTTGCAGATTTGCCGGCACTTTCCCGTATAAGTTGTAATTTGACAAATATTCAAAACCAAAAAACTGTATAGAAAACCACTTCCCACGGAGGCACAACTTGTTTCTACTGTATTTTCTAAAATACTTCTTCCTCACAAAATTTGAAAACGGAAATATTTAGAGAAGACCACAAAACGACCTGCATTTGCAGATTTGGCGGCACTTTCCCGTATAAGTTGTAATTTGACAAATATTCAAAACCAAAAAACTGTATAGAAAACCCCTTCCCACGGAGGCACAACTTGTTTCTACTGTATTTTCTAAAATACTTCTTCCTCACAAAATTTGAAAACGGAAATATTTGGAGAAGAAGACCACAAAACGACCTGCATTTGCAGATTTGCCGGCACTTTCCCGTATAAGTTGTAATTTGACAAATATTCAAAACCAAAAAACTGTATAGAAAACCCCTTCCCACGGAGGCACAACTTGTTTCTACTGTATTTTCTAAAATACTTCTTCCTCACAAAATTTGAAAACGGAAATATTTAGAGAAGAAGACCACAAAACGACCTGCATTTGCAGATTTGGCGGCACTTTCCCGTATAAGTTGTAATTTGACAAATATTCAAAACCAAAAAACTGTATAGAAAACCCCTTCCCACGGAGGCACAACTTGTTTCTACTGTATTTTCTAAAATACCTCTTCCTCACAAAATTTGAAAACGGAAATATTTGGAGAAGAAGACCACAAAACGACCTGCATTTGCAGATTTGCCGGCACTTTCCCGTATAAGTTGTAATTTGACAAATATTCAAAACCAAAAAACTGTATAGAAAACCCCTTCCCACGGAGGCACAACTTGTTTCTACTGTATTTTCTAAAATACTTCTTCCTCACAAAATTTGAAAACGGAAATATTTAGAGAAGAAGACCACAAAACGACCTGCATTTGCAGATTTGCCGGCACTTTCCCGTATAAGTTGTAATTTGACAAATATTCAAAACCAAAAAACTGTATAGAAAACCCCTTCCCACGGAGGCACAACTTGTTTCTACTGTATTTTCTAAAATACTTCTTCCTCACAAAATTTGAAAACGGAAATATTTGGAGAAGAAGACCACAAAACGACCTGCATTTGCAGATTTGCCGGCACTTTCCCGTATAAGTTGTAATTTGACAAATATTCAAAACCAAAAAACTGTATAGAAAACCCCTTCCCACGGAGGCACAACTTGTTTCTACTGTATTTTCTAAAATACTTCTTCCTCACAAAATTTGAAAACGGAAATATTTAGAGAAGAAGACCACAAAACGACCTGCATTTGCAGATTTGGCGGCACTTTCCCGTATAAGTTGTAATTTGACAAATATTCAAAACCAAAAAACTGTATAGAAAACCACTTCCCACGGAGGCACAACTTGTTTCTACTGTATTTTCTAAAATACTTCTTCCTCACAAAATTTGAAAACGGAAATATTTAGAGAAGACCACAAAACGACCTGCATTTGCAGATTTGGCGGCACTTTCCCGTATAAGTTGTAATTTGACAAATATTCAAAACCAAAAAACTGTATAGAAAACCCCTTCCCACGGAGGCACAACTTGTTTCTACTGTATTTTCTAAAATACTTCTTCCTCACAAAATTTGAAAACGGAAATATTTAGAGAAGAAGACCACAAAACGACCTGCATTTGCAGATTTGCCGGCACTTTCCCGTATAAGTTGTAATTTGACAAATATTCAAAACCAAAAAACTGTATAGAAAACCACTTCCCACGGAGGCACAACTTGTTTCTACTGTATTTTCTAAAATACTTCTTCCTCACAAAATTTGAAAACGGAAATATTTAGAGAAGACCACAAAACGACCTGCATTTGCAGATTTGGCGGCACTTTCCCGTATAAGTTGTACTTTGACAAATATTCAAAACCAAAAAACTGTATAGAAAACCCCTTCCCACGGAGGCACAACTTGTTTCTACTGTATTTTCTAAAATACTTCTTCCTCACAAAATTTGAAAACGGAAATATTTAGAGAAGAAGACCACAAAACGACCTGCATTTGCAGATTTGCCGGCACTTTCCCGTATAAGTTGTAATTTGACAAATATTCAAAACCAAAAAACTGTATAGAAAACCACTTCCCACGGAGGCACAACTTGTTTCTACTGTATTTTCTAAAATACTTCTTCCTCACAAAATTTGAAAACGGAAATATTTAGAGAAGACCACAAAACGACCTGCATTTGCAGATTTGGCGGCACTTTCCCGTATAAGTTGTAATTTGACAAATATTCAAAACCAAAAAACTGTATAGAAAACCCCTTCCCACGGAGGCACAACTTGTTTCTACTGTATTTTCTAAAATACTTCTTCCTTACAAAATTTGAAAACGGAAATATTTAGAGAAGAAGACCACAAAACGACCTGCATTTGCAGATTTGCCGGCACTTTCCCGTATAAGTTGTAATTTGACAAATATTCAAAACCAAAAAACTGTATAGAAAACCACTTCCCACGGAGGCACAACTTGTTTCTACTGTATTTTCTAAAATACTTCTTCCTCACAAAATTTGAAAACGGAAATATTTAGAGAAGACCACAAAACGACCTGCATTTGCAGATTTGGCGGCACTTTCCCGTATAAGTTGTAATTTGACAAATATTCAAAACCAAAAAACTGTATAGAAAACCCCTTGCCACGGAGGCACAACTTGTTTCTACTGTATTTTCTAAAATACTTCTTCCTCACAAAATTTGAAAACGGAAATATTTGGAGAAGAAGACCACAAAACGACCTGCATTTGCAGATTTGCCGGCACTTTCCCGTATAAGTTGTAATTTGACAAATATTCAAAACCAAAAAACTGTATAGAAAACCCCTTCCCACGGAGGCACAACTTGTTTCTACTGTATTTTCTAAAATACTTCTTCCTCACAAAATTTGAAAACGGAAATATTTAGAGAAGAAGACCACAAAACGACCTGCATTTGCAGATTTGCCGGCACTTTCCCGTATAAGTTGTAATTTGACAAATATTCAAAACCAAAAAACTGTATAGAAAACCACTTCCCACGGAGGCACAACTTGTTTCTACTGTATTTTCTAAAATACTTCTTCCTCACAAAATTTGAAAACGGAAATATTTAGAGAAGACCACAAAACGACCTGCATTTGCAGATTTGGCGGCACTTTCCCGTATAAGTTGTAATTTGACAAATATTCAAAACCAAAAAACTGTATAGAAAACCCCTTCCCACGGAGGCACAACTTGTTTCTACTGTATTTTCTAAAATACTTCTTCCTCACAAAATTTGAAAACGGAAATATTTGGAGAAGAAGACCACAAAACGACCTGCATTTGCAGATTTGCCGGCACTTTCCCGTATAAGTTGTAATTTGACAAATATTCAAAACCAAAAAACTGTATAGAAAACCCCTTCCCACGGAGGCACAACTTGTTTCTACTGTATTTTCTAAAATACTTCTTCCTCACAAAATTTGAAAACGGAAATATTTAGAGAAGAAGACCACAAAACGACCTGCATTTGCAGATTTGCCGGCACTTTCCCGTATAAGTTGTAATTTGACAAATATTCAAAACCAAAAAACTGTATAGAAAACCACTTCCCACGGAGGCACAACTTGTTTCTACTGTATTTTCTAAAATACTTCTTCCTCACAAAATTTGAAAACGGAAATATTTAGAGAAGACCACAAAACGACCTGCATTTGCAGATTTGGCGGCACTTTCCCGTATAAGTTGTAATTTGACAAATATTCAAAACCAAAAAACTGTATAGAAAACCCCTTCCCACGGAGGCACAACTTGTTTCTACTGTATTTTCTAAAATACTTCTTCCTCACAAAATTTGAAAACGGAAATATTTGGAGAAGAAGACCACAAAACGACCTGCATTTGCAGATTTGCCGGCACTTTCCCGTATAAGTTGTAATTTGACAAATATTCAAAACCAAAAAACTGTATAGAAAACCCCTTCCCACGGAGGCACAACTTGTTTCTACTGTATTTTCTAAAATACTTCTTCCTCACAAAATTTGAAAACGGAAATATTTAGAGAAGACCACAAAACGACCTGCATTTGCAGATTTGGCGGCACTTTCCCGTATAAGTTGTACTTTGACAAATATTCAAAACCAAAAAACTGTATAGAAAACCCCTTCCCACGGAGGCACAACTTGTTTCTACTGTATTTTCTAAAATACTTCTTCCTCACAAAATTTGAAAACGGAAATATTTAGAGAAGAAGACCACAAAACGACCTGCATTTGCAGATTTGCCGGCACTTTCCCGTATAAGTTGTAATTTGACAAATATTCAAAACCAAAAAACTGTATAGAAAACCACTTCCCACGGAGGCACAACTTGTTTCTACTGTATTTTCTAAAATACTTCTTCCTCACAAAATTTGAAAACGGAAATATTTAGAGAAGACCACAAAACGACCTGCATTTGCAGATTTGGCGGCACTTTCCCGTATAAGTTGTAATTTGACAAATATTCAAAACCAAAAAACTGTATAGAAAACCCCTTCCCACGGAGGCACAACTTGTTTCTACTGTATTTTCTAAAATACTTCTTCCTCACAAAATTTGAAAACGGAAATATTTAGAGAAGAAGACCACAAAACGACCTGCATTTGCAGATTTGCCGGCACTTTCCCGTATAAGTTGTAATTTGACAAATATTCAAAACCAAAAAACTGTATAGAAAACCACTTCCCACGGAGGCACAACTTGTTTCTACTGTATTTTCTAAAATACTTCTTCCTCACAAAATTTGAAAACGGAAATATTTAGAGAAGACCACAAAACGACCTGCATTTGCAGATTTGGCGGCACTTTCCCGTATAAGTTGTAATTTGACAAATATTCAAAACCAAAAAACTGTATAGAAAACCCCTTCCCACGGAGGCACAACTTGTTTCTACTGTATTTTCTAAAATACTTCTTCCTCACAAAATTTGAAAACGGAAATATTTGGAGAAGAAGACCACAAAACGACCTGCATTTGCAGATTTGCCGGCACTTTCCCGTATAAGTTGTAATTTGACAAATATTCAAAACCAAAAAACTGTATAGAAAACCCCTTCCCACGGAGGCACAACTTGTTTCTACTGTATTTTCTAAAATACTTCTTCCTCACAAAATTTGAAAACGGAAATATTTAGAGAAGAAGACCACAAAACGACCTGCATTTGCAGATTTGCCGGCACTTTCCCGTATAAGTTGTAATTTGACAAATATTCAAAACCAAAAAACTGTATAGAAAACCCCTTCCCACGGAGGCACAACTTGTTTCTACTGTATTTTCTAAAATACTTCTTCCTCACAAAATTTGAAAACGGAAATATTTGGAGAAGAAGACCACAAAACGACCTGCATTTGCAGATTTGCCGGCACTTTCCCGTATAAGTTGTAATTTGACAAATATTCAAAACCAAAAAACTGTATAGAAAACCACTTCCCACGGAGGCACAACTTGTTTCTACTGTATTTTCTAAAATACTTCTTCCTCACAAAATTTGAAAACGGAAATATTTAGAGAAGAAGACCACAAAACGACCTGCATTTGCAGATTTGCCGGCACTTTCCCGTATAAGTTGTAATTTGACAAATATTCAAAACCAAAAAACTGTATAGAAAACCCCTTCCCACGGAGGCACAACTTGTTTCTACTGTATTTTCTAAAAAAACTTCTTCCTCACAAAATTTGAAAACGGAAATATTTAGAGAAGAAGACCACAAAACGACCTGCATTTGCAGATTTGCCGGCACTTTCCCGTATAAGTTGTAATTTGACAAATATTCAAAACCAAAAAACTGTATAGAAAACCCCTTCCCACGGAGGCACAACTTGTTTCTACTGTATTTTCTAAAATACTTCTTCCTCACAAAATTTGAAAACGGAAATATTTAGAGAAGAAGACCACAAAACGACCTGCATTTGCAGATTTGCCGGCACTTTCCCGTATAAGTTGTAATTTGACAAATATTCAAAACCAAAAAACTGTATAGAAAACCCCTTCCCACGGAGGCACAACTTGTTTCTACTGTATTTTCTAAAATACTTCTTCCTCACAAAATTTGAAAACGGAAATATTTAGAGAAGAAGACCACAAAACGACCTGCATTTGCAGATTTGCCGGCACTTTCCCGTATAAGTTGTAATTTGACAAATATTCAAAACCAAAAAACTGTATAGAAAACCCCTTCCCACGGAGGCACAACTTGTTTCTACTGTATTTTCTAAAATACTTCTTCCTCACAAAATTTGAAAACGGAAATATTTAGAGAAGAAGACCACAAAACGACCTGCTTTTGCAGATTTGCCGGCACTTTCCCGTATAAGTTGTAATTTGACAAATATTCAAAACCAAAAAACTGTATAGAAAACCCCTTCCCACGGAGGCACAACTTGTTTCTACTGTATTTTCTAAAATACTTCTTCCTCACAAAATTTGAAAACGGAAATATTTAGAGAAGAAGACCACAAAACGACCTGCATTTGCAGATTTGCCGGCACTTTCCCGTATAAGTTGTAATTTGACAAATATTCAAAACCAAAAAACTGTATAGAAAACCCCTTCCCACGGAGGCACAACTTGTTTCTACTGTATTTTCTAAAATACTTCTTCCTCACAAAATTTGAAAACGGAAATATTTAGAGAAGAAGACCACAAAACGACTTGCATTTGCAGATTTGCCGGCACTTTCCCGTATAAGTTGTAATTTGACAAATATTCAAAACCAAAAAACTGTATAGAAAACCCCTTCCCACGGAGGCACAACTTGTTTCTACTGTATTTTCTAAAATACTTCTTCCTCACAAAATTTGAAAACGGAAATATTTAGAGAAGAAGACCACAAAACGACCTGCATTTGCAGATTTGCCGGCACTTTCCCGTATAAGTTGTAATTTGACAAATATTCAAAACCAAAAAACTGTATAGAAAACCCCTTCCCACGGAGGCACAACTTGTTTCTACTGTATTTTCTAAAATACTTCTTCCTCACAAAATTTGAAAACGGAAATATTTAGAGAAGAAGACCACAAAACGACCTGCATTTGCAGATTTGCCGGCACTTTCCCGTATAAGTTGTAATTTGACAAATATTCAAAACCAAAAAACTGTATAGAAAACCCCTTCCCACGGAGGCACAACTTGTTTCTACTGTATTTTCTAAAATACTTCTTCCTCACAAAATTTGAAAACGGAAATATTTAGAGAAGAAGACCACAAAACGACCTGCATTTGCAGATTTGCCGGCACTTTCCCGTATAAGTTGTAATTTGACAAATATTCAAAACCAAAAAACTGTATAGAAAACCCCTTCCCACGGAGGCACAACTTGTTTCTACTGTATTTTCTAAAATACTTCTTCCTCACAAAATTTGAAAACGGAAATATTTAGAAAAGAAGACCACAAAACGACCTGCATTTGCAGATTTGCCGGCACTTTCCCGTATAAGTTGTAATTTGACAAATATTCAAAACCAAAAAACTGTATAGAAAACCCCTTCCCACGGATGCACAACTTGTTTCTACTGTATTTTCTAAAATACTTCTTCCTCACAAAATTTGAAAACGGAAATATTTAGAAAAGAAGACCACAAAACGACCTGCATTTGCAGATTTGCCGGCACTTTCCCGTATAAGTTGTAATTTGACAAATATTCAAAACCAAAAAACTGTATAGAAAACCCCTTCCCACGGATGCACAACTTGTTTCTACTGTATTTTCTAAAATACTTCTTCCTCACAAAATTTGAAAACGGAAATATTTAGAAAAGAAGACCACAAAACGACCTGCATTTGCAGATTTGCCGGCACTTTCCCGTATAAGTTGTAATTTGACAAATATTCAAAACCAAAAAACTGTATAGAAAACCCCTTCCCACGGATGCACAACTTGTTTCTACTGTATTTTCTAAAATACTTCTTCCTCACAAAATTTGAAAACGGAAATATTTAGAAAAGAAGACCACAAAACGACCTGCATTTGCAGATTTGCCGGCACTTTCCCGTATAAGTTGTAATTTGACAAATATTTTCTGCCTCCGTATCAAAGCAGGCTGGCTTTAATTAAATTGCCAACACTAAAAAGTCGACGCACGATGCTGAGCGCGTTATTTGTTCTGGGCCTGTTAAGAGGTGATGTTGGCTCCGAGTTCCTGCTTAGTCAAATAAACTTCAACGTTCCAGTAAGACCAACCCGTAATTTTACATTCTTGGCTTTGAAATTCTACCGATCTGTTTATGCCAATAACGATTCTTTCCGTCGTGCCTGTGGGAACTTCAACTGCTACCATATAATTGATTTTTCTGATAATATTGAAATTCTAAAGAAAAAGCTAATAGTTTATCTTAATATCTGAATAATTTATTTTTGTAATTTGTGTTTTTCACTGCATATGTACGTATATAGTCAGTAAGGATGTAATAATCTATTGACTTAATAATAAATAAATAAATAAATAAATTGCCATTAAGTGTGATTTTCTTTTCAATTTACTTACGTATGTTGGTACATGCATACGTATGTATGTATGTATCTATAATAGAAAACTCTAAAATAAATTCTTTATTATTGAATATTTTCAGTGTGTTCCATAAAACAATGATTATATACATACATATATACATACATACATATTTACATTGCTTGCTTTTACAAAATTATTTTTTTCTTGTGCACGTTGTTGATGATCTGTTGCGTATCATCATACACATGTATGTGTACATGTGTATGATGACATACATACATATGTAAGTACGTAGGGAAACCCAAAATGATTTTTTGTGTGAATGAATTTGAAAACGCAATTGTTTAAAAGAATTTCATTGCGTACTCTTTTTTCAACAATTCTTTTCATGACTCATTTTCAAGCTCGTGTATACATATGTACATACATACACATTTTTACACCAAAGCAAAAAAATTGTTTATGCTAACATACTTGCATGCATACATACATATGTAGATACATATATACCTACATACATACAAACGTATCTACATACATACATACATACATACATACATACATACCTACATACATACATACATACATACATACATACATACATACATACATACATACATACATACATACATACATACATACATACATACATACATACATACATACATACATACATACATACATACATACATACATACATACATACATACATACATACATACATACATACATACATACATACATACATACATACATACATACATACATACATACATACATACATACATACATACATACATACATACATACATACATTCATACATGATCGCAAATATTTTCGAATTTTGCTTTTAAACATTATATACATATGTATGTATGTACCATTATGATCGATTTTTGGTACTAAAAGTTGGGTGCATATGGGCCGATGTCCAAAAATTTTCTAATTTTGCCCCTAAACAGCCTGTATGTACCATTCCGACAAATTTTTAGTGCAAAAAACTGTTTCGTTTAGCTTCCAGGCCCGACTTCTTGAGATATCGGGAGGCGCTATATCTCGAACATATATGGGCCGATGACAAAAAGATTTCCAGTTTTGCTTCTGACTAACCTATATGTATCGTTCTGATTGATTTTTGGTGCCAAAAGTTGTTTTATTTAGCTTATAGAGCCGATTTCTTGAAAAATCGGGAGACGCTATATCTCAGGTATATATTGACCGATTGCAGACATTTTCAAATTTTGCTTTTAAACACCTTATATGTACCATTCTGATCGATTTTTGGTACCAAAAGTTGTTTTATTTGGCTTTTAGAGCCGACTTCTTGAGAAAACTTGAGGCGCTATATCTCGAGTGTATATGAGCCGATGTCCAAAATTTTCTAATTTTGCCTCTAAATAGTCTATGTGTACCATTCTGATTGATTTTTAGTGCCAAAAATTGCTTTATTTGACTTAAAGAGCGGATTTCTTGAAATATCAGGAGTCGCTATATCTCAGATATATATAGACCGATTTCAAAAATTTTCCAATTTTGCTTTTAAACACCTTATATGTTCCATTCTAATGGATTTTTGATACCAAAAGTTATTTTATTTGGCTTTTAGAGCCGACATCTTTAGAAAACGGGAGGCGCTATATCTCGAGTGTATATAGGCCGATGTGGAAAAATTTTCCACTTTTGCCTCTAAATAGCCGATATATACCATTTTGATTGATCTTCGGTGCCAAAAGTTGTCTTATTTGGCTTATAAAGCCGATTTCTTTAAAAATCGGGAGACGCTATATCTCGGATATATATGGGCTGATTTCAAAAATTCCTTCATTTCTAGGATTTAATGGGCACTAAAAATGATATGGTTTCGTTTTTAAGAAAAAATTTTTTTTCAAAAATCTGAATACAAAAATTGCACAAAATACCCCTCAAAACCCGGTTTTTTGAATATATCTCGGCTATCCGTGGACCTATCTTACTGAATTTCAATAGCAGACCCACTACCGAAGTTTCACACGTTTTAGCGAAAGAATGAGGTTTCTATCTCAAACCGTTTTCTCAGAAACGGTATTTCAACGACTACAGACGGACAGACGGACCGACGGACATCGCTCAATCGTAATCGCTATTGATGCTGATCCAGAATATATATACTTTATGGGGTCTTAGATGGATATTTCAATGCGTTACAAACGGAATCACAAACTTATATATACCCTTACACATTTATGTGAAGGGTATAAAAAAACACCACTTTTTCTGTAGAAAATGCTTTTTGTTTTGTGTTGACTACAAGTTCTCCAGCGATTGTGAAAACGAGATGTACAGAGCTTTGTGCTGACTTGCTATCTCGTTCTAGTATCGTTTCATCTCTGTGTACTTTGTGATGCTACAGCAAGAACTCATTGGTATTTTTTTTAATTCATTGCTATTTTTTCTGTTTTTGAAACGTAAATTTTAAGTTAAACTGTATTCAATAGACTCCGTCTTCAACGAAAACCAAAACCTTTAACATGTGATTGGTTTTTAAATTTGACAAAAATGAAATTTGTTTTTATACAAATCACTAGTACGTGCATAAACAAAAAAGTACGTGGATAGAAAATATCGAAGCTCTCGCAAATTGCGGTGGCGTATGAGTATTAGTAAGCAACGAATTATGAACAAGTTTGTTACGTGTACGCACGAGGTTCTCTACTACAGTAGTAGAAAAGCCCGTGATTCACTATTCAACAATTTATTTATTAATTCCAAATGGATATGTAAAAGGAATTTGTTTAATATAACAAGACAGATATTTACAATCTATTGGTATAATTAATAAACGTTTGTCCAAAAAAGCAATGATTTCAATGAATATTTATCAAATACAAGACCCTTGTTAAGAAATTTAAGAAATTGAAATATTTGGAACAATATTACCTAGAACGAATTTCGCTGTAAATTTGAGACCTACTGTACGTTGTATATCAAATGGAAGCCTGATTCCTTTACACCAAATTTGATTTCACATAGTTGCAAAAAGAATTTAAAATTGCGGAAAATTTTACAAAAAAAAAAAAAAAATTGAAACAAATTAATTAAGTAACCAAATCGGTGATAGTCAAAAACAATTATTGGAACGAAGTTCCTTAACGCAGCTTGCTGGTAGTGCAAATTAGCAGAAATCGTCACGAAATTTTGTGAGCTGTTTATATGTATTGGCGTTCTGTCGACAAACAATTGTGTAGGTGTCTCCACTGCTGTCAGCGGAGACACCTACCAATAAGTATTAATT
Organism: Sturmia bella; assembly: GCA_963662145.1. Classification (NCBI taxonomy): domain Eukaryota; kingdom Metazoa; phylum Arthropoda; class Insecta; order Diptera; family Tachinidae; genus Sturmia; species Sturmia bella. The sequence goes on from OY759168.1 coordinate 74,189,697, forward strand.
AGTTGTGAAAAGGGACACTGTCAGATGATAGATAGATGTCACTAAAATAAAGTATGTCACAACAAAAAACAGCAATATTGAAAAATTTTCTTCGTTTTGTAGCAGATTGACAAAAAAAATACTGCATGTGTCAAAAGTAAAAAAATAAAACGTTCCAAAAATTTTAAGAAGCATATAAAATTTAAAAATTTCAAAAACAACACAAAATTCTATTCTTAAGTGTTCTTGATATAAATAAATAAAAATAAAACATACAGATTTCACCTTGTATTATATTCGAAGATGAAGACAAAACGTAAGGAACTTCGTTCCTAACCGCGGTCCCCCGACAGCATTTCTTTTTTTTTTTTTTTCTTTTATAAATTAGACAGTATATAAAATCGTCCATTCTTTACAAAAGAGTAATTAAAAAATTCTCTTTCATCTAAAAACCCAGCAATGTCGTTTTAGCGTTAAAAGTTTGCAAATTGTGTTGTTGTTTTTTCTATTGTTTCACAAAAATTAGTTTATTGTTTTTTTTTTTTTTAATTATATTGCAAAACCTTTTTAATGGGTTTTTTGTGGGTTCAGAACGCATAACGCACATCAGGCTCAAATGTAACTTTTTCCACTCCTGTTTTCAACCATTTTTAAAATTGTTTAACTTATTTGTTTTTCTAGATCAAAATAAGTGTGAAGTATGCTTACAAGATCATAATCGTATTGATGTGGGGTATACATAAATTTAAAAAACACACACACACAAACAGTCGGGCATGGTTGTCATTAGGAGGCAGTGATAATTTTTCCACAACTCAATATATTTTTTGGCTGGAAAATAAGCTTAAGTAATTCCGTCCTACACCTTAGTACACTCTAGAAGCTTTGCCAATTTCAAGTCTCCATCTCTTAGGGTTCAAAGCTTACAATTAATTCTCAGTTTCTTGAATTAGAGCTCTCTTGAGTTCTTGATATTTCTGTTGCCTTTTGAAATTTGCTGTTGCAAAGCCCACTCAACCATATATATATATTATATATGCTGTAAAAATTTCAAGTCTCTTTCTCTTACTCGTACTCGTACGGTTGAAAAATCGCAGCTGATTTTCCCTGTTTCTTTTATGAAGATGCCGTTTAGTTTTCAATTTCTCGCTGTTTTTGTTTTACTATTTTTTGTTATAGCGATAATGTTACTACGTATCCTACAGAAATTTTAGCATTTAGCCTTTGTCGTTATGTAGAATGGGTACTATGACGGTCAGAGGAATCGATGTTCGACACAGTGAACAATACAGAGCCTTAGAAAAACTTTTATCTCCTTCCTTTCAACTGTATTTATAAAATATTTGCTAAGTTTACGTGGTTTAAACGTTTTCAGAAAGTGAAGATCGTTCTCTATAGAATTGCGGTGAAAATGTTTCTATTCATAACTTTGAACTGAGCAATTAACAAATTAGCTTACTAACGTGTGCCTACATCTTACAATAGGTCTTAAAATTAACACGTCTAGGACGTCACTTCTGAGCAATAATTGTTGTGCACTTGCAATATCGAAAAACTACCATATAAAAAATGTTGGTCTCTTATGGCTAATTGAAAGTAATGTATTACTACTGAAATTTTGTACAAGAGCTTAAATACGTCATCATATGGCCGCCTCATAAGTATTGAGTTCTATAACTGTTCGTTGACTTATTCGATGTCGAAAATTTGTCATTAAAAAAAAAATATTTTTACTAGTCTAACATTTATTTTATACAAAAGCTCAAAGTTCCTTAAATACACCAAATTGATTACATATTGATTTTCAATACGATTTTTCATCATAGAAATACCTCTGTTTCTAGTTTTTCCCCTGTGCGCGGTACATACAAGCATGCCTGACTCTTAGTAATTTTTTTTAAATAAGGAAATAAAATTTAATGTCTGGCTAAAACCGCAGTTCATTGATGTTTGTGTTTATTCGGCATACACCAGTGGTTAAACGTACACGCGCATGCCGCATTGTACATACATATTTTGACCAAAAATTATACCATTAGAAGGTTTTATGAAATTAGTATTTGTTTTGCAGTGTGCCATTTATTTGTTGTGTGTGTTTGTGTTAACGTGAAAACATTTTGGTGTACGAATGAAAACATAAATATTACTTGCAACAACAAAACCAAAAACACGCAAGTGCCAACATCAAAATAAATACGCTACAAGTAGAATTACACCCTAGAGATTTTAAATCATTTATTGATTGTTCAAATGCGTGTGTATGTATGTTGTGCACTACGCACTTACAAAATACACTCTCAGACTCACCGGCAACCACCCTGTCGGAAAGGAAGTTAACTTTAAACTAACTTAAGGCCCCGATTAGGGTTCACAACATTTGTTCATTTAATGTTGTATTTTTTGAAAAGTGATTATGATTTACAACTATTGTATCAAGTGTTGTCAAAAACTTACAACACATAAGAAGATGTTATCAAAATCTTACAACACCTAATTAAGTGTTGTCTTGTTGATGTTACAAGTTAAATTGCGAAAAATATTGTAAAATTTGTAAGAGTGAATATAAAATATGTTTTGCAAAAATATAAAAAAAAACAATTAATTATTAAAATTTATTAACAAAATATAAATAAAAATGCATCTGTACACATAATTAGTACCCATTTTTTGATAACAAAAGAGTTTTATTTTGTATTTTGTAATTGCAATGGATTTAAACTGCAATGTACAATTTTTGGGTCCTTTCATTGTTATCACCAAATTAAACATTTACATAAATTTTTATGGCTTTGTTTGTATTTTTGTAAGAAAAATGTTTTTCATTCTTTTCATTTTTACCAATGCATTTCTATGTGATAGTTGCGGTGTTATATGAAATACAACACCAAAAAAAAATCTCCATGTCTTTTGGTTGTAAAACTTGACAATGAAATGTCAAAATTTATTGTGTTTCGCTTGCGTGCATCTTTCTGGAAGTGTGACTTTACTTGGTAGTTTTTTGTATGCAGGCATGTATTTTTGCGGAAAGATGCTCTACAAATGAAAAACAACTCTGTGACATACAAAACACCTAGATGTTGTGAACCATAATCACAAAAAGTTGTGTAATCACAAAAAGTTGTGTTTTAAATCTTACAACACAACATTTAGATGTTGTGAACCACAATCGAGGGGTAAATCTAACAATTTCACTACAGGCTCTGATTTAAAAGTTAGTGCCTGCAGAGAAAAATGTACAAATCAATGGTGGTTTTATATTTTTCGGTGGTAATATTTTATTTTATTCAATTATATTTTATTTTATTTTTCTATTCCACTTATTTTATTTTTCTATTACTACGTTTATATGTACTGCTTATTCGCGAATAAAATTATTGCGAATAGAAAAATTTGGCGTACAAGCAGTAAATAAAATTTTTATTTGTGAATAGCTAAGTCACGAAGTCACTTAGTCACTGATTAAAAAGCTATTCGCAAATAAAACACAAAAAGTTGCCACTTTTTTTTATCGGTTTTAAAGTTTTCTTCGATGTGGCACACATACAATCATATGACAGAAAGAAAATAATTTACTAAAAATTGCACGAAAGCAAGAAAATTTGTAAAATTTTAATAAAAGTGCTGAAAATGTTAAAAATAAAAAACGAATGCTGTCGTTGCAGCTGGAGCAAGGCTCTCTAATCAATGTCCAGTAGTGGTCACTTCTAGAGCGAGCTTTGAATCGTCTTTTCTTACGTTTCTTGAAAACTGCTTCTGCAACAGATATCAAGTAGTCACTTTTAAATGTTCCAAGAATTAACTGGTGTCTGCACCTTCTTCTTTCACTAGCGATTACAAAAGTTGCATGCCTTTTGTTGAACCGTGCTTGCAATATTTCGTGGCTTTCCTGCATTAATTGAATTGTAAGAAACATCATAATTTTTTACTGTAAATTTTAATTTTGTTATTGAACTTTTGTGTTGTAATACATTTATATTAAATTACTTTTTCAGGCTCAAGTTCAACCCTTGGGTTTTCACTACTTTTTAATCAATATCAATTAAGTAAAGAAAAGTAAAATTTATTTGCTAGGTGGACAACCGGCTGTTTCTGGGTAGCAAACACCCTTCATCAGCACCCTATGAATTTTGGACGTGTCAAATTTCACAATTTTGGCACAGCCGCTTTAAGTCAGTGTTGCAAACGCAATACTCATGCGAAAAAAGCAACACGTAATTAGCGGTGCGTAAATGCAAAAATATTGCGAGTGCAACCTTGTATATTTTGTTGTTGGGTTGCAAAGAAAAGCAACGATTTCTTGCATTCGCACTTACGCAAGACATTTGCACCAAATAATGAACTGCGCTAATAAATGAGAAATAAAATCAATTAAATAATTTCAATAATTATATTGTTGGAATTCCAGCAAAAAATACGTTTTAGCTGCTTTTTCAATTAAAGTAATATCAATGCAACAAATATCTATATTAATAACACAAATTTTGATTTTGTTTTCAGTTAGATATTTCAAGAACATGTACTGTTGATAATAATTTAGTAGCGGTATGTACACAAGTTTACATATTTACTTATGTAGTCATGTATGTTTAGGAAGACACATGTACATGATTTAGCAACTGTACTCTTACAAGGAAGAAATTAATAGAAAACTGATCTTTTTGATGTTGTTGCTAGTTATTTGAAAAAGCTTAAATATTAAAGTGTATACATCTACGTTATTCACGTCTGTGCAAATACTCACATACATGCAAACGTATCAATACCCGCTAGTTTTGCAAGCAGTCAATTGTCTTTTTTATATACATAGTTACAAATCTAGCTACAAATATCAAATGATATTTTGTCAGAAACTTTTAGAATGGAAATTGGAAAATTGAAAGGTTTTATCAATTACACTATAGTATACTTAATCTCAGGCTATAGGTATGTAGTACAATAAGTATTAAATATACTTTTCATGCATTACTTATAGCTAGTTAAGTTACTACAGTATTTATCGGATATAAGAACATCTCATATAAGAACAAAACGCTTATAAGAAACATTTGCAAAAACACTATATCTTTTTAGTGATTTTTCTAACAAAAAAAAAGTTTCATATAAGAAAAACGCTTATAAGAAAAAAACTGATAAAAGAACATTTTTCTTGAACACCAAAACCACAAAATGTGTAGAAAAAAATTTATATAAGAAACTTTCAAGGGCAACACTTAATTTATGTAGTTTGTATGGGCAACTCTGTTTTCTGACAGTTTTACAACAGCAACAACGTTTTTTTTTACTTTTAGTGCTCATGAGAAGTTTTTGTTTCTTGCCTCGTAAATAAATAAGTAAATAGTACAAAATGAATTCTGTATGTACATGTATTTACTACATATAATTTTTTTTTTCAAATTGAAGTTGTCTAGTTTTTTATATCTATTTACTAAACGGGTTAATAAAATAAAATTTCATTTGTTTTATTTTTCTATTTACATACATACATCATATAAAAAGGTAAAAAAGCTCGTATATTCATATAAGAAATAAGTTATATAAAATAATTGTATATAAGAAAGAAACGCTTATAAGAAACTTTTTTCGTGGATTTTTCAAGTTTCTTATATCCGATAAATACTGTAGTAGTGTACATTTTTTTTCTCCTGTTTTTCTACATCATACATTACTATTGGATTTACAACTGGATAGATCAATCGCATGTTTTTTTTTTGTACAATTAACAAGAAGGTTCCGTTATCCTCGCTTCAAATATTGTACATTTTTGTCATTCTTCTTTCTTTATTTAGTATTTTTTATGGATTTAAGTTAAAAAGACGTGCGGTTCGGTTAAGGTTAATTTGTTAAAGTGATTTGAAATTAAAAAGTTTTAAGTATGTTATTGATGACAAGGTTTCATTGCAATTTAATGTTAATGGTGTCCATGGTAAACATAGTTTGAAGAAATTTCAAATAGAAATAGAAGAAATTATAAATAAAATATAGAAAATATATATGGTGTCCTCATAGGTAATTGTTTATAGTTATGGTTTTTCCTTAATCTAAAAACTTAACAATTTCATCTTATTAAGCTTAGAAGCTGTGTCACTTCAAAACGACAATACTGTTGGATCACCAGAAGAGAAAATATGCAAGGCAGTGCAAAGACAGAAAAAAACGCCAGTTTTTATATAAATGTGTTTCAAAACCAACAGTTGATAATAGCACATAACACCAAAATTAATTAATATTTTTACTTCAAATGCACTTACTTCATAAAACTAATGAACTATTTTCAATTTATTTTTGTATTCTAAATGAAAATGTAATATTTAATTGCCTTTTCAATTCGTTTAAATAAAAATTTTGTGTTTATTAAAAAAATGCGCTAAAATTACCTAATTACTGTACTAGATAATTTGGACCAATTACCTATTGAACTAGTAATTTGTAGCTATCAATTTAGCCGATTACTTATCCCCAGAAATGGTGTCAAATAACTAGTACTTTTTGAATAGTTAAGTAGTTAGTTACTGAACTAGATATTGGTAATGCAGAGAGTATCCAATTGTCCCCCTCCAATGACATCACCATGTTACAGTAAACAGCATTTATAGCTTAAAATACATTTGGTGGTAACTAGTTCTGGTTACTAAGTAACTAATGAAACTCCTAGTTAAAAAGTAGTTACCAGAACTAGCGGGTATATATACATATACAAACCAGCAATTATTAAAACGGTAGAGTTTTTAGCATAAAAGAAATCAGTGATATACCTATATTTTGCGTTTTTGTAGATACATTTGTATAAATTTGAATTAATTAATTTGTATACAATTGAAATTACAAAGTGTCTATGCTTAAAAGTTTTAATAATACTAAGTCGCACGTATTAATCAAATAATACTTTTACGTGAATTTATATATTAATCTTTAACAAATTGGTTTTTGCAAGTCACAAATGTAATTTTGCTTTTCTTTTATGAGTATTTACCAATAGTTCATTGAATTTCTGTTATACGCCCTACATCTTACAGAAAAGAAGTCACCGAACTACCGGACATTTCTAAATATATTTCATATTCAAATATGAACTTAATTATTTATGTATTTGCTTTAAGAGCCAATTGAAATGTATTAATTCAGGTTCAAAAATGAACCTCTTTTTTGCTGAAAACGAACAGCAAACATTTTGAAAAGGTTCATTTTTGGACCTGAATTAATATATTTCATATTTTATTTCTGTATTAAGTTTATCAGGCTCAAGTTCTTTCTATATTATCCTTGTGATTGATATTGATTAAATTAAACAAAGAAGACATTTAGCAGGGTGGACACCTTTGTGGTGAGAAACTCTCACCCGGTAAATATGCAATAATAAATATAGAAAAATAAAATAGAGATGGTATGTTTGATATAATTAAAATTTAGAAAGAAAATATACAACAACTTGGGTGGCTGAGTGACATGGCTGTCGCCTTAGAAACATGAGCACCTGAGTTCAAAGACGGGTGCTGACGAGAAAGTGTTGCGGCTTCGATACAACTAGTTGTCCACCCTGCTAAGTTTCTTTGATGTCTTCTTTGTCTAATTTAATTAATATCAATCACAAAGATAATATAGAAAGAACTTGAGCCTGATAAACTTAATACAGAAATAATTATATAAGAAAATGTTCGATTAATAGAAATTAATTATATTTCATATTTTTTAATAAAGTTTTAATGAATGGACAAAAACAGAATAGCAATTTGTAAGCATTGATTCAAAGCAAACATTAGCAACAATTATGTCAAATAAAAATTCAGATCAAAAATTTACCCCAAACCTGTAAAGTGTCCTATATTTTTGGCTATAAATATATATTATGAAAGAGTGTAATGACCAAGTGGTCCACACTATTTCTAGTGTCGTATTTTATAAATTTATTTTTGTAAAATACTTTCAATAAATAAATAAATAAATATATTATGAAAGGGATTTTACTACATCTTCGATTGCTCGGTTTGTGATTAATAAATCTTTAATTTACCTAAAACTGATTGTCGTGCTTAACAACAGTATCACACAGAAAACTGAAAATTTCAGTGCCTTAAAGTGTTGAACTGAAAATCACTTGTCCCTACCATTAGCGAAAATTTTAAATTTTAGTGGGTATACCCACTCAGCCATCGCAACAGTTAGAACGAATGCGATAACAAGCAATTTAATTAAAGCGTTTAACGTGTGTGTGTGTGTGTGTGTGTGTGTGTGTGTGTGTGTGTTTCTAATGGAATTTTGGGTCAACTCAACCCAACTTTTCAATTAGCTTATAGTCAGTCCACAAAAAGTGCATTACAAATCGATTGTATTGTAGCTCACTTGAAGCTAGTGTATAAAAGTTAGCTATTTTTTTAGTAGTCAACTACTAAGTGTCCGACAGGGTACTTAAGCAGAGTCTTTTTATTGCATAAATAAAATTATGAGCCATTAAACAATTGGAAATACATTTCAAAACTTAAAAGTCAATAAATGAGAAGTTTTGTTTAAGGGTACTCTTCAAAGTAAAAATTAAGCAATAGCAACAGAAACAGCACAACTGCAGGTAACGAAGTACAAAATTATGGTTTAGTGGCTTACATAATCATGAATTTCTAAATTTGTGCGAGGTATAATGTTTTTAACACTACTAAGAGGGCAAAAAACTCTAAATGTCTCCATAGCCATAAATAATTAAAAACATTGCCTTTCAGAATATTGGTTGTCATACAAAATTAAAAATGCTCCCCTCTGCTCTAGAAACGAAAACAGCATAAGAATTTCAATTATTTTCAATTTTATAAGACCTAAAATTCCAAAGGGCTTTAAAAAAATCCGTTCCTACTTTTGAAGGAAATTTTACAGCATTTCCTTACTATATTAACAAGCAGATATAATGCATACGATATTACAATGCAGGTAAAGAAGAAATATTACGCTGATATTAAGCGATTTAAGGAATCAATGAAAACTTAGAGCCTTTATACATACAGTATGGAGTATGTATGAACATGTTGCATAAGTGATTAGTGAAGTGAGTAAAATGATTCTGATAAGTCTTTCTAAAAACTTACTAAAATTTTAATTTTGTTATTGAACTTCTGTGTTGTAATACATTTATATTAAATTACTTTTTCAGGCTTAAGTTCAACCCTTGGTTTGTCACTACTTATAAATTAATATCAATTAAGTAAAGAAAAGTAAAATTTAGTAGCTAGGTGGACAACCGGCTGTTTCTGGGTAGCAAACACCCTTCATCAGCACCCTATGAACTTTGGACGTGTCAAATTTCACAATTTTGGCACAGCCGCTTTAACCACTCGGCAACCAAAGCTCACGCAATTTTACTCTCCTTTTCTTTACTTAATTGATATTGATTAAAAAGTAGTGAAAACAAAAGGGTTGAACTTAAGCCTGAAAAAGTAACTTAATATAAATGTATTACAGAAGTTCGATAAAATTATAAATTTACAGTAAAATGTTAATAACGCATGGCACGCAGTAAATGTTCAAATTGTATCAATAAAAGAGCATCTAGATCTCAATGATGCGAAAACAGAACATGTAGAAAAAAGCTTTCATATAAACAGAGAGCAAAAAATAACAGTCTTCTGAGATGATAAAATATCGTCCAAGACTGCAAAAATATCATTGCTTTGATTAATGTTAATTAAGTATACAAACAGAAAGTAAAATTGCGTGAGCTTTGGTTGCCGAGTGGTTAAAGCGGCTGTGCCAAAATTGTGAAATTTGACTCGTCCAAAGTTCATAGGGTGCTGATGAAGGGTGTTTGCTACCCAGAAACAGCCGGTTGTCCACCTAGCAAATAAATTTTGCTTTTCTTTACTTAATTGATATTTATTAAAAAGTAGTGAAAACAAAAGGGTTGAACTTAAGCCTGAAAAAGTAATTTAATATAAATAATATTCACTGTAATCTTTTCGTCTTTAGTTTGCAATTTCGATTGTTGTATCTTGGTGGGAAAACACTCAGTTGCAAGCACTCGTATGATATTACTGACTTTTGAATATTTTGAAAAAATTGCCAGGAATTGCCTATAACTGCTCTTATGTGGCAATTGTAAGTTGATGCTCATAATTTTATGCATAAAAGGTTTAATTTAAAAATGTTTATTTCCTTAATCATTTTATTACAAATGCAGCGCTATTTGAAAAACCTGTTTTTAAGACGCCATCTTTGTTTTTATCTATTAACTGAATTTTATTAATTATGTTTTGCAAAAGCCTCAGCAAATTTATTGGTGTTAAAAGAATAAAAGTTGCAGAAATTTGTGTTAAGAAACAGTTTAAATATCTTACAACCTTTTCCCGCAGGTCGCGTGGCACATTTTTACTAATTACATATTTAGTATGTAATAATGTGAGCTATTTGGTTAATACCTCATCGAACTGCAATGAATATTTTCAATAAAGAAATGTTCATGTTGGTACATTTTTTTGGTTTTGTTTTTGTTTTATTTTAAACGTTTGGTATTTGCTTCATTAAACGATAATAATTCTTATTCAGTTTTTTAGCCTGCATGTGGTTTGTGTGAATTACATTGCAATGCAACAACGTTGACATTTTAAAACTTCATTAACACAATTAACCGCACACAGATGGTTGTGCATGAAAAGGACTCTCTTTGTCCCATTTGCAGGTATTTAAGCTTGAAAGCCGTTCTTTAAACAAAAGCAAACATTTTTCACGTTGTTGAAAGCTCAAAAACCACACAAACATATTCAATTCAATTATGTGTAATATAAGCAAGCAACCCTGCACATAAACTCAAAACTAGCTACGTTTTGGGACGGACATGTACTAGCTGAGGTGCTGCAACAAAATTAATAAAATGTTACTAGTTGAAAAGTAACAGAAATAAATCATGAATAATCAGCACAAAAGCTTTCTTGAACAGTACTCTATTGCCAAGTCAACAATTTTTTTTATGAGCTTAACTACAGATGTGGGATGATCTTACGTCAGTCAGTACCTGGCTCAAAGCTCCTACCTGACAACGTGATATAATTCTGACGTTATGCCACCACATCCGAGCTGACGGTACCAAACTGCATGGGTGGCAATGTACTTGCTTCTTTTATTGGCCCGCAACATTACCCTTTGCTGAGGGGTTTGAGCTATATAATCTCTGCTGCAGTGCAATTCCCTGGACGGTCTATGGGAGTCACGGCTAGGGTTGGTAGCTCGAAATTACAAACAACATCATGCCTTTGACCAGCCTTGACAATCTCGCTACTCCAGTTCCCTACAAAGCAACGCCTGTTGCTTAGCAACAGTCCTACAGCACCATTTGGACTTCCGAACATGCTCAGTTTGGTTACCAAGCTTCCCTTCCATGCGAACTTATAGTACTACCAAAAGCCAGTACATTTCAACCAAGGAAGGATCCTCAACCTATGATCGGGTGAGATGACTCCGTAGAGTCATCATGAGGCACTGATACCCATACTGTCAAATCGCCCTTTGGTCTAGAGCCTCAGTAGCTTCCACAGCATACACCGCAACCCCTCAAGACCTGCCGAAGTATCCTGCATTCCATCTGCCCCGGTAACACAGCACTAAGCCAGAGAGATTAGCCAGATGCATTATGTACCCCCGGGGCAAGTTTTACCCGCAGAAAGAGTGGCAGAGTAATAACAATTTTTTAATCTAGCATAAAGAATGCAAGTGGTGCGAAGAACACTAGTAGTAGTACGAGGCTGTGTACAAAATGAACAACTCGAGCTCTTGAAACAACCACATGTTAATAGCAGATACTTGAAATACTACGTACTTCAAATCTACGACGTAATTAGTAAGCATCTAGGTAAGTTAACTTGAACGAAGCCATATACATATACACACACACACACAAAAATGTTTTCGAAGCGTATTACAAACTAGTAATATTAAGCAAAATCAACATTGTTCGAGCTAATTTATATCATCATCAATAAACCGATACAAGTCCGTACCAATAAAACGTATGCATTGGTTAAAGAGTAGTTAAAATAATGTAAATGCCTTTATACTCATGGCCCGAAAACAAATAACTCCACCATATCACGCTACAGTGGACGATTAGTTATCCATTGCACAATATCGATAGTTTGCGTAAAACTATCGATACTGTGAAAAAAAAAATTTCACTAAGAATTTTACCACACTTATTTTTGAGGAGCCTGATTTAAATTTTTTTTTTTGTATTTTTGTATGGAAGCTCCCTAAAGAGTCATGATACGGGGTCATGTAACTGAAAAAATATTGGGAAGAAAAAATTATAGGAGGTTATACAGCTGACTGCTGGGGAATTTTTTTTTAGACCGGGACCAGCACTCACAGGGTGACCCCTGTATATGCATTGCCTTGTACTGGAACTAAAAAAGTAGGCAAGAGGGATGGGTGGTAGAAAAATAAAAAATGGGGAGTATTTGTGGACGTTCAGTAAAAAAAAAATTATAACATAAAAACAGAACATTTATTTTTGCAAAGCTGTGTAGTTCAGGCTTAACTAATGGTAATTTGTCTGTTTAGTATCCAGTGTGTATACCTTCAACTCTAACCAGTTGACAACATTTAACGCAACCTCTTCAACGTTGCAAAATGTGGACTCTACAAAACCAAAAGACGACACGATAAGACCTAATACGAATGTATACTTTGACGGACTTATTTTTAAAAATATATTATGGTTATTAAGGTCTTATTAGCCAAATATCTATACATAATTTCTTAAATAAACGTTTAATAAACATGGAATATTTTTACACAAAAAACACGTCTGCTTTGAGCGCAACTTCACAAACAATAATCCCAAATATTGTAATGGTGAGAAAAATTTCATTTTTGACAAACCACAGAAAACTTGTATCCTCAATATTTTTTTTCAAACACGCACAATGCCTCCTTAGGGGGCTCCCACGGCAGGTGCTAGTGAAAAGAAATCCAAATAGTCATTGACAAAAGACTGAAAAATGCCACAATGTTTACAAAACTAGAATGAAACTAGATTTTTTTTTTTTAGAAAAAATGTAATTTGGGAATGACTATGTTTGAAAATGCAAGTTTATTAAAGCATGCACACTATAACCAGCATTAACGAATATGATGCGTTTTTATATGAAATTTGTTGTTAGAGTATACTTTGCAAATTCTGTGAGAATTATTTAATAGGTCTCAAATCACCTTTCAGTAATACCTGCCCAGTCAAAAATGTTGCTAGGCGAACAAATTTAATAGGAATTGCTCAGTTTTCAAGAGCACTTCCTATACTAGAGATAAAAAATGTAGTAAATTATTTTTTGTTTGTTTTTAATTCCTCCTTATAAAGGGTTATCCATTTTGTGGACTTAAAAGTAAACGTAAATAAAACACATAGAAAATATTTGTTTTCATGATATTTATTTTTTATTATAAAGTTTGAACGTTGACCTCATGTGTGGAACACCACATCATTTAAATGGCTACCTCGCGCAGTGTTGCAAGCATTGATACTTTTAAGGTAATTTTCGACCGCTTTTTGACACATATTGGCTGGTATCTCAGCCATAACTTGACGAATGTTGGTTTTTAAGAGTTCAAGAGTCAGAAGTTTATGCATGAACACGACCTTTCGCGTAGCCCCACAAAACAAGTATAATGGTGCCAAATCGCATGATCTCGCAATAAAGCAATATTCGCTCGGGTTGTGTGTCATGTGGCACCGTCTTATTGAGACTACATATTCTCGAAGTCATATTTTTCAATAACAGACAAAAAAAAAGTCGCTTATCATATGACCATAACGCTGCGAATTGACGCTGACAGTCGTTTTCGAAGAAGTAAGGTCCAATCACACCTTCGCACCAAAGAGCGCACCAAACAGTAACTTTTTCTCGATGAAATGGTCTCTCTTCAATGACTTGAGGATTCTCAGAACCCCACATATTACAGTTTTGTTTATTAACGTGCCCACCAGGTGAGTAATGTGCTTTATCGCTGAAGAAAATTTTGTTCGCAAATCGCTATCCACCGCCTGTTCTTCAAGCACGCCTTCCACCTATCTACGACGCTGTGTCTGCTGGCTTCAGTTATTGTGTGACCTGGACTTTATATGGATGTAGGTGCAGGTGTAGATCTAAGCGCAAAATATTCGACGAGGACTCGACACATTCGGGTCTTCGGCAACACTTTCACCTACAGCAGCGATATTTTCAGCGGAACGAGCGAAACGAAGATGCACAGGTTTTACAATATTTGTAATCGCACCAGTCTCTTCAAATTTCTTCACAATTTTGCCAATTGCTTGCGTAGTTGGACGATTCTGTAAACCATAATCTCCTTATAAAACGCGATATGTGGCTGTGGCAGATTGTGATAGTTAAGTGATCTATTTTCGTCAGTGTCAGAATTTCAACTGAGACGAGAAAAATTGGTTTAACTACTTAGTTTGACAGATGTCGAATTCCAGTCCTCTACGTTTGAAACCACGAAATGGATAAATCGTTATATTCAAAAGCACTACCATATTTTATTTCTGTAAAGTTTTAAAAGATATAAATATGTGAAAAAGTAAAAAAAAATAAATTCAGAATTTTCCAAAAAGTGCTCTATTTATTTGATGATATAACAAAAATTTCGGTCATTATAGAAAGACCCAAATGCATACAGAACACAAAAACCTTTTTCTAGAATTACTATTTATCCCTCGTAGGAAAGAAGATCCCATACTTTCTCTGCTTAGGTAAAAAGTATGGGGTCTTCTTTCCTACGAGGGAGGAGTGGTGTTCAAACCCAATATGGCTACGAGATGACTCACAAAAATGGTACACTGATGGATCCCAGTCGATCCATGGAGTGGGAGGGGGAATAGTGGGGCCTAGGGCACGCAGGGCAGTAACCCTTAGCAGGGACACCACAATTTTCCAGGCGGAATTATATGCTATACTGGGAGCTGTAGAGATACTATCCGAAAGGAGATTCACAGGAGTCAAAATCAAGATACTCTCCGACAGCCAGTCGGTACTCAAGGCCCTTAGTGGCTATTCGTTCACATCCAGGACAATACTGGAATGTCACGACAGGCTAAATGAACTGGCCACTCACAATCAGATTACTCTGATATGGGTGCCAGGTCATGAGGGGCACAAGGGTAACGAGTTGGCTAATACCTACGCAAAAAGGGGAGCCAATGGGGCTTTTATTGGACCCACTCCATCCTCTGGCTTTAATAAGCTCCTTCTCAGGGGGGAGATCAGAAAATGGACAACATCCATCACAGAGAAACTGTGGAATGACACTAGGGGTCTGGAACACTCGAAGAAATTTCTTAGCTTTGATGCCAAGAGAGCGGATCTCGCTCTAAAATTAAATAGGAAGAATCTAAGGACACTGTGTGGGGCGCTAACAGGACACTATACCTGCAGGAAACACCTACACAGAATGGGACTATCCAGCACGGCAACCTGCAGTTTTTGCGGAGAAGAAAAGGAGTCAATGGAGCACTTGATTATTGAATGTGTGGCACTTGGCCACAGAAGGCCTATACACTGGGTTCACAGGACTTGCAAGGGCTTCCACAGAAGGAGCTAGTACTGTTTCTTGATGTATTAAACTCGTGAGGGAAAAGGGTTGCACAATAGATCATTATTGGTCGCAGTGCAAAGGGCCATCCTGGACCAACCTAGCAATAATAATAATAATAATAATACTATTTATTTATTTACATTTTAAACTCTAAAATTATTGGAAGATGTGTCAGTAAACTTTTTTTAAAAAAATGTCATGTTTTCGGATGAAGCCACTTTGATCTTGGTGGGCACCTCAACAAGCAAAAGTTTCATATATAAGGCTCAGGAAACGTACACGTGGTCCCATGCACCCATTCCTAGTGACTGTGTGGTGTGTCTTGTGAAGCGAAGGCATCATTAGCCCAATAATATTGTTACAAATTTGGTCGTGAACGGACCGATTGTGATTGTTCTAGAACATACTAAATCATCGTTATTTTATATGTGCGTATATTGTCTTGTTATTAATTGTAAATGAACACAGGAGGTATATACACACATGCATACATAGAAGCTTGTTGATAAACAAAACGGCAGCACAGCGAGTGTGCACATACTGACACACATGTGTGGATAAACAAGCACAACAGCGAAATAAAAGAAGCCACCACCGCACGATACAATATTCGTGTGTGCATGTATGTGCGCAACTCAGATGCTTGAGTTTTACTGCCGCGTGTATGTATGTCGGTGTGTGTATATTTTTTGTATCGCACTATAGATGTGGCGTGATTAGCTTCTGTAAACGTCTAGAATGTTCGAGTAATGATCATTAGAGGTGTAAAAGCAGCTGAGCTTAACGCTGGACAGTCAGTCGATTTTTAGCTGCGCTAACGTGTAAAGTGTCTTAAGTAATAAAAGTGAAAGTGTTGTTCTTTTCGAAAAGTGTTCTTAGTAAAGTGTTTACAAGTATAGTGTGTTCAAATAAATAAAGTGTTGAACTATTGATTATTGTAAACTGAAGACGTGAGTGTTGTAACTTCATTACAATTAAAGAATCTACGGAAAACGTTTTGAAAAGGTTAAAACGTAACAATATTTTTTAAATGGTATGGCATTACGTTTCATGCAGACAACTATTACAACATGATAGATAGATTACAACATGATAGATAATTGAATTTTTCGTGGTTGCTGTACATGGCATTAATATGAGCGATGTATGGTTTGAAGAGGATGAAGCAGCTCGCTACAAATCGCAGCCCATAATTTATTTATTGTCTCAAGAATTCGATGGCCGTTCGACGCAGTTAAAGACAACTGGTGCACTGACAAAGCAGAGACAATTGAGCATTTGATGGTCAAAATTTGTGATGCCATAATTAAAATGGTCGGAAATTGGCCCGAACGAAAGATGTACAGTGATGCAACCGCGGCAGCTGTATGAATAAAATAAGGTTCTATATCCAACCGTGATATTTGTAATTCATAACGAAAAAATAAGTCTGCCGAAAATTTTAACTACATTTTTGCTGCATTTTTAACTGTAAGCCTTTAAATCAGACACCCGATTTATAGTTTATACAATCCTAAGTGAGACATTTTTCGAAAGCCTTGAAAGAACACATTTAACGTATATAAATCTTAAATGTTAAATAAATTATAAGTACCACAAGACCACACAATATTTCCAAGAGTTAAAAAAAATTTTAAATAGTTTTTAAAATTCTTATATGGATACAAAGAACAAAGCAAACGCGCTATTATCAGTCACTTAGAATTTGCATCTAGTAATTTATCACGAATGTGTGGTAGTTTCGTTCTTTGATTTAAAAACTATTAACTTTTGAGTTTGAACAATTTTTTATGTGATTAATTTTGTGGAATCTGAAGAGTTTCACATTTATAAAAATTTACGGTGTGTGGTATAAAAATTGAGACGTTTCTACCATCACACAGTACAACATTTTTCAGGTGATCTTCGTTGAAATTGACGTTTGTGGTTCTGATGACCTTATTTTCTTCGTAGGTTGTTCATATTCATGTTCTGACTCTGCATCGTCATCATGGATGGATACTGACAATAATTGAAAATGTTCTAAGTTTTGTTTCCATGCATAGATAACATATAAAAATCTCATATTTTCTGTATAAGAATAGCTTTAATATGAATCGGAATGTTTATTTTCATGCAATAAAAAGTCTTCAATATTTTTTCCAAATTTATACCTTTACTTAATTGTGAATAAAAGCGAAACGCGTCCATCGATTTATATGATTTATGTCTCATTTTGTTTACAGGTTATGCGACTTTACGTAAAAGTAATAGGAATTGACACTTTTTTTACCGTTTTTGATTTTTTATGAATTAAAAATTTAAAAAATCTAATTTTTTAGGCAAAAAATATTTTTTTCTTCATACATTTATTTATAACTGCGAAATTTTTGCTTATGTAGCGAAACGTTGTATAAGCAGATTAAAGAAATTCTAGTTTTTAATTTTTTAAAGTTTATTTCAGCTTATTGGGACTAGTGGTTCTCGAGTTATGACAAACAAAAGAGCCTAACACGTGACAAACTCCCCCATACGATACTTACTAACTTCAAATTAATTATCAAATTATTATTTGAGGTGCCAAGACCAAACGAATGATGCAGAAGTTCTTCTTTTTGAGGCTACTTTCATAAACAATTATCAGAATTGAGTCCTGAAATCATGTGTTGTACAGTGTTATTAAAACATTTCTCCGGAAAACTCTAATTATTATCACGTGTAAAAATGAATATACTCGAATTTGAATACACCATATTATGCAAAAAATTTCGCATACATATAAACGGATGTGGTCAGTTGAAAACAAGAATTGTGTGGTTTCCTGTGTTGGTATTTTCTGGCTTTTCTGAAAACTACTGAACACACTTTACAGTTTAAATATCAAACAAGTTGTTCAAAGCAAAAGTTTTTGTACTAAAACATGATGATAATTAGATGGTATTTAAGGTATGCATATCAGCCAACAAAAAACTTTAATAATTAATGTGTTAAAATCATGGCAAATCTTTTTCTTTTAACTTATTTTTTAGGTAAAATCAACAAATGTTAATTTAGGGAACAATGGCTGAGCTCTAAAGTATAGTTGTATCACAAAATGTTGTGTGCAGAGAGACAACTTCAAACTAAATTTCTAAAACCACAAATATTTATGAAAAAAAGTGTATTTGTAAATTTAATGGATGTGCTTCAAGTTGTCTCTCCAAATGCAGTGTCAAGCGGCATAGTGTAAATAAGGAAACAACGACAAATACAAAAGACGAACAAGACAACACAAAATTGCAGTATTTTAGACCCATATGTTGTAATGTCCAATTTTATTTTATACTACATAAAAAATAATTTAAAAAAAGCCGATACATAGAATTTTATAAGCATAATTCTACACTATATAATACAGACTCGTAAAAAAGCTTGAAAAAAACAAGCGATACGTTGGTTGAATTATGAAGTAAGTTAAATTTATTTGATTTGTATTAGTCAAATATGAACTTAATTATTTATTTGCTTTAAGGGCCAATTGAAATGTATTAATTCAGTTCTAAAAATAGAACTTTAAAATGTTTTGTGTCTTTTTCAGTCGTCTATATGCCGCCGACATTTCGTTGATGCTAATCAACTCATCAGTAGACTCGCAAAATTCTTAAAATTCGGCAGCAGAAAAAGACAGAAAATATTGGAAAGGTCTATTTTTGGACCTGAGCTAATAGATTTTTATTAGTTTTATTTTATTTAATGCTAACGTAAACCCACTTCTTATCCAATTTCGCAAATGTAAGTAATGATATATTTAAGTCAACGATGCAGCCGCTTAGACTACCTACTTATTCCTGTTCCCATCATTCTCGTTCATAAATGCAATTGAAAAAGTACCAAAATGCAGTTTTTACCAGTTATATACTTCAAAATTTTAAGAAAGTACCAGACACCTGTCCAATTATTTTTAGTAGACGTACATGCTCTTTTTGAATTTTTATGCTACTTGTACTAAGACCAGAGTTACAACATTACCGATTTTGCCCTTTTTATATATTTACAAATTTAAAATATGGCAAAATTTATTACAGCATGTTTTGAAGGGAGTAATCTTTAGTTTTAACTTCTCTCCTGTTCTCATTCCTCTTCGCCATAGATACTATTGAAGAAAAGTGAACAAACGCCGATTTTACCACTTTAAAATTCAAAGCTACAAAAAAGTGCCAGACACCTATACAATTATGTTTATTGCTCTTTCAGGTAATTTTTAAATTTTTGTGCTACCTTTGCTAAGGCCAGAGAAATTGAGTTAACGATTTTACCCATTTTTACCCATTTTCACCCCTTATGTGCTTAAATTTAAAGCAAAGACGAGATCTGTTTTACCATTTCTTGGGAAAGTAATAGTATTTACTAAATACTATTAAGTTTTTACTGTTTTCCTGTGCCCATTCCTCTTCTACATAAATGCAATTGAAAAAAAAGTACTAAAATGCAGATTTCACCCGCTTTGTCGCCGTAAAATTTTAAGTTAAAAAAAAAAATACCTGACACCTATCAAATAATTTTTTGTATACTTTAAGCCCTTTGCGCTATCTCTCCTAAGTCCGAAGAAATTTAGTTACCCATTGTACCCGTTTCGACCGCTTATACGTCCAAGTTAAAAAAAAAAAAAACTACGAAACTTTTTTAGGTATTTTTACTTTTTCCTCCTTTCCATTCCTCTTGTGCATATGTATGTACATGCGACTGGAAAAAAGTATCGAAATGCAGATTTTACCACTTTTATCCCCCTTAAAATTCAAAACTTGAAAAAAAGTACCAAACACTTTTAAAATTGTTGTGCTACCTTTGCTTAGTCCGGAGGTATTCATTTACCGATTTTACCCGTTTTTGCCCATTCAGACTCCTTTGGGATTAGAATTTTTAAAATTTATGTCGGTTATAGTTCCTTCCAGGCGTGCAGAGTTAGGCCGAGGCCACGCAATGAGCGGCGAGTTTGAGCAGCAAGTGGCTTATTACTGAGCGTCGTTTCTGAGCGGTTAGTTGTTAAAATGCCATTGTCAAGAGAGGTTTGTTTAATGTTTTTAAGCGAAAATCGTATTCATATTTATAAAAATTTAATGCGTTTAAGAAAAAAAGAAGATTTGGTATTCATCCTATAAATCAAGAAATGCGACATTACGGCGAATTTAACCATTTATATACAAATCTACGCAAATTTCCAGACAGATTTTGCCAAACACAAATTTCACCAACTTCACTCCATAATTTATCGGTTATATTTTTATTTTTAAAATTTGGTAATCTATCTTGCCATAATAGCGGTCGGCTTTGAACAGATGAAATTATAATCTCCGCATTCACTTTTGCCATGTTTATACTTTGCCGCTCAGAAATCAACTAAAAATTAGAACAAGTTCTATTACTGAGCGGAGCCGCTTAGCCGCGCAGAAATGACGCTCATTGCGTGGCCACTTCAGTAGTATTCCATATGTTTTAATTTTTTGCCGCTCACCGCTCTGCCGCTCATTGCGTGGCCTCGGCCTTATACGGTAGAAATTTCAAGCAAATCGGTTTAGCCGCTTAGCTGTCTATAGGGAACAAACAAACACACATTCACTTTTATATATAATATGTCATTGGTGGTGCAATATGGAAATTGGATTTTGCCCCAACCCTCCGCCCGCAGACCGAAAATCAAAAACCCGACTTCACAGTGTCTCCCGCCTGAATATTCTGAAGATTGTCTGAAAATTTCATCAAAATTAGCCCAGCCGTTTTGGGATTCATGCGTTACATACATACACACATCATGTTTTATATATATATATATATATATATATATATATATATATATATATATATATATATATATATATATATATATATATATATATATATATATATATATATATATATATATATATATAAAAATATATATATATATATATTTATATATATATATAAAAAAAATATATATATATATATATATATATATATATATATATATATATATATATATATATATATATATATATATATATATATATATATATATATATATATATATATATATATATATATATATATATATATATATATATATGTATATATAAATATATATATACATGTATATATAAATAAGATAGATTACATGTAATTTAATTTATTTATTGGTACACTGACCAAAATAACCCGTGAAGATGAGAAACCACAGATCGAAATTTAAACCTGGTCACTAAAACTTACAGTTAATGCAAAATAAATAAAAAGTCCTGTTGCCAAAAGTTTGAGTAGTAGAAAAATAATGATCAAATCTAAAATTTAGGTCATCGGCCGACTTGTAATGAAAACCGGATTTTAATTACTGAACCTGTGCACGAGCTAAAGCATGTCTTAGAGCAGGGCGAAAAAGAATTTTCGCAGCTATGTATATTCAGTAACTAAACGATAATCATAAAGTCATTAAAATAACTATACCGATGTGTTATCGAATCTGCTATTATCGATATTCGCTGCTCACTAAAATCAGCTGGTACTTTTATTGCCCATTATCAATATTTTATCGACCTTGCTTGTTGTTTATTTAACCCTTGAATGCATGTATTTGTAATTCTGCAACATACCGGGATATATTAAAAATATGGGTATCCAGTCTGTCATGGAGTTTTGGGTGGGAATAATATACCCTTGATGGCCTGTCATCTCAATATGAAAACCAAGGAAGTTTTATTTAGTAATGTTAGATTTTTGCATACTCTTTGCGTGTGAGAGTATGTTATATGATTGCACGCTAAACTCTGGTAGAGAACCAGAATTACCACATTGAGCAGACATCTTTTCGCATTGCTTTTTCTTTAATAATAAATAAAATATTCCTACCGATACAATTTTATTTTTGGGAATATAGTAGCGTGCTCACATCGTTGTGTATTAAAAGAGTTGTACTTGGTGTAGGTTATGGCTTGGCAGCACCTTTTTTATGTTTTTAAAACTTTTTGATTGTGAATTTCACGTGGACAAAGTAACGGTATTATTCTAGCAGGTACAACTTGTGTTTTAGTGAGAAGTATAATTTTGTGATTTTCAAATGTATGTGTTAACAAAAATTGATTTTATATAGAATAACATATGTTTTCAAAGAAACTTCTTGGTCGCAAGCGAAAATATTGTTTTTTTCATTTAATTTGACCTATTTTAGAATGTTGTAAAACTGCAAGACTATGCATTATAATATTGGTCACTGGCCTAATAATTGTGTGCGAAGTCGCTGTAAAATGCCAGGCTGTAAGGGATACACACAAATAAAATGTGAAAAGTGTGAAGTAGCTCTTTGCTTTACTAAAAATAAAAATTGTTTCAAAAACTT
The DNA here is from genome assembly GCA_963662145.1 of Sturmia bella. Taxonomy (NCBI): domain Eukaryota; kingdom Metazoa; phylum Arthropoda; class Insecta; order Diptera; family Tachinidae; genus Sturmia; species Sturmia bella. The sequence goes on from OY759168.1 coordinate 74,212,558, forward strand.
TCATCTTTAAACCATATTGTTGTTTCTATGTAAATGCATAGTGTTGCAGATTTGCAACATAGTGTTTTTTTTATAAATTTTACTATAAAATTAAAAAAAGAAATTTAAATTTGCTTGTGCATTAGGAAGTTAAATTCTATACTATATATTTTTTTCATTTGGAAAATTTATGCATTTCAGGGTTAACTAGTAAACTGCTCTCATACTACAATGATAGAAAAATAATTTAATATACTTAATTTATAGAATGAAATACATTTTGAAAAAAAAACCTTACAATATTTTAATCCAAGTGCATTTAAAAAAACAGCTGCTTATCATCGTTAAAATTATACTATGGAATCACACAATCGTTGCTGAAAGTAAAAAAAGTTACAATTTTCGCATTGTTAAAAGTTACAGAATCGCACTAGTGGTAACAAGAGCAGGTTACTAAAGAGCAAAAAGGAAAAGTTTTGGAATACAACCGATAAAGCATAACTGAATATATATAATGAAATTTTGTAATTGAATATACAAATGATTGAGTAATAGAAACCGATTTTTAAAGGCTTATGTCCTAGAACTAGGCCAATTTCAATGACGGTAAAAGGACAATTGACAATTTTATATACATAATCATATGAATTTGAGTACTGTACAAGTTATTCAGCTGAATATAGAGCTCTTGCCTCTTTATTTATTTAATATTATTATTTATTTTATTTTTTTTTTTTTTTTTTGAAATCAATATTTTATTAATAGTAGTCAAAGCTTACGTAATGTAAGGTTCTTTAAGAATGCTTTCTAATAAGGTATGGTTACAATAGTTTGTAACTTTTTGTTTCACTTGTGAGTCATTTTGGCTACTCGTACAAGTTATCAGCTTGTTAACAAAAGCAAAAACAAACACATCTTGGTCAGTATTAGTTAATGAAAACACATGTTAATTAAGTTAATTTTACGATAACATGTACACAAGTATCCGCTGTCTCTCCAAACATTAGTTTCTATGTGTGTAAGAAAGTGAAACATTTCTTGTCTATGTGGTTTTGTTAACAAACTAATTTGCTTGGTTTGCCGACTTGTTTCCTTCACACATTGACCAGACGTGTACTTCGGTTCGCATGCAAACTTTTTTAAGAACCCTGCCAGCAAATTGGTAGTCGACTACAAATAAAATCGACTTATAGTTCATCCCTGTCGGACATTGAGTAGTCGACTACTAAAATAATTCACTTTACGTTAACTTTTATGGACTAGCTTCAAATTAGCTACAATATAAACGATTTGTAATTCACTTTTTGTGTACTGGCTATAATCTAGCTGAAACGTAGTGCAGAGTTAACCCAAAATTCAAATAATAACATACACACATACACGGTAAATAACTTTTTAATTAAATTGCCTATTGTCGCATTCGTTTTAAATGTTGCGATGGCTGAGTGAGTATGTTGGCTGCTCACCAGTATTGAGGCTTAGTGGTTCGATTCCCACCAGAGGCTAACAAAAAAAAAAAAAAGTAGGATTAAATTTAATAAAATATAATATTACCACCGAAAAATGTAAAATCAGCCTTGATTTGTACATTTTTTTCTGTGGGTACTGACTTGTAAGTAGCTAACTTTAAGTTAGTTGAAAAGCAATGCACAGTCGGACAATTGACTACCTCCTAGGACATCGTAATGTTAAAATGGTCAGTCATCTCCATTAAAAATAATCTAAGTGTCAACCACCACCAGCTGTAAAAAAGCTAGCTTATAATTCATTACTAGTTAACTGAGTTGCCGGCAGGGTATGTATACATACATACATACATACGTATGCCTGAACGTACTTGAGCACATTCAGGTAATGTTGTTTCCAAAGAATTATAATTACATTCATTTTGTTTGTTTAATTAAACATCAACTCGTAAGTTACTTTTTTTATACGTTTCAATTGCAATCATACATATGTTTTGTGTTTGCTTAGATTTACATATTTACTCAGGATAACTGACAGCCATTATAAACATTGACTAGAGAGATTTTAATCAAATTGTTTTATTTTAATGACGCCGCATTAAGCTTATAAATTGGGATTCTACCCCATAAATTAATTTTTAATATTTTGTTAGCAGGTAAGAGGTAAATTATATCAACTCAAAATCAAAATTATTTGCTGTATCAGCAGGCAAATTATAAAATTATTCACGAAAGAGAGGTGTGATCGAAGAATTTGTTTCTATTTTTTGATCGCGAAATGAAGCGGTCAATTTGAAATAGCAAGTTAGGCCGAATTAATTTCAGTTAACCAAGTTACCCCAGTTAATTTGCTTGCCGACTTTGAAAAATAGTTATAGCTTGCCTGCAGAGACTGTAAATAAATTAAGTCAAGTACGAGGCTGGCTCGCACACTTAGGGTTCCGTACGTAGGTATGTCTAATGTATGTATGGAATGGCGTATGTGAATACATATGTATATTTCATAAATTTCATCTCTCTGTTTATACAGCTACTTTATGTTGTATGGGGACACCTAGTAATTTTCCACTTGTTGTTGTTGTTGTAATTTGCTGTTGTAAGGCATCTAGGAATACATACACTGTGCGAATTTCGGCTCACTATCTCTTACGGTTCGAGAGTTATAGCTATTGCTCTAAGTTGTAAAGGGACACCTGGTAGTTTTACAGATGTTGTTGTTTTTAGCAAGTTTTGTTGTGGAGCATATGTAAATACACATATTGTGCAAATTCCATCCCTCTGTCTCTCACGGTTCGAGAGTAACGGCTAGTTGTTACTTTACTTTGTATAGGGACACCTGGTAGTTTTCCACTTGTTGTTGTTCTTAGCATTTGTTATTGTAGACCATATGCGAGTAAATATATTGTGCACATTTCATCTCTCTGTCTCTTACAGTTTGAAAGTTACGGCTAATGTTTTTTACGTTGTATAGGGACACCTGGTAGTTTGCGACATGTTGCTGTTTTAAGCATTTTTTGTTGTAGCGCATATGTAAATACATATATTGTGCGAATTTCAGCTCTCTGTATTTTACAGTTTAGCAGCTACGGCTAATTGCTACTTTAGGTTGTATAGGGACACCTGGTAGTTTTCAACTTATTGTTGTCTTTAGCATTTTTTGTTGTAAAGCATCTGTAAATACATACACTATGCAAATTTCAGCTTTCTGTCTTTTACGGTTCGAGAGTTATAGCTAATTGCAACTTTTCATTGTATGGGGACACCTGGTAGTTTTCGACTTGTTGTTTTATTTAGTATTTGTTGTTGTAGCGACAAGGTACAGCAACATCCTTTGAAAATTTCAGCTCTCTAGCTCTTACCGTTTCGGAGAATGGACGCTGTGACGGAGCGACGGACGTACTTGTCTCGGTAATACGGTTCCGTTTCACTCTGATGAGTACGGAACCCTAAAAATAGTTAAAAAATCTTAATGAAAAAGGTAAACATTTTGTAAGTCGTCTGCAGAAATCAAATAAAAAGTAGAAATCCTGCTGCTGTAACCTCTGTGGGTTTCAGAAGCAAAGTATGTACGCCAGGCACCAAGTTTTGAACTTTACTGCTCTTCTCTGAAAATTCGACCACTCTAACTTTATTACAAAAAATCTTACTCAATTTCAATTAAGTAAAATCGAACTGCAGACTGATAAAATTATTTACAATTGTATATAAACGTTTTGTAAGGAACTGAAAAGTAGTTTTCTAAAAACCATTGTTATATGATAATTCCATAACTTGGCAGGCTTATGATGTCATTGCAATTAGATTAAAATAATAAACAAATCAAGTTTCATTTTAAAACATACTAAAAATTTCCAGTTGACAAATTGAGTTTACCGTGAAACCTCATTGTAAAGTCAATCTTCCTTGATATAATCATGAATTAAGGTAGTTGTGTATCATTATGGACCTTATAGTTGTTATAGAAAAAAGACCTTGTGTATTCAGCAACAAAATACTACAACTTCGCATGGCTAAAGTTAATCTGTCGTTGTGCAACTTGTGAAATATCAAAAACATTTAACCAAACGTCTGGAATGTTGAGAAGAATTTCCATACGAGCCATTTCTGTGTACAACGTTACAACGACTCTTTTCTGATGTGAGATGATAGGAGGGTATATGTTAAAAGCTTGGGAAATTTTTGCTTTGTACTAAAATACAAATTTAAATTGTATGCCATTGTTTCTTGCACCGTTTTTAGGGCTCCGTACTCATAGGGGGAAAATCGAACCCCATTACGGTCATCACAGCATCCATTTTCTCGAACAGTAACAGATAAAGATGTGAAATTTTCACAGGATATATCGTTAGCCTAGCACCACATCAACAAATATTAAAAACAATCAAAAACAACGAAAGGGGGCCCTAATGCTCTGTAATGAAACTGTAAAAACCAGCTGTAATTAACGGCCCATAGAGATATACCGTCTAATCATAAAAATTATAACAGGTTTATAAAGCTCTTATTTGACAGATTTTCCATACAAATATGTCAAGTAACAGTCTTATAAGCCTGTAATAATTTATATGAATTAGGGGGATAGTCTCGAAATTTGCACAGAGCATGTAGCTACAAAACATTTTAAAGCTAAAGGTGCTATACAAGAAGGTGAAAATTAGCTGTAACCTTTTGCACAGGACACATGCCGCCCGACCCCAACAGAAACCATGCAAAATAACCAATAGTTGATATTTAAATGTGTGTTTAATGGGTTTGAACACCCTCCAATTCGAAAACTATCTGTAACTCTCTAACGGTAAGAAGTGGAGAGCTTAAATTTTTTCAGTATATACACAGAGAAAAAAGCACCTAATAAAGTAGAACAAAATCAATAAGATATCTCTATGGTTTTTTTTTCAAGAAGGATTCCTTATTATTTTAAATGGGAAAACCTTATTGAAAAAAGAACAATTAATGAAATTAAAAACATGATTTACGTGTGTTTATATAGGAAACTAATAAAACCAATAGGGAAAAATTAATAGAATAACTTAATAAAATCAATAAGAAATCCTTATTGTATGCAATTTACCAGAAAACCTAATAGAATCAATAAGTTCTTCTCTATAGATTTTTTTTTTGTACCATGCAAATCGGAAACTGAGTAAAAACAAACGTGAGTAACAAGTTTTCTTCTTGGTTTTATGTGTTTTTCTTGTTGTGACAATTAATAAGATTTGCAACATGGAAATAATAAGAAATACCCATTGAAAAATCTTCTTTTCTCTCTGCTGGGATACCCCTCAGCCTAAAAACGTTTCAAAGAGAAAATCTTATTGAATCTATTAGGAAGTTTTCGCTCTGTGTAAATAAATAGATCGCAACAAAACGCATACAAATTATCAAAATACACTACAAAAATGGTGATTTAGCCACAGCCATAAATCGTGCTTTAAGAAGAGATTATAGTTTACATAATCGTCCAACTACGCCAGCAACTGGCAAAATTGTGAAGAAATTTGAAGAGACTGAAGCGCTTACAAATATTGAAAGGCTTGTGCATCGTTTCACTCATTCCGCCGAAAATATCGCTGCTGTAAGTGAAAGTGTTGCCGAAGACCTGAATGTGGCGATTACTCGTCGTTCTCAGGAATTAGGACTGTCTTACGGCACATTATGGCACTATTATGCATTTAGATCTACACCTACATCCATATAAAGTCCAGCTTACATAACAACTGAAGCCAGCTAACCATTCACAACGTCGTAAACACGTGAAATGGGTGCTTGAACGACAGGGGGTGGAGAGCGATTTTCCGAACAAAATTTTCTTTAACGATGAAGCACATTTCTCACTCTGTGGGTATGTTAATAAGCAAAATTGTCGTAATTGGGGTTCTGGGCATCCTCAAGTAATTGAAGAGAGGCCATTACATCCAGAAAAAGTCACTGTTTGGTGCGCCTTTTTGTCCGAAGGTGTGATTGGACCTTACTTCTTCGAAAACGACGATGGAACGACTGTCACCGTCTATTCGGAGCGTTATGATCACATGATAAACGACTTCTATTTGGCTGCTATTGAAAAATATGACTTGGAGAATATGTGGTTTCAACGACACGGTGCCACATAGCTCGAGCGAATATGGCTTTATTGCAAGGGACATTCCCTATCCGCGTAATTTCCCGTCTTGGCGATATCAACTGGCCACCAAGATCATACGATTTGACACCATTCGATTTAATGCTTTCTGTCTTTTTTTCCAGCCGTTGATATGCCGCCGACATTTTGTTGCTGCTAAACAACTCATTAGTAGACTTGAAAAATCTAAAAAGAATGTTTGAAGCCAAACTACTTATTCTAAAATTCTTCGTCTTTCGTCCCAGTTGTGTTCCTAGCATTACGTGTGTAGTGGACTTTTCAATAAATTAAATAGCATTGTAAAATAATTTAGGGGAAAATGGGAGAAAGTATTTTTCTTACCGAAAAAATTTGCTATCTTTTTCGTGAAATTTCGTGAAACTTTGTGAACTGTCTTAAAATGGTAATCGCGCACTATCACGCACGAAATTTAAATTTTAAATCACGCTCACTTTCTCACACTATGTTTTATTTAATTGAATCATGATCACGTGTCACGCGTGACACAACATTTTCACGACAAGCGCACAACTCTAGTACATACCTACATACATTTAATTATATATATATATATATATATATATATATATGTATGTATTTAAAAATTTTTTTTCAATACGATTATTAATTGTTTTATCGGATTTTTGTCATAAGTTTGATGACAAGGAAACGTTGAAAATCACTGTCGGTCTGAAAAGCAACAAATTTCATGTTTATACAACATATCTGCCAGTGTTAAGCTCTAAACACATAGACGACAGCAGACTGCAACTGCTGCCAACTTCAAGTGCAGCCAACTTCAAATGCTGCTCTGAAGTCGGCTTCATAATTATTTTGAAGACAACAACAACATAATAATCAGCTGGTGTGTAAATCAATTTCGAATTTTCATAAACATTACAAATTCAAAGTTGAAAAATATAAAAAATGAGCGAAGAAAATTTAGCGAGTTTTATCACAACAATTGTTGTCAGACTACAGCTGAAGTGTGTAAAGCCCATAAGACGAATAGTACAAGAAACCGAAGATGGTGGGTTCGTCCAGTAAATATAACCCGTGATGAGGAGGGCATTTACAAAACATGTATACAACAGCTCAAGAAAAAAGATGAAGAACACTTTTTCAAAGCAACCAGGATGAAAATTAAATAAAATATCACAAAAAACTAGCTCAAACGAAAAAAATTGTTTTGATATTGACAATGAACAGCTGTGTATTTGCAATGCTGTGTATATGCAATGCTACTTTCAGGGATGCCGTATTTCTTATTTCATAATGAATAAAATTGAAAATATTGATGAAAAATGTAATAATATCACGAAAAAACTATAAAAACACATAAATAAATAATTTATTGTATTTTTGCAATGTTCTTTTGTGTTTAATATTAAAAAAAAAAAAGTTTTTGTCCTAATTTGTCCAATTTATATATGTATATAATGGCAACACTATATTTGCTTATTTGCTGCCCGTCAAAATAGAAAACAGCCTAAGTTGGCTGCAGCAGCAAATGCTGTTGTGCAGTCGTGCTGACCTGCTGCCGTCAAAATAATCGTTTTCATTTAAACACATGCATTTTATTTTTGACATATTGCTGCTTGCTGTCTGCTGTCGTCTATGTGTTTAGAGCTTTAGGCAGTGTTATACCCTAGACAGACGACAGCGTTAATGCCCATTAAGAGCTCACTAATTTGCATTAAAATTTTACGGTGACAGACGACGGTTACTGCATTTAATAAACAGCTGTTGTTTGCTATTGATTTTTTGTTTTGATATTTAAAATATTTATTTGGAATTCACTTTCATACATAAAGTGGATAAAAAACGGAGCGTGAAGGTTGCAGCTATGGTTTTGATGGGAAATCAAGATTTATTTTCAAGAAAGTTGAAAATTCTTTTGATGAAATTGATCCATAATATGAAAATTGTGCGTGCACTTGCAATCACAAATTTAAATTTGATGCAACAAGTCCGGAGCGCAGCAGAATATTCTGATATAAAAGAAAGGGAAGTGTGGAAATTTGTATGTTTAACATTATCTGTTGATGTAGAATACAATTCATACATATGTATATTACATTTTTAAAGGATCGTAATAGCACTTTTTGGGAGCATGATGTCCCCATGATGGACGACAACAGATTTAAAGAACACTTTCGCCTCAACAGGAAAGCTATCCAAAAATTATGTGAAAAAAAAATAATAACTTACCTTTTTTGTTTCTGATTCCATTTTATCTATTCACAATAGTAAACAAAACATCAACAGCTTACGAATTTTGACAGTGCTGCCATATTATGTAACTGAATTTAGTATAAATGCAGTTTGATTTTGTGCATTTATGACCGAGCTAAATTCACATTCGAATGTGGATAATGCACAACTAAATGCGCAAAGTGGCCACTAATGCGCATTAACGCTGTCGTCTGTCTAGGCTGTTAGTGCCTTCAAAAATGGAACATGTTGCCTTTTCTCTCTTTTCCTTTGGAATAAGTAAATATTTTAACGTTCGTAAGCCGATTTAAAAATAAGTATTTTTGTTTGAAATATACCACTTTCTGCTAAGTCTGGCAGACACGTTTCATTAATTTGCAAACATATTTTCTTTTTTTAAAGCAAAACTTTTGCAAATCGAACATTAACATGTTGGTGCAAAATTTTGATTTCTCAAACAGAAAACATTTTTAAAATTCTATTGGAAAGAGTGTACAATAAATAAGTTTCTTTAAAAATTTATGTATTTTTAAGGGACATTCCGAAAGTTAGTTTTGACACAAACAGTAAAATTCAAATATCTCCCAATGTTTTAATTCGAGATGGAAGTCTAGCGTCTATATTGTTTTATTCCTACAATTTTTGCTCGCTTTCGAAGCAAACGCAACAGATGTAGCTTTTGCAGAAAAACTTTTGGCTATCCTCGGTCTTTTTGTTCCCAAGCTCGAATAACATCCTCCCTCATATCAGAGCTGCCTCAATTATTAAGCTTGATACAAACGTTAACCAACATGCTAAATGCACTTCAACCACGGAAAGTAGTTGCATTTTAGCTTTTTGCTACTAACAAACTGATTTTCATACTTTTTTTTTCTCTATGGCATTTATTAAAAAATATCATTTACCACAACGGCAATATGTAAAATAAAAACTCTATTTGAGGAATGTTAACATGATATCATGTAGTGTTTTTGATTCTTGGATGCTGCATGCAAAAATTTACTCAGGAATTGTGTTAACCAAAAACGAAGTACAAAAAAATTACATTCAGATGGAGCTGACAGTGTTTTTCCTTTTTGCCTTTTTGCTACAAACAATTTAAAATTTTCAACAAAGTGAAAGCGAACAAAAATCGAGAGAAAAAAATTGGAACTTCAGTGTTTGGCTGGCTAAAAGCAAACACATCATTAGATATGAATTCTAAAACTGTTTGTTTATGCTGAAAAATTTGCAGGAGATCATTCCTTAAACTAAAATGAAACGCAATGATGTTACGTAAGTTATAGAAAAACGATATGGAACCATATTTGTATGTGAATTTTCTTTCAGCTTGTGACGTCCCAAAGTTGCATGCTCGTCTTGGGATCACCTTTAAGCTAGATTATTTCCTTAAAATCCATCCCCGTAGGGAACAGATTAATTTTATTTTTATTTGTTTATATATTATTTGTTTATATATAATTAATAAACAAGTATTGTTGCAATTAATACATTTACCTTCAGCGGCATTATGTATTAATTGCAACAATACTAGTTTATTAATTATTTGCATACAAGTTATCGGCGCGCTCAGTGTGAAGAACTATTATTTTGGCGTTGGCTATGGCGCTCAAATAATAGTGCTGAACATAGCACGTGGAGTGTTGGCTTCTGCGCTTCAGTGACTATTGATTCGTGGAGTGTATTGACTGTACTGTTGGCTACTGCGGTACAGGCTTTCCAATCCACTGTCTTAATACATTTGCTGCTGAGAGAACACGGCGGTGTATTGTCTGTGGTGTTGGCCACTGCGCTTTCCACTCGCTCTTCCTGAGGGTATACTCTTAAACTTGGAGTAAGGAAGCAATTGCTCAGGGTGTAGGCTACTACGCTTCAAGCTTTGAGACTACACTCCTGAAATAAGCTCGAACCGGCCAACACAATCGGCCTCTATTAGCTCTCTCTCTCTCTCTCTCTCTCTCTCTCTCTCTCTCTCTCTCTCTGAGCATGCCTACTGGTGTTCCCGTGACGCTTGCCTTTTCCAGCAACATCCGCAGTAGAAGAAGACGTCTAGAAATTAATTTTATAACGTCGTCCGAAAACGAGAGTTGTTTCACTAATTTTTTCTGTGTACGAACGTGAGCCTGGACACCGTTGAGTGGAAACGTGTCGTCACTATTTTTATTAATTGCTGAGCTTTTTGTACAGAGTTGATTTTTTTATAAATGCAAACAATTTTTTCCTAAATAAAAAAAAATACTAATGTACCATATCATAAATAGCTCTTAAAAAGCAAAAGAACTATATTCTTCCGGGCCGACTCTTAAATACCTTTCACAGACATTAGGGTACAAAACAAAACGATTCGTACAAAAATGTAAAACGGCGTAAAAATGTCTTAATAAAACGTTTGTTTATGCCAAAAGTTTTTGCAAACTCAATGGAATAATATCGTCTTACATTCGCCCATATACATCGACCCGGCCCAAGATATGAACATAAACGTAAAATGTTTGAAAAGTATTTCAGATTTAGCCCAGCCGACTATAGTTATTTTATTTGCCGAAAATAAATTTAAAATACGTTATTGCAACGTGCTCTTGCAAAAGTTGACGTCATGTAAGCAAGTTGTTGCGATTTGTTAATTTTTCGCGCTCTTGCTTCACTTTGTATCGGTTGAAATTGTATAACTTTTTTTAAGCATGTTTCTTAGTTTTTAATACTTTTTGCAGGTTTTCGTGCTATTGTACACTGATAGAAAAAACGTGCTAAAATCAAGATTTTATGCTTGAAATCAAGAATTTCAGTTTCAAAAGTCTGTTAAGCGCGAAAATTCTTGATTCAAGAATAACATCTTGATTTTTTTAAGATCGCATTTAAGATTATAAATCTTAAAAACGATCTCAAATCAAGATTACATTCTCCAAATTTAAGAATATAATCTTAAAAAAAAATCTTACTACAAGATCGAATTTAAGATTACAAATCTTAAATCAAGAATAAAATTCTTGTTTTAAGAATAAAATTCTTGTTCTAAGATTAGTACTGGATTCTTTAAAATATCCCTATTGGTTTTTATTCAAATTCCAATGTTGGAATAAAACATTTTTTTTTTTAGTTTTCTAAGTCTTATTTATTTGCATTTTATTGTTATTTATTTGTATTAAAAATAATAATTATACAATACGAGTATATTACATAGATACTTATATCAACTTATTTCTAACATAGGTCTTTCCATTATTAATGGGATATAAATGTAAACGATTTTTCACGAAATTCCATTCTAAGTGCCAGTGGAGGAATTGTTTCCTTTATGTCATCTTTCTTCATATACTGCAAACTTTTAAAAGTCACTTTTGAGTGTGAAACAAATTAATTTAATGTCCAGTGACAGGTAATTAAATAAATGTATGCATATAAACACTTTTTTTGTTTACACATATCGCTCATTTAATAAAAAAAAGTCATGAATAGAAAACTAACCTTATACTTAATAATACTTATAGCAATGTTTATATTGTACACAAATTTCATAAATATATTTTAACTTATTGGTCTTTTGAGACGACAAAGCTTTCGAAACAATTTGTTCATGACTCTTTTAAAGCAAATGAGCGGTATGAATGTAATCCTTTTAATATTCACGTTTTCTTAACTCCATATAAATACATATAAATAATAAGAAGTACTTGCCCTTGAGATACTTCAAGACAGACTCCATTTTAAACTCTGGCAGAAGACTTTGTAGCAATGCGTCATCTGCCAACTCCGATGCCGCTTCCTCTGGCATGCTGATCATGTCGTAGTTTCCACTTGCCAAAAAGGTAAGAAATTGTCACTCATTGGCATCGTTAGAAGTACAATTTCTTCGGTGCTCGTATTTTCCATTGCACTTACGTATATTTAATAAAAATTTATTATTTTTTTCACAATTTTTTTTAATACGCGTCTTCTTTGCTCACAATCTTACAAATTATAAACAAAACGTTTTCAGTGATGCTAAATGTAGAAAAAATCAAGAATTAAATCTTACTTTTGAGAATGTATGCTTGAGTTTAAGATTGACATTCTTAAAATTAAGATTATGATCTTGATATTAAGATTGCGTTCTTGATTTTAAGAATTTATTTTAAAAACCAAGAATGTTTACTCAAATTCAAGAACGTCAATCTTACTTACCAAAATTCAAGATTGAATATCTAAGATTTCTGCAATCTATAATCGAGAATTTTATTCTTAAATTTATTCTTAAATTCTTAAATTTTTCTATCAGTGTACTTGTTTTGTTTTCTGCAGGCATTTAAAGTTTTTTCAAACTTTCTTAAATCGTTGTTTTCCTTTTCGGCAGCTCGTTAGTGGTTTGCCATGTACGTATGTTAAATAGTTAAAATCGGGAAAAACGACAAGAACTTTAACAAAATAAATACATAGGTGGTTTTATTTTGCTAGAATTGGGCAACAATTGAGGTTATAAAGTTCAAATACCAAACTTAGGCACATCTCTCAGTGTGGAACATACTAATCTAATGTACCTCAATTTAAAAGTACAAATTTCTTTTTTCTGTCAGTACATACATGAAAACTTTAAGCTGCTCATATTAATTATTTTAAATGTATAATAACTTTTGATTCATCGTTACGAAAAAAAACATCTTTCCGCAGTCGGTTTTACGTGTTCTCTAACAGACTCAAGATACTGCTTTCGATTTTTCTTCGAGATCAGAATTACTAGAGGTAGCAGTTTTTTGCAGATAGTTTGTCCAATGGTGGATTTATTTAAGTTCTTATGCAAAGTAATTTTAACCTCTGAAAAAATGTTTGGCGTAAAAATATCCAAATTTTGTAAAAATTAATCTATTTATTCGTGTAGTTTTTTACGTTTGTTGCAACATTGATTCGCTGTTTGTAAACCGATTTCCAGAATATTTTTTCGGTTTGAAAAGTGTTACTCTTACATGGGTCTCAGAAGTTTTTTTTTTTAATCGCTTAGAAACTGATCTTAAAATTTTTATTACTTTTGGAAACGTTTTGTCAACAGAATGATCCAAACTTTGGATAACTTAAAAGATTATAAGCCGATTTTTGGAGTTTTTATATTCGAAAGTGTGCAGCAACAGACTAGTTGTATTAAGCTTGTTTTGAAATTGGATGGACGTCATGTCCGGAAGTCGTTTTTTAGGGTTCCGTACTCATCAGAGTGAAACGGAACCCTATTACCGAGACTACTACGTCCGTCTGTCCATTCTGCGAAACGGTAAGAGCTAGAGAGCTAAACTTTTCGCAAGATGTTGTTGTACCTTGCTGCTACAACAACAAATACTAAAAACAACAACAAAGCGAAAACTACCAGGTGTCCCCATACAACGAAAAGTTACAATTAGCTATAACGCTCGAACTGCAAAAGATAGAGAGCTGAAATTCGCACATTGTCGAAAACTACCAGGTTTCCCTACACAACGTAAAATAAAACTTAGCCGTAACTCCTAAACTGTAAGAGACAGAGAGATGAAATGTGCACAATATATTTACTCACATATGGCCTACAATAACAAATGCTGAAAACAACAGCAAGTCGAAAACTACCAGGTGTCCCTTTACAATGTAAAGTAACAGCTATAACTCTCGAACCGTAAGAGATAGAGAGCCGAATTTCGCACAGTGTATGTATTTCCAGATCCCTTACAACAGCAAATGACAACAACAACAAGCCGAAAACCATAAGGTGTCCCCATTCAACATAAAGTAGCAATTAAACGCAACTCTCAAGCTGTAGGAGACAGGGAGATGGAATTTATACAATATATGTATTAACATATGCCATTCCATACTTACTTTACGCATACATACGTACGGAACCCTAAGTGTGCGAGCCAGCCTCGTACTTGACTGGAATTATTTAAGTATTAAATGAATAATTTTATTATTTACCTCTTAAGCAGTGATTACATTTTTTTCTTGCACTTAGCGTTACTCAACAGATGTTCAAAAAGGATCTTAATTATTTATTTGAAAAGATTGAATTGTGTTATTTTAGGTCTACTGTATTACAAGGTTCATTGAACCTTCCACAAAAAAAAATGTTTTTTTAAATTCTTGCAAAATACTGTTCCCTCACTTTTTTGCAAGTTTTCAATCACTTCAATAATGGCATAATTTTCCGATAAAGAGTGTAACATTGTGTAATGTCCTTTTATGGAATGATTTAGAAGCTGTAAAAATATGTTTGCTGGGATGTAATGAAAAACAAATTATTTTAAACTTCTATGAATTATATTTTATTCCATCTTTCTCCGTTTTAGTGCAAACCAAACTCATCGTGATATGTTTATACAATATAACCCTTCTCTTAAAACAATTTGCCCAGCAAATATCGAAAAGCATTCAAACTTATAGACAAACACGCAAAGGCCAACATCTATGTATGTGAGTGTGAGCAGTGAAGCTGTAAAGTATACCTTTAACTACCCAGTCGCCCAGACAGATGTCGACGACATTCGCTCTCGATGTTGTCATCAAGATATTTCATGATTGGACGTCTAAGCACAAAAAGCTTAAAACAATTTTTAGATTGGCTTAAACTATCTTTTCATACCTTCTTCTAAAAGGGTACACGCAAAAAAATATGTATTCAAAGATGAACATATTATTGTTGAGATATACGGTTGAATATATTATGGTGATAGATAACCATAATATGATTGTCCATAATCGAAATATGTGGTTGCATCCATATTATGTGGTTTCCTTAACTATATTATATGATAAAACTAATAGTATTGTTATACAGAACATAACATGGCTGCCGCCATCATAATCAAACATGGTTTTTCTTTCCGTGTACATACGGAATTGTTTCGCAAGAAATAACTTTTTTAACAACTTTTTTGAAACCATTGGACAATTTATTGGCCTTCATTTTAAATTACTCGGTTTTTAGCTGTATCTTCTTGCACGCAATTGAAAACGGGAATCGGATTTAAAATATGTCAGATAGAGAAAAAATAAATTATTACTAAAATATGAACTTAATTGTATATTTGCTTCAAGAGCCAATTTAAATTTATTAATTCAGGACCAAAAATATAGACCTTTTTAAAACG
The DNA here is from genome assembly GCA_963662145.1 of Sturmia bella. NCBI lineage: Eukaryota > Metazoa > Arthropoda > Insecta > Diptera > Tachinidae > Sturmia > Sturmia bella. Next base: position 74,227,917 of record OY759168.1, read on the forward strand.
TTTTCTCTCTCCTTCAGCTGTCTATATGCCGACGATATTTCATTGGTGCTAATCAACTCATCAGTAGACTTGAAAAATTCTTAAAAGTTTGTTTGAAACTGAGATCAATCATGGGAATTATTGAATAAGTAGTTGAGTTTCAAACAAACTTTTAAGAATTTTTCAAGTCTATTGATGAGTTGATTAGCACCAACGAAATGTCGTCGGCTTCTAGACAGCTGAAGGAGACAGAAATTATTTTAAAAACGTCTATATTTTTGAACCTGAATTAATAAATTACTACTTAATTTTATTTTTTGATTTAAGAACTTACCGTTTCTTATTACTGTTTTGTTTTGCATTTTAGGTGTTGGTGCAATGGAAATTAGCACAATTTGGTTGTGTGTATGTGTTAATGGATATGTTTACTTTGATTAGTGTTAGTGTTATTCCAATAATTTGCGCTGCTTAAAGGTCAGGTGTGCTAAAGTTAGTACAATTTTACTTAGCACAATTTGAAAGTCAAATTTAATTAGCATTTAATTGCCCCAAATGCCAAAACTCTTTACATTTATAAGAAATGTGCAGGAAACTCTTGCTAAGGAAATCGAGATATACCTCGCTCGACTGGTTAACGGAACTCCACGAAAAGCATCGCACGTGCTAGCAACTCCGATGAGCCTGTTATGTGCAGTGTCTGCTATAAGGCAGCAGCATTGCCAAACACGTTTCTCTTCGCAAAAGCAGCTCCGAATAAACCACAGCAAACAATAACTAACATTTGTAGCTAACGTAGGCACTTCAATCATGATCAACTAGAGCTTCACTGGGTGTGGAGTCACTGGCTGGATGAATTTTACAACTGTTTACCAAGAGCTGAAACAGCTCAAGAGTCCAGGCTATGCCAGTGGAGAAGTGCAGCTAATAAATATAAATTTCGTAAAATTTATTACTATAATATAATTTATTATTACGGCCAGACTAGACTACCAAAAAACCAAAAAGCTAAGACGTATTTTCTGTCTTTAAATTCTTAGCATATCTTTATGCCGTCGTTGATACCAACCAGCTCGTCAGTATAATGTTTAAATATATATTTACAAGTGTTTTCAAGTCTACTGTCAAGTAGTTTGGCACAAGTGAAATGTTAGCGGCATTAGAAACGTAAGGACAGAGTACACCTCTAATCTTATTACAATGTATTTAAGTTACATTGGAAGCTGCTTCGTAGTACTGACATTGTAGTACTGACATTGGACCGTAGTACTGACATTGGACCAATTTCACGTAGTATTCCAATATTTATGTATTTTAGCCCTGCAGACTATGGCAAATAAACTACGGTTGCAATATCTGCAAGGGTAATTTGCAATGAACTGTGAGCTCCGCTAATATTATCCTTCAAACAAGGCATAAGCGGAACTCACGGTTCATTGCAAATTACCCTTGCAGATATTGCAACCGTAGCCTTCCCTTTCGAAGTGACCTAAAAGAATTAAAGGTATTTTTGTTGTCTATGGACTACAACAAAACAGAAGTGGTAGATCAGAAACCCGAAATAATTTTTAATTTTATAAAAAAACAAGTTTGAGTTTGTCAATTTTTGACAACATTGCCGTTGTGATTGCTATCGTCATCAATTTCAATAAATGTCTTTATAATTAACTCAAAAATATACATACATTTTTTTTTGGGTGTAAGATGGGAAAATGCTTTATGCATTTGACTTGGACCGTAGTCCAAATCCGATGCCGGACGCCTGTGTCAGTTTACCGGCTGAAAACCCACCTTAAAACCACAGAATACTACCAGAAGGGGAACCAGCTCTACCAGACTACAAAAATTACCAATTTGCGGTACGGGTGAGTCTAGTGAAGGACAGAAAACATGAAAATCTTTATATAGCTATCTCTGTTTGTGGACTCCTCATTTGTTTACATTTGATTTTTGGTTAGGAAAATTCAGGGCAAATCGAATGCAAACAGAACAGCCTTACAAGCACACAAATAATAATTATTTGTATTTAATATTTTATTTCCATTGAGTACATCACTAGCTGTGCATGGAATATGTTTAAAACGTAATTTTCAAAGCTTTTCATTTATGTTTTCTACTTTTTTCGTAAAAATTACCACAAAACCAATATTTTTCCAAACACTTTACAACAACATTTTTTCATTGTTTATGTTTGTTTTTGTATACACTAGTTGTTCTCACACACTCATGTTGCCACGATTTCCTGCACTGCTCATCGCTGGCCCGTCCCCAAACAAAAGTAATTTTTGGGATATCTGGTTATGTCTGTGCTTAAAACGCTCTTGGAATATGTTTTCCACCTGGGAACGGCTTTCGTATTACTTCCAGTTGGATACCCCCTTCTTCATAAACATACATGTATCAATTTCGTAATTTCTCCTGCGTGTATTACTAGCATATTGCGTCTCTCAGCCCAACGCCTACATTTAAAAATTGTGACGCTGAGCAGTCATCTACAATTTCTGTTTCTCCATAAATACAGAACGGTGTATTGCATTTCCCTATTTTTCACTTCTCCTTTTTGGTCTGTTGGCCCATTTTCTTATATTGGGAATGAGTTTATGCGTCCATCCTCCCTATACATATACATACATATACATACATGTAACTTTTTGCAGTAATTAGCCTGGATTAACATCATAATGTCAGTGAGTAAATGGAACTTACATACATACGTATTCCGTACTTGATATGACTACGATTGCTTGACATGGTCAACTGGGCAAACAAGCCTTGTGTTCTTCTTGTTTATATACACATGTGTAGAAGATTTTATGTACTGTAAGCGCAACAGACCCAACACTCTGTCCATTCTAGAGGTGTGGGAGCCACACAGTACTTGTAAATCATGCCCCTCATATCTGTTGTTTATGTATTTATGTAAAAGCATAGTGACACTGAAATAAATAGACATACACAAAGTTTGTTTTACCAAGAAGAAGGCTGGGCAAATTTGTTTTATTAGCTTTTAAGAACAATCAAATACAATGTTATTAACGCCTTCTACTATAAATGTCTACATTTAAAAGCTTACAAGGATTTAATAACTAAATGACATTTATAAGAGTTATTGTCTATTGGCTTTCAAGACAGTATTATTGCTCTTCATGATTAAAATTATTATAGGGAATTCGTTGAAAGATACATTGAGACTTTTTTTTACACAGGATGCCATAGCGGGAGAGTTTGATTATGAATCAAGCTTTAGCCCTGAATTGTCACTATTCCTATTAATATCAATTAGGTAAGAAGAAGTAAAACTTTACAGCTAGATGGACAGGAAGCTCTTGTAATGTAGCAGCACCTCTCATCAGCAGCTCTATAAATTTTGGACGTGCTCAATTTCACAATAAATTTCAATGTCGCTTTAATCTCTTAGTTAACAAAGCTCATAGAACTTGACTTTCCATTTATGTAAATTAATTTATTTTTGTCTTTTCTTGTTTAACTTTAGAAGGTGTACATTTACACAATCTACATATGATATTAATTATAATTTAGGGTTATAATACAGTTTATTTATTTATATTAATTCAAATTCAAATTTGTTTCCGCGCTATGAGGATAGCTGTCAATCAAGTGAGTCGAAAGCCAAATAACTCCAATAACACTGTGCTAATTGAAAAAACCGACAGAAAGGGCACCCAGCGAATAAACCTAATTCGGGTGCGCTGAATTCAGTGGTGCTAACCGTTTTTTAGGTTAGCTCTTGTTTTTGAGATATACCGTTATTTTAATAAATTAAGTCAAGTACGAGGCTGGCTCGCACTCTTAGGGTTCCGTACGTATGTATGTGTAATGTATGTATGGAATGGCGTATGTGAATACATATGTATATTTTATAAATTTCATCTCTCTGTTTTTACAGCTACTTTATGTTGTATGTGGACACCTAGTAATTTTCTACTTGTTGTTGTTGTAATTTGCTGTTGTAAGGCGTCTGGGAATACATACACTGTGCGAATTTCGGCTCTCTATCTCTTACGGTTTGAGAGTTATAGCTAACTGTTACTTTACGTTGTAAAGGGACACCTGGTAGTTTTACAGTTGTTGCTGTTTTTAGCAAGTGTTGTTGTGGAGCATATGTGAATACAAATATTGTGCAAGTGTCATCGCTATGTCTCTCACGATTCGCGAGTAACAGCTAATTGTTACTTTACGTTGTATAGGGACAACTGGTAGTTTTCGACTTGTTGTTGTTTTTAGCATTTGTTGTTGTAGGGCATGTGTAAATACATATATTGTGCGAATTTCAGCTCTTTGTCTTTTACAGTTTAGCAGCTACGGATAATTGTTACTTTAGGTTGTATAGGGACACCTGCTAGTTTTCAACTTGTTGTTGTCTTTAGAAATTGTTGTTGTAAAGCATCCATAAATACATATACTATGCAAATTTCAGCTTTCTATATTTTACGGTTCGAGAGTTATAGCTAATTGTAACTTTTCGTTGTATGGGGACACCTGGTAGTTTTCGATTTGTTGTTGGTTTTAGTATTTGTTGTTGTAGCGGCTAGATACAGCAACATCCTGTGAAAATTTCAGCTCTCTAGCTCTTACCGTTTCGGAGAATGGACGCTGTGACGGACGGACGGACGGACGGACGTACTTGTTTTGGTAATAGGGTTCCGTTTCACTCTGATGAGTACGGAACCCTAAAAATGGAGGTGGTGGGACAACATATATTCGCTCAACTCAAAAACTATTTAAAGTCTTAGAGAGAAACCAAATCCGAAATTCGGCAATAAAATTACGTTTCAATAACTGAAAATGTCCTTTTAATTGGCTTAATGGTTTAGAAAATACAATTTAGAAAGTCATTCCTCTTCCTCCTGCAGATTCCAACATACATATATCCCCTAAAAGCGAATCAAGTTTCTTGCCATATGCACGTGCGTATGTATGTAGGTGTGTGTGTATATAATTAGTTAGTTACGGAATTTTGCCTCTTGGGTATCGATATGTAAGTTGTTTTTTTACTTTCGTCAGTTGAAATTGCTTTATTTTGATAAGAAAACAAAATGTTTCTTCCGTACTTCTTTCATTTCATAAAAAAAAATTTTGTAATTTTTAACAAAATGTTTTTAAACAAAATGTTTTTTCCATACTTCTTTCATTTCATAAAAAAAAATTTTTTTAATTTTTGAGGCTTTGTCACTGAACCAAGTGAACAATTTTTGAATTTTTGTTTATAACTTCCAAAGTTGTGCACCGATTTTAGTCCTTTATATCCTTTTTTACTTGAAACTTTATTTGTTATGACTGCTTGAAAATTCATCAGCATAACTTTGTTTTTAGAGCTGTTTTAAAAAAACAAAACATTTCAAACTTTTGCAAAATATTTAATTTTTTTCATTGAAAAAATTTTTTATTTTCTTAATTACTAAACCGATTAAAAATAATTTTACAGCTATTGAAAGGTAATTATAATGCAGAATTTCGGTTTTTGTATTCTTTCCTAGATTTTAAATCGTTTTTGAATTTAGCGCACCCGAATTAGGTTTGGTCACTAGTTGCCCCGTCTGTCGGAAAAAAAGTTTCAAATTCAAGCACAGTGTAATAATTACTCATTACTACATTACTAATTATACTGTAAGTAGTAATGAGATAATGGCAGACAGAGTTGAGAGAGTAGTATCGATCTCTCAAGAATTCACTCTCAAGAAGAGCAAGTAATTGATAATAAAATATATTGTCATACATTATTATAAATGTTACAGTTACTTATTAAATAATTATCATCATGAAATTAAGAGAGTTGTTTAAAGAATGAAAAAACTTGAATATGAAATGATGTAACTAATATTGTAAATGTTACAGTTATTTATTAAGTAAATTGATGAGGTGTAGAATAAATGAATAAATCCTTGGAAGTTGGAAACAAGAAATCTCTTAGCGAAATTCGTATACAGAAAACTCTAATACTTAATTAAAATGTATAAAGTTTTCTTTATACCTGTAGCTTAATTAGTAAACTATTGTGTATGTCAGTTATTAGTTTCTTTAAGAAGCTATATCTTAAGACCTAACCATTGCCATTGACTCCGTTGCTTTGCGTATTCATATACTGCAAGGCGGGCGGCAATGTTAATGCCAAAAGGACATATCTATTCCCTGGCATTAACAACAGTGATGAGCAATGCATAAAATTCAAAGCCTATATATTTGTAAGCTGAAATCAGCATGAAATTGAGAAAGAGTAATTTAAAGAATGAAAAAAGATCGAACATGCAATATGTAATGATGTAACTTGTGTTGTAATACATTGCTATAAATGTTATTTGTTAGTATATTTTTGATGCCAGTTTTTGGTTTTTTATTACTAATAATACTTTATTTAAGTTTGATTTAAAGAAACAATATTAAACAAAGCGCTGATCTTTTTATTTCGCATTCTACTTTGGAGGATGTTTACATCTCAGACGACGGTTTGTTGCATTTTACCAATTTTGATTTTGATCTCAGCTAAAAGATATCATTAAAAATAAACTTTCAGTGTTCTTGATATTTAATCTATATTTGTCAATATACATATTTGTGATTTGCAAATACTCCCAAGAAAAGGTCGTAAAATTAACCGTTTCATTGAAAGATGTGTTTTCATCCATACATACATATATTCAAATATTCTTGAAAGTTTCAATGTTTTTTTTTACTTTGAGGCTTACACGTTAGAGAAGTATTAGAACTTTTGGGTGCAAAAAGTTAAAGTCTGATATTTAAAGGCAGAAAGTTAAAATCTACGATATATGATCGAGATATTGTCTCATATGAAATGAGCATTGAAAAATAAATGAACGAATTCCCTGACTTCAGAAGATTGTTTGTTTACTTTGTGAATTTTTTTTTTTTTTCATAAGTCCAACGACATTTTTATTACCGCTATGAACACTTATGAGCAGTTTTCAAATAAAATTAATTGACTAGACCTTTGAGAAATCGTTGCCACAATCAAAATAGTCATTGGATAATGAACAAAAAAAAGTAATGAAATAAATTCATTTGAATTATGAACGAAAACTCTTTCAGAGTATTTGGGTGCCTGGAAATAAAATCACACTAACGCGTCCGAGGTTACCAGTAGAAAAGTCACTCACATGTGTGACCAACCCACAATCAATTCTTCTCCCCAATATTCTTTTCCCAGACCTTGCCCCTTGGGGAAAAACGACTCTTTTGTTATGTGGTAGTGGAATTTGTTATTGCCAAAAGCTATTGAAAAATCGATGGCACAACATTGACCATAATTTGCCATGAAAAACGGGCCGCCCAACTAAAAGTACATTTGTATACAAGTGTACATAAATCAGTCCCAAGCGGTGTCAGAAGTGCGGTAAGTATGAATTTCCTTAAATCAAGTACGTTGTGATTGTTTTAAGTAGGGATAACGGATAGCTAATTTTGGTCATATTCAATCACAGTTTTGTATTGATTTTAGCCATAGCCAATCCTGGTTTCGAATTGAATTTAGCTCAACCCTACTTAAAAACATGAAGGCCGTACTTGGTTTAAGAACATTAGTACTTACCACACTTTTGCCACTGTTCGGGATTGATTTATGCTAGGAAGCCAACTGGGACGAACGACGAATTTCGCCCAACACGACGAATACGCCGGTTAAAATTCGCTGTGTAAATTCGTCGCATGAAGCACCACAACAACGAAAACCGAAAACATATGTTATAATTGATAAAGTTGTTTATTGTTTGTTCAAAGCTAAAAAAAATTATATGAATCAGAGAATTTCAAATTTTGTAAAAATATTTAAAATAATGAACATGATCCCAGATTATATAAACATTCATGAAGTTTAACATTTTCAATTATAATTTCATTTGTGTCCATTTTCTCAGTTTTTTAATTTTATCTTATTATAGTTGAACAGCTGATGGGGTGACCATATTAAAAAAAAATTGGTTGCAAACATGTTTTATAATCTAATATGTTGACTATTTATTTTAAATGCAAAAGGTCAAAGCTTAGCACTTTAAATAAAAACTATTAAAGTAAAAATTAACTGTTTTTACTAAAACACTTGAAAACTAAAAACAAAATGGCCATATGGTACTGATTTGTTTGTCGTTCCGGCGTAAGAAATAGAAATAAACCTATTTTAAGTTCGCCGCGTACAACGAACTTCGAACGACGTTGTGACTGTGTGCATTTTCATATACACCAATGTGTTTTATTTTTATTTTATTCGCAGCGAAAAATTCGTCGTTCGTTCCAACTGTGTTCCTAGCATTAAGCAAGGCGAATCCATTACAGGTGCCCGCATACCAATTCGCTTCAACATTTTTCCACGATTTTATCTTCTGAGTTGTCAAATCCGATAGAAAACTACAACACAATTTGTGACGTCTGGAGAGAAAATGTTGAAGCGAATTGAATTGCGACCACCTATACTTGATTCGCCTTGGCATTAAGTATGGAAAGATTGAATTCGTTTTGATGTGATGATTAATTTATACACTTAATGCGATGCAAACTCACTTACTGCAAGAGCAAGAGAGTTAAGTAACATAAGCTTGGTATGCGCGAAACCTTTCGATGCAGTTAAATCTGAGCTAAAGAATTGGGCACATAGGGCCCATTTAACTCTCTGGAATAACGAAACCGTGGGAATCAATGCAAGGTTTCTATGGGGGGATCCAGATGAGGAAAAGACAGGGGGACTGCTAAGACTTAGCAAGCCCGAATTAAGTAGACTAATGGGAGTCATTACAGGCCACTCTCAACTACTGGCACATCTTAACCGCATGGGAATAGCGGGAGAAGATGAATGTAGAGCATGTGGGGAGGAGAACGAGACTCTAGAGCACTATTTATGCCAGTGCCCCGCCTTCTCACAAATACGATCCCGATATCTTGGGAGAGACACCTTACCAGACATAACACAATTACGGGGCATATGCTGGAGGAAATTAAGGAACTTTGTGAATGACACGGAGTTCCTATAGACCTATGGGTCAAAGTGTATCACGGTTAAATACACGGAGCGCACAACAAGCGTATGTCGCAAGACATGGGCAAGCAAACCCCTCCAATCAACCTAACCTAACCTAATGCGATGTTTCTGAAGCCTATTTAATCCCAAATTTGTCCCTAAAATATTCGAATCTATTTCCTTAATTTAAAATTAATGCCAGTAAAGCCACTCTACCAATTCAGCCATCGTAGCAATTAAGAAAAACAAAATTTAATACTTATACAAGCACACACAAATTCTCATTATATAAACACAGCCAAGAATTTCATACTCATTTTAAGCCTTAACAATATTGATTCTCTTTAGCTTGTTTCCAATTCAGCTTGTTTGCAGTACACTTCTGTGTTATCCATAGTTATATGTTCAAGAGTTCCTCGTGTTGAAATCAAGTAGTAAAAACTTAAATTTAGAATTAGCTTTTTCCTTCTGTTTATTAAAATACACTGAGATGATTATGTATGAATATTGCACTCTTTATTTGATTTCTACTTGTTTGAATCTAGCTCGAGCTCAGGTATGATACACAACTGGCCACACATAAAACTGATCTAACAACCCATTTTAATAATATAACCTAAAAACACCCATATTTGAATTGCTGGGAGTTAGACGAAGAAACAACAAATTTGTATGTTTACTACGCCCGTAGTACAAACGTTTGGAGCTAGTTTCAAGCATGCGCACGTAACTTCTACAAAACTCACTTTAATTTTATTTCGCAGCGAAGAAAACACTCAAATAAAAAACCATAAAAAAACTGAAAGAAGGTTAATAAAAGATATTATTTTTTACAAACCGTTTTCCACCCAAGAAATTTTATAAATTTGATCAAGTAGTTTGAAATATACAGTATTTTTCGGTTAATTGACCCTACGGTTAATTGGTTTCCACGCTTAATTGAACCACATGATCGGACAAAAAAAAAATATCGCATACAAACACCATGTGAATTTCCTCGGATAATTGAACCCGGTTAATTGATTTTCCCGCTTAATTCGTTCAAAATTCATGTCATCAAAAATAAATTTCCTCTTACTTTTACCCGGTTAATTGCATTGAAAAATAATCTGGCATTTTTGCACATACATATTTGACATCATTTATGAAAAACACTGGGTGGCATCTCTACTATACACATATATGTACATTTTTTGCTGTTACTTGCATTTTTTTTCGTTTAAGGTAAAAAAAAAAATATTTTGAAAAACTTAAAATGCACATATGCGATTTCTTTTAATTCATTAGTACATAATTTCAATTATGCGTGATTTCTGTAATTGAACAAACTGTTCAATTAAGTAGGGTTCTTGTAATTGAACGAATTGTTCAATTAAACGGGTATCGGCTAATTGGTTCCCCGGTTAATTGAACAAAAAATTGTGCAAATTTTGATGTGCAATTAACCGAAAAATACTGTAATTAATTGCATTGAATTTTTTTAGCATGTGTATTTGCTTCTAAAATTGATTAATATCCATCTCCTATTTATCTACAGTACAATACAGAATCAAAAAACTAATAAATATCTTTGTCGTAGAAAAACGTTTAACTTTTTATTTTATCAATATTTACTACTCAATGGCCCATTTAATGAAACAACTGAAACAAAATCTACTCAGCTGAATGAATTCTATTGCAACATCTCAAAAAGGAATACAATTTTGTCAATTCAAGAATTCACAATTGTGCTGTAGACACTCATTATGATCCTTGCTTTTCAAATATGTATGCAGTTAGTACTTGTATTTTATTAAAACTATAAGACTTTAAAGCTTCACTATGATTATTCATTTCTCCTACCTTTTTCATGATAATTCTATATTTCATTTCAGTTGAAAGTAGGACTATGAATTAAGCTTAAGTATCTTATTTGAACAACATAATTTCAATATTTTTGTATTACAAAACAACAGCACAGCACAACACAAAAGTGTAAAAATAATGCCGTTTATGCAGTTTGAAGTTTTTTTATACTGAGAAAAATTTCATTTCATTGTGACGTTTTCTTTCTTTATAAATTTGTTACAATGACCATTGAGAAGTAAGTATGAGAACAAAAATAGGCAAATAAATTAAAAGAAAACGAGAAAATGTATCATCGTTTGTTTGAATGCTGTCATTAAAATGAATAGTGAGTACTTACTTTTGTAACTACTATAAACAATTATAGATTCATATATTTTAGTTAAGCTATTGTTTTATTTTGCTTTCGCAATAAAACAGTTGAATATGAAGCGAGAATATTTTAGGTCTAAAAATTATTTTTAATTTTTATATAATTTTGTATATTTATAAATAAAATTTTTTTTTTCAATCACGCATTTTTACGCACGCAAAACGATAAAGGCTCTTGTATTGAAACCAAATATAAACTGTGGTCGGAAGCGATAACAGCCTAAGTCACAAAACGTAGTTTCGAGAAAGTTGTGTTTTCAATATAGAACAATTTCTTTGAAAAAAAAAAAAATGAAAATTGACAATTTAGAAGTGTTTTTTGATAGATTAAAAGTTATAACAATCATTTACTCTTTGCAATCCATGTACCCTTCACAAAAATGTGTAAGAGTAACATACATATAAGTTTGTGACTCCGTGTGTAACGCCTTGAAATAACCATCTAAGACCCCATAAAGTATATATATTCTGGATCAGAATCAATAGAGATTACGATTAAGCGATGTCCGTCTGTCCGCCTTTAGTCGTTGAGAAAACCGTTTCTGAGAAAACGGTTTGAAATAGAAACCTCATTCTTTCACTAAAATGTGTAAGTCCCGGTAGTGGGTCTGCTATTGAAATTCAGTAAGATCGGTAAACGGATAGCCAAGATATATCCAAAAAAAAACCGGGGTTTGAAGGGTATTTTTGGCCATTTTTTCGGTCAGATTTTTGAAAAAAAAATGTTTTTCCTAAAAAGTTAGCCATATCATTTTCAATGTTCATTAGATCCCGAACCCTACCTCGGATAATTCCCTACCTCGGATAATTACCTTGTCGTGGTGTATGGGCTTAAATGTATACTGAGATCCTACTCTCTACTGAGGAGTCAAATTATACTTGACTCCTGAGGAGTGAGAATGGATAGTAAGGTGTACACACTAAAGGTTATCCACCCCCAAACAGAGGTGTTACGCGACCCGTGCCTATCTGTTCTCTTTGCAGTCGGGGGTCATGAGACTGTACTAGAACGGAGCCTTGCTGATACCTGGGCACCTCAGCAAGTAGCCAAATGCCCCCTCCACGTTACCGGGGGCTATGACGTGGAGGTACTACTGACCCCTACACTCGTGGGAACAAAAATGGACAACACAAAAACAAACAAAAATAAAAACGACAACAAAAAGATGACGGACACGGATTTGGACAAGGACAAAGGAAACAAAACGGGGGGTGACAATGGACAGACGGAACCGGCAGTAGGGGCGTTGGGGAAACCCAACCAACCTACTCGCGTGACGGCCTCTCCTAACGGGGATGGCGTTTTAAGCAGCGAAGGGCCTCTGAGCTTCATACCAAGCTCTTCAAATGCTGCTAAGGCTCGTGCCTCTACGGCAAAGACACCTCTTTTGGTCTCCACAGGTGCTGAACGCAGCGCAGTGGAGAATCTGGTGCCCATTGTGGATAAATTGGCCGTAAACAAAAGCCTAGGTCAACGAGCTCCACCACCCACCCCCAGCAAGGTAGCTGTGAGACAAGTCTCACGCCACCTAGCTGGCGACAAAACCGGTAGCAGGGGAACTGCGAGGCAAGCTTCAGGTTCTCAAGCTGCCGCGGTGAATGCAGGACGTATTAGGGATTCATTGACGTCTACGTCTAGTTCCCAAGCTGCACCTGCATCCACGTCTCAAAGGCACATGACACCAGCGAGACGAGCCTTCTTAAAGCGGCGAGCTGCCGAGCGCATTTTAAAGAGGTTGGCTGCAAAGCCAGCCGCTGCCTTAACGGCTGTGGAGAAATCCCGCAAAGAATGGGCTGACTCTGTGATGGCTGAACCGAAAGGTCCGTCTCCACCTGCGCCTAAATGGCAACGTTCAGAGGAGGAGACAGCACTGCAAAGCCAGCCCGTACAGAAGCGTTTAAGACCTCAGAAGTCGACTGATCGGTCATACAGTGAAGTCGCTAAAGACACACTGGTTATGGCCGTCATCGACAGGGGCAACGCTGATCTCGCCATAACCCCTTCGAACTGGGTTATGGTGAAGCGTAAGTTGGCGGCAGAGGTATTTCGGAAAGTCATGAAGGACTTTCCTGGTCCCTACCCCAAGATAGAAGAAGCCGGTTGGCACAGGAGGAGGATCAAACTCATGGCCTGTGCAGATGAGAGATCAGCTCTGATTTTAAAACGGGGCATCTCTCTAATGGACGGGCCATGGGAGGGTGCTAGGCTCGATGTGATACCCCGTTCGGAGATACCACGTCGACCTAGAGCCCTGGCGAAGGTCCCGGATAGTTTCACGGATGGGGAGGAGATCTTGGATTTCCTTGGGGGCAGAAACCCTGATATACCTACCCACGATTGGGAGGTTATCAGCGTCTCTGACCCTAGGGGAAGCCACAGATTGGTTACCATTCTGCTGAACCAGGAGTCTCTGGAGCCGCTCCGAGCCAGACGGGGGAAGATGTACTTCTGTTTTGATACCATCTTTCTCCGGGTGTATCGGGGCGACGACAGGGGCCGCCTGGTTCAGGAGGTATGTGACCCACTACCGATGAGGACGGTGATGGAGAAACCACCCGTAGTAGACAAGCTGAATGAAGCAGCAGTGGAGGAAGCTATGTCGGTAGACGAGGAGACTGCTAGTCTGACATCGCAAGAAGAACCCGTCTCCAATTCTGAATTGGCAGGCGAGTTCTTTGAGCATGTCTTCGAAGCAGTTGACGAAGAGGCCCTCTTGGAATCCGATCAGGATGATCAAGAGGACGTTGACGTCACAATCGTCGAAAACATTGGCGATAATGGTGAAGGTAACTCAGGTTAACCTTCACCATTCGAAAGCAGCCTCGGCTGCGCTGCTCCTCCGAATGGTTGAAAGGAAAGAGGAGCTGATACTAGTCCAGGAGCCCTGGTTGTGTAAGGGCAAAATTTGTGGACTAGGGGCGAAGGGCTATAAGCTGTTATACAAGAATGGTCATGGTAAGATCAGGTCATGTATACTAGCTAAAAGCGACATAAATATCTTCATCCTATCTGATTACAGTGATGAAGACACAGTAGCTGTAGCATGGGAGACAGGCGACAACACCTTGGTTGTAGTCTCCAGCTACATGGCACATGAATGCGAACCGCCACCACCTATGGTTCGCGAAATAACTAGCATGGCCAAGCGAAGAAACCTGCCAGTGATCATTGGAGCGGACGCTAATGCTCATCATGGCATATGGGGCAGCTCCGATACAAATGCAAGGGGTGAGTCAATCTATGATTTTATTCTTTGTAATGATATGGACGTAATAAACGTCGGGTCAGAACCCACTTTTGTTGTTTCAAACAGAAGTGAAGTTCTTGATATTACGCTAGCTAGCGCTAGGCACTCAGGTTTGCTCAGTAGATGGAGAGTCTCTAGTGACTGTTCCTTCTCTGATCATAGGTATATTGAGTTCGAGATAGGAATTCAGGCGACAGGGTCAGTACCCAAGAGAAATAGGAGGAGAACAGACTGGGAGTTACAGAGTAGGGTTCTATCAGATATTCTTCCAGAACCTCCGACAATAAGTAATTGCGCAAGTATAGAAGCTGCGGCTGATCTTTTGACGAGCTGCTTCGAAACAGCAACGTCAGAATCATGCAGACCAAGTATCTGCCGTGGTAGGAGTAAGCCACCATGGTGGAACGCTGAAATAGCGAGAACTCGTAAGGAATCGCGTAGTCTCTTTAACGAGGCAAAAATACTGGGAAATTGGTCACAGTATAAAGCCTCAGTTAACAAGTTCAAAAACCTGATCAGGAACGCGAAGAGAAAGTCTTGGAGATCCTTTTGCAGTAGATTAGAGGGGGTCTCTGAGACGAGTAGACTCCGCAAAATTCTATCGACTACACCGAATATTCCGGGTTTCGTAAAGAAACAAGATGGTAGTTGGACGACCAGCGCCCAAGAGACCCTTGAGGTGCTCATGGATGCGCATTTCCCGGGATGCACTTTCGAAGAAGGGGAAAGTACAAACCAAGGACAGACCAGCCAAGAGGACAATTGGTTACCTATTAATAGGGACAACATCCTCTGGGCAGTGAACAGTTTCGACCCATACAAGACACCGGGTCCAGATGGCATCATTCCTGCTGACTTACAGAGGAATGTAGTACTCATAATGCCGTGGCTGATTGGGATATTTAGGGCATGTATCAGATGGTCCTATATACCAGCTCCATGGCGAAGGTGTTTGATGGTCTTCATACCGAAAGGGGGAAAGACCTCGCACACCAACCCGAAAGACTTCAGACCCATATGTCTATCGTCCTTTCTATTGAAAACTTTGGAGCGAATCATTGACTTACGACTTAGAACGTTTATTGATCCGCTCCGATTGTCAGCCTCTCAACACGCTTATACAAAAGGTAAGTCTGTTGAGACGGCATTGCACTCACTTGTTGGATTTATTGAGAAAAATCTAGAACAAGGTGAGTACACACTTGTGGCTTTTCTTGATATAGAAGGAGCTTTTAACAATGTAGAACCAGGAGTCGTAATAACGGCTTTGAACAGACTAGACATTGATCAGTCTGTACTAGGCTTTGTACAGAACTTACTGACCAATAGAGTCATAACTTCTAGTATGGGCCGTGCCACCATCTGTAAAGTGGCAAACAGAGGCACTCCACAGGGAGGGGTTCTATCCCCACTCCTGTGGAACATTGCCTTGAATTCACTATTAGTGGAGTTGGACTCCATGATGTTTAAAGTAGTGGCATACGCCGATGATATTGCTGTGGCAGTTGCAGGTAAACACCCTGCAATTCTTTCACAGCGTATGCAACTAGCACTGACGACCATAAGTAGGTGGAGCACAAACAGTGGTCTGGACGTTAACCCTGAGAAAACAGAATTAGTTCTATTTACTCGAAGATATAAGCCTCCGGTGTTCAGACTTCCAACCATTAAGGGGACTGAACTCAAACTATCGGATAATGCGAAGTACCTTGGCACTTACCTGGACTCCAAGTTGACATGGCAGCGGAACGTTCAGGCAAGGGCCAGCAAGGCAGCTGTTGCCTTATACTTGTCCCGAAGGGCCATTGGCAAGAACTGGGGAATAAATCCCAGAAACTCTGCTTGGCTCTTCGGTGCAGTCGTAAAGCCCATACTTACGTATGGGGCGCTTGTATGGTGGAAGTCGTTAGAAAAATCCACATACAGTAAGATTCTGGAAAGAATACTACGTACATCTGCCTTAATGGTTACCGGCGCTCCAGGCTCGGCACCATCCAAGGCGCTATTCACAATGCTACATTGGCTGCCAGTGGATCTCATGGTTAAGGAAACTGCCATGAATTCAGGGGTACGCCTGCAAGCAGGAGGAATGTGGAAAGATGCAAACATAGGACATGCGTCGATAATTGGAAGCATAATTAGCCTTCCGAATACCATTGATTACTGCTCCCCGACTCCCATGACTGATAGAAGCTTCAGCGTGGATTTATCGAACATGAACTCTGAAAGCGTCGAAATAGACCAACCAGAGGACATGATCGCTATCTTTACGGACGGCTCCAAGTCGGATGTAGGTGTTGGGGGGGGGGGGTATCTATATTCCCCGTTTTCAACGGAGAATCAGTTTTAGACTGCATAACAAATGCAGCGTTGCTCAGGCCGAAATCACGGCAATAAAGAAAGCAGCCAACTGGATGAGGTACTATAGGATATACGGTTTGCATATTCAGATCTGTACTGACAGTAAGGCAGCAATAAATGCACTGGCTGGTGTTTACACGACATCAAAGTTGGTTCATGAATGCCGGAGATCTCTAAATGAGATAGCGAGACATTCAAGCCTAGAGCTTCTCTGGGTACCAGGACACAGTGGAGTGTCTGGAAATGTAGTCGCGGATGAACTGGCTAGATCTGGGGCCCGACTACCACAGGAGGACATTGACGAGTCTGTTGATAAAACAACAGCTGCTAGGAATCGCTCAAGACAGATGGTCAAATGTGACCGGCTGTCGAATATCGGGGCTCACATGGCCCGTTTACGATCAAAACAAAACCTTAGCTCTGTGGGATTTTCCCCGACAAAGGTTAAGCGCCTTAGTGGCAGTTCTAACCGGACATTGTCATATAGGCGCACATGCGAGAAGACTAAATCTTCCGTATAATGATTTTTGTAGAAGCTGCAAAGACGAAGAAGAGGAGGAGAGTGTTGAGCACTTCCTCTGTAATTGTTCTGCTCTATCCAGTCTCAGAGCGATATACATAGGCAGACCGATACTGAACAGTTTGGCGGACATATCGGAGTGTGACTTGTTTAGGGTGGAATCTTTCATCCGGTTATCTGGATGGTTCAAAGTTGAACCAAGGGAGGGGGAGTAGGAGTTACCTGCTGCCCTCAGGGTATCACAACGGGACCTGTTGGGACCCAAGTGAGCTGGTCTGTTGTACTGGCGGCCCGAAAACATAACATAACATAACATAGATCCCGAAAATAGGAGAATTTTTGAAATCGGCCCTCATACACTCGAGATATAGCGCCTCCCGTTATCTCAAGAAGTCAGCCCTGGAAGCCAAACAACACAATTTTTTGCTAAAAATTGCAAATTATAAATTTTTTAAAATGGTACACATAGAACCTTTTTATACATCGGCTCATATGCACCCGAGATAACACTCCTCCCAACTTCTCAAGAAGTCGGCATTAAAAGCCAAATAAAACAACTTTTGGTACCAAAAATCGATCAAAATGGTACATGTAGAATGTTCAAAGGCAAAATTCGAAAATTTTTTAAACCGGTCCATATATACCCCAGATATAGCGTCTCCCGGTATTACAAGAAATCGGCTTTAAAAGCCAAATAAAACAACACCTTTGGCACCAAAAATCAATCAGAATGGTACATATATCATTGTGAAGGGTATTTAAGATTCGGCCCAGTCGAATATAGCACTCTTACTTGTTTGTAATAAAATTGGAATGAAAAAAATTGTTATGGAGGAGATAAGAATACAAAAGTTGAAGACTTGTTGACTGAGGAACACACCATGACTGTTTCACATCTGCCACGATGATCCTCAACACCCAAATTGCTTGAGCCCAAAGTCATAGCTAATTGCATAATGTTTTCAAGCAGCAGTGCTCAGGCGCCAAGATTTAACACATTGTCATTTCAGATATAAGAGCAACAAACACAAAAATTAATTGCCAATCCGTTGGATGTTGGTGATACAATAAGAATACATTCTAGTCAATAGAAAAACCCAGTGGAAAAATTAAAAATTCATAAACAAGATTAAATACAGATATTCAGTAATAAAGAGCTTAGGTAGAAGGATGGATATGCGCTGCTGCTTATAAAAAAGCATAGAATTAGTCATGACCTGTGTTTGAAGCAA
This sequence comes from Sturmia bella, assembly GCA_963662145.1. Taxonomy (NCBI): domain Eukaryota; kingdom Metazoa; phylum Arthropoda; class Insecta; order Diptera; family Tachinidae; genus Sturmia; species Sturmia bella. The sequence continues at coordinate 74,246,454 of OY759168.1, forward strand.
ATTTTTGTGCTGATGAGCGTTGTGGTGGACGTGAAACAGTAATGGTATATACAACAAGTCTCCAACTTTATAGTTCTGGCCTTCTTTCAAAATATTGATCACTATAATTCTATCACAAAAAAAAAACTTTCCCAATTCTGGGAAATTCTGAGGAAGTAAAATTAAACTCAAGCATGATGAAATAATTAACAATTTTAAAATTTAAGACTTCAGTAGCTTTTCTTATACTCTGTTCAGATATGCCTTTTTAATTGAAACAATATTCAGTTAATTGACAATATCTCTTTGTTGTTCATACATACTTAATATTGCTACGACAATTATCATTTGACAGGTGAAGAAATTATTGATTAAATTTTTCGGTAAAAATTTGTTTTTTTTTTTTTCTTGTTTATTTATTTTATTGACGTTTGATTAGTCAACTTTTAACAAGGTGTGTTCAGTAAGTACTATTGTTGTAAAAGCTTATTCATTTGGTACTGTTAATACAAATCTAACAGTGTTGCATTATAAATTTTATTCATTATTAAAACAATTATCTCTTAATTGCCAATAAGTTAATTATAATTTTTATATGAAAATTTAGTGTCAATAATGGCCTTATAACTTGAATGTATGAACAGAGTATTAATCGTACTTTTATAAATAACCATTGTTAAATATTCAGTGGTATGCTGTGTACTTTTCTATCCATAAAAAAACATTTTACAAGAAGAAATGTGTTGTGGAAATCCGAATGACTAAATTTATAAAATTATTATTTGAAAGAAAAGTTGAGGAAATGATTTATTCCGAACAAACAAAGAAGTTGTGCCTAAAGATTGTTGAAAATTTTTCTGAGAAAAGCATTTTGGGAAACACGATCAAAATCAGATAATAGCATGCTTCCACGACATGTGCTTCGCTCTCTGTTTATGCTTAACACCCAAAGTAACGTGCTTGGCCATACAAAATTTTGAGAGCGAATGAAGTAGCTTTATATTGAAGCTACATGCGAAGCACGAAAATTTCCCATCTTCTCTAATTTGTATCGCAAGTTTATCTGCACTATCTGTGAAAATCAGATATTATAAGCAAACCGAAAAATAATAATAAAAACCAAAGAAAACGTAAATGTCCCATAAAAATAAAAGTTAAACTCTGGGTTGTACTTAATATCGTGCAATGCCAACTCCGAAGACATTTCCATATGAATCTGGGTTTTTTCTAAAACACTTTCAATTACTTTCTTAGAAAATTTTGCTTCACGTAATTAATGGAAAATTTATGTTGGCTTATTAAAAGCAAAAGTCAAATCGAAGCACATAGACGAGTCGTGTAAACAGTATGATTCACAAATATAATTGAGAGAGCGAAGCGAGTGATTCAACTGGTAATGGAAACATACTATTCAAGAATGAAAATTCAGTTTCGAAAATTTGAAAGGGTTTTGAAAAATGATTACTCAGTATTTTGAAATAAATAGGTATTGTGTCCCGTATGGAACAAACGGTATTAAATTAAACTAGAGTCAGTAATACCAAAGGTTATTTTGTACCAATGTTACTAACAAGTATCCCAGCAAATTCACTGTTAGTTTTAGTATTGAGATATCACAAAAAAGGTAACAGTTGGGAGCCAGTACTGTCGAATTTTTTATTAGTAAAATGTTAGTTGGATACTGGTTCCATCTCCCTTTTGGGGATTTGGATTTATTTTCTTAATTTATTTTAAAAACGGGGTTTTATTTGTCGGCTATATGTTCAAGATTCTTTTATTGGGGGACAAATATAAACAGAAGTACTTGTATAATGTATAACTCAACAACATATGTGACGCGCAAAATAGAAAGGGACCTAAGGGGTAAAAACCGGTTTTGTTCAGGAGAGCCATTTTAAAGATTTAGATACGTGTAAATTTAGTATACCACCACTGAGCGTGTTGGTATTGGTCTTATTTAAAAGCGACACATCTCATGACGTCAGGAACGTTCAAGGTCAACCTTGAAAACGCGCATAGGTAGTCCCTACCTCTTGTTTTTTGTAGTTGATTTTTACGGCTTTCTACCTAGCGCGCTATTTCCATGAGTTTGATATCAATTTTGCTCGCGTTTTTTCGAATCCAGGTTTATTTTCTGAAATTATTAATTGTGAATTATAATAAATACTCATTTATAATTCTTTTAAATCGTAAATATCACTCTGTTAGTACGAACATTTTTTCACATAACCTCAATATGTTATTCGCTAAATAATTTAAAACTAATAATATTCTGACTGACTGTTTTATGATGAAATGGTGGACGAATTCGAAGAAGTAGATTTAATTTATCGCTTCCATAATGACGAGGATGATGACGATCGCTACTCAGAATTATCGGACAGTGACTCTGAAGATGATACCGCTAATATGTAACTTGATAAATCTGATCTTGATTTACGCGAAAAAAAGCTAGTTCATCGACTGTATGGTTCAAAACTACCTCCCTGTTATTCAAATCAATGCAATGAAGTGATCCCTAAGAAGATGGCTGTAGATTTTCATACGCCTTTCATGAATTTAGATAAGGAATCCCAAGATTTAATTATTCGGGCACATCTGGCAACTCACCATGACGATGCAATGCTCAGGTCAAAAGTTGGGGATCGATCGCGAGCTATGAACAAAAGGTACAATCAGATATATTATTTTCGAAGTTTGCCGATATTCCGTGATATGTACTTCTTCCTGTATACAATGGAAATTAAACGCTACAAAAATCTAATCGAACATTACGACACGCGAACATGGGGCATGACGAATAAAATTAATCGTACAGATGCTTTAACTACTTTGGAAAAAAGATAAATAGTTTCATTTATCTGCGTTTTGCTGAAACTGTTGCTATCACTTTACCTGGACGTCAACCAAATCATTGCGATTATTGTTTATTGAAACTTCCAAGTACTGAAAGGAAGACTTCTGTTTACACTAGATACAGCAACAGCGTCAAATCGGGTGGTAAAATCGTAAGACTTCGCACTTTCCAAACACTGTAGAAGAAATATTATCCCTACATCGTCACTATGAAGCCGGCATACGATTTGTGCGAATTGTGTCGAAATCTTGCAAAATATGCTGTTAATACAGTAAACGTTACAGTAAAAGAAGCAGCATTTAAGGTGTATTCTGATCATTTGCAATCTGCCAGCACTCAGCGAGAGCACTATAGCGACTTGAAAATATTGGTGAAGTCTGATCCAAATGCCATGTATCCGGGTGTTCCAGATGAGGATAATCTAGTAATATCTATGGATTATGCTCAAAATGTTAGCTTTCCGTCGGGTCCACAGCAAATAGGAAATGCTTACTTTAAATCAGGTCGCAGAACAGCAATTTTCGGAATTACAAACAGCAAAATGTCCAAGACATCTTCTGTATTGACGAAAGCGATTCCATGGGAAAAGGTCCAAATTCAGTAATATCAAGGCTTGATTAGTAACCACGAGAAGTGCATTCAACTAAAAATTTAGTGATATTCGCTTATAACTGTGTTTCACAACATAAAAACAATGCGATGATACAATTGCCCAATTCACAAGCTGGTCGTATTGTTGTTAAGTCGCATTGTTGTTTGGAGAGGCAATTTCAAACAAAATTTTTTAAATTCAAATAAATTTTCAAACAATTTATGTTTCTCTTTAAGAATTGTGTTTGAAATTTTCTCTCACGATACAACTTAACGACGATACGACCAGCTTGTGAATTGGGCAATTATTTACAACACCTTGTCGATACTTATACCATGTTCATACATGCGCCTTTATTGAGGTAATCGCAATAAAGTCCATTATTGAGCTCAATATTCCATACAAAAAGTCAATAAAGTTATTGCTCAATAAACTCTATATTGCTTTGAATATTGAGAAAAAGATGGAACACAACACTGTAAAAGATGTGTTTAATAAGCAAAAGTATACAATGCGAAATGAATGACGTGATAAATGTAAACAAAAGCAAACAAAACAAAATAATAAAAAATAAAAATAAATACAATAAAAATAAAAACATTGCAGCATTTCCAAATTTTTATTTCTCTTTCTTTTTATTATTGCCGCTTTGGAGTCATAACATGAACGCACTAGTTGTACAAGTTCCATATTTTTATTGTACAACACTAAATCCTTTTTAATAAAAGGCAGTTTTTCTTCCGATTTTCTTATTGGAAAATATTTCTCACTTTTTTTTCTCACTATCAAAGCAAAAATAACAACTTTTTTTCAGCTGTCAAATACTAATTGAGTTAGCGCAATATTTGTATGTATGAACGCAAAAAATATTATGTCAATAAACTGAATATTATCTCAATTAGAAATACATGTATGAACAAGGTATTACACATGAGAGTCAAATGAATTGAACTTTCTGTTGAGCGGACATGATTTTTCTATTTTTTTAAAATGGTTCATAAGGAAAAAAATAAATATGAAATGAAAATAAATAAATTTTACCATTAGGTCCCTTTCTATTTTCGCTTAGAATCGTCGACTTCACTTTCATATAACGCGCATATCTCTGGGAGCGAACACTTTTGGGGCATGGGATCGGTCTCATTCGAGGCTCAGATGTTGTCAACATCAAAAAATAAATGGAAATTGAGTTTTTTACCCTTAGGTCCCTTTTCTCTATCTACATATATAATTCTGCTCGAGTAAACTTATCCACCGCAATAAAAATCCCTGCGTCTAGAGGCAGTACTCTTTTTAATAAGATATGAACACTGTAACCACCGGCAAATTTTACTTTTAGTGTTCACTGATAAAAAAAAAAATGGCAGTGTTATAGAAATTGGCCACAGTAAGTTACTTCCAGTTGAAACTGTTCCCTTTAGTGGCCTGTTGCTCCTTGCGCTTTAAGCAAATACAAATTGTTTCCAATTCCTCTTCCAAATTCCTGTGTGGCCTACAATGTATTACATTTATAAGCTCTCTTCGAGAAAGTTTTTATTTTATTTTTCTAGTACACACACACATCAATTTGTGTAGTCTAAATTATTATTGTTTTTATATTCTAGAGCCGATTATTGCTTTTTCCATTGGTCAACAATAGCCCAACAGTCTCATAAATTTCTCAATAAAGTATAAATTATTTGGCTGTAATATTTCTAATTGTATGTAATGTAATTTTTATGGGTTTGCGTTTCTTTGCGAGGCTGTTTCACTACTGATCTCACATCTTGAATAAAGTAAAACATAATTTCGCAAATAGATTGTGTGTTCATTGCTAATGGCTTTGTGTACAATTTTATACATATTTTATTGTTTTATTATCCTTTTTGGACTATTACAATTAAATTCTAGCACTGCCAAAAGTTGGGCACCAGCAGTGCTTTTTATTAATTTATTTGGAAGTGTAACTTGTGGCTAAATAAATGTGTAAATACTTAAACACATAGAGAGTGTTGCAATAAAAAGTTAGCTGTAGTATTGTGGTATGCATTAAGAATAATACATAAAATATACTTACATGATATTTGTTGTTTATGAAAACAATGTTATTGGTGTGAGTGTCACGAAAATAAATATATTTTGTGGTAATAAAAACTTTTTTGCTGTTCTCTATTAAAATCACAGAACTGTAGCAAACCAACCTGTTACTCGCTTTAAAGCTTTAAGATTAATGCTAAACCAAAAATGGCTGTTTTTACACTTTCCGAATATTTACATGGCAGCACTTAGTTTGTACCATGCTTTGCATCAGTGTACTGAATGAAGCCTTTACCTCGACATTTAATTTTTTTATCTGCAAGTCTACGGTTGATTGGAACCCTTCTACATTGTAAGCGACATAAAAAACATACACATGTCTGCAGGCTGCTTATACTGATAAAAAAGGAATTCACTCCAAAATACATTATTTCGCCATTAATGGCAAACTGACTACAGATGGATATGGCCTGGACGAAGCATTTGTATTGCGTTAAAATATGGCAGCTCTGGAACAAAACCTATCATTTTATTATAACAAAATCCATTGTACTGTAAATTTTAATTTTGTTATTGAACTTCTGTGTTGTAATACATTTATATTAAATTACTTTTTGAGGCTTAAGTTCAACCCTTGGTTTGTCACTACTTTTAATTAATATCAATTAAGTAAAGAAAAGTAAAAAATGTTTTTCTTTCCAAAAACTGCTTTTTTTATTGTTCCACCAAAAATAATCAAAACAAGTAAGAGTGCTGTATTCGGCTGGGCCGAATCTTAAATACCCTTCACAATGATATATGTACCATTCTGATTGATTTTTGGTGCCAAAAGTTGTTTTTTTTTTGGCTTATAGAGCCGATTTCTTGCAAAATCGGGAAACGCTATATCTCGGGTATATATAGACCGGTTTCAAAAATTTTCGAATTTCGCCTTTAAACATCCTGTATGTTCTGATTGATTTTTTATACCAAAATTGTTTTATTTGGCCTTTAAAGCCGACTTCTTGAGAAATCGGGAGGAGCGTTATCTGGGGTGCATATGAGCTCTAAAATAAAAAAAAAAAAATTTCGAATAAACTAAACAACTAATTTTTGTGATACAGTTTGATAATTTTGTTGCCACCACTCACGAAAATTGAAATATGTTTATATTTATTTAAAAAGAGCACGACCACCAATTTTGAACAAGCTATCCCTGCAGGAACAATGTCGGTCATTTGATGCATCATATGACCGACACTGCTGATGGGTTCATACATCAGCGTTCTATCATTTTCTTAAGCGCAAAATGAAAGAAACTGATGTAAACATTCTTCTGCGTGTGATTTCTTTTTTAAACCAGCGTTACCACCTCTGGAAAATTATCATTCGAAATATTTTTTTTTTCAAAATGCCCACAAAATACTGTTATTAATTTCTTTATTATTAAATAAAAAATAGTTTTTCCTAAAATTTCAAAAAACAATTCAAAGAGAATAGAATAAACTATTTGATAGATACATACATTTAGACAAAATTAAACGAAAAACAGTAGTCAGTAGCAGTTTTAACAATAGAATAGACTGAATCATATGGAAAAAAATCCCGCAGCACCAGTTGCCGCAGTGTTAGTTGTTAGCCTGTAAGAACAGTGTCGGTCATATGATCCAGCATATGACCAACACTGCTGATGATGGCAAAATGAAAAAACTGATGTAAACATTCGTGTACGTGTGATTTATTTTTTAAACCACCTCAGCAAAGCGATAATTCCAAATCTTTTTTTCAAAATGCCCACAAAATTACATGCTATTTATTTCTTTATTATTAATTAAAAAAAGAGTTTTTTCGAAAAATTAAAAAAAACTATACAAGGAGAACAAAATATATTACTTTACACATATTTAGATAAAATTAAGAGAAAAACAGCAGTCAGTAGCAGTTTTAACAATAGAAAACAGAATCATATGGAAAAAACATCACAGCACTATTTTTTTTTTTTTCAAAGAAAAAAAAAACCAAATGAACCTATAAAAACATTAATGCATAAAAGTAGTTCCAAATGAAACTATCAAACTAATATGGGAAAATCGAAATACTAAAAAATTCAATGTAATGGCAACGCTGAAAACTATAAAATTGCTTTGCATGTGTCAGTAGATAAGTTGTCAATGTGTTAGTTTCCATCAGCTATTTCTTGCTGGGTGTACTTATAACAAACGTATTATTTTCTTATACATACATATGTACTATTAAACGATAACCAAATAATAAACAAAATGTGGTTGCTCCTAAAAAAAACTTTATGTTGTTGCCATTGGCAGCTAACTCTTGTGTAGTGATTGAAAATTTGTATGTGCTTATTAAAGAAAATGTTTCTTATATCGAAAAGAAATAAAAAATAAATTGGATAAAAGAACCGCAGTTATTAAAATTGCAATAGGACAATTGTGTAATGCAGATTATGGAAAATATGAAGGACTGCTTTTCTTTTGCCTGTATATGCATGCATAATTACTTGATTGAATATTGCATTATGAAAATATTCTAAGGGTCTATGTCATTGTGGTCTTTAAACATAAGCGGTACTCAGCGTTTGGTGCGTTTTTGGTTGCGACTATTTGCATTTGCGATTATATTGCAACTAATATTGGGCACCCTTTTTAACAACTTTGCAAATTTTATTGCACTCCAAATAACAGCTGATAAATTAATACACAATTTTTAATTTTTCACCTTTTATTTTTTTGGTGATTGCGCTGTTGGCTCCGTCTCTACAATTGTTTGTTTGCTTTGTTTAAAAATGTCAGCTGTTCGAGTGTCAGTGTTGCAAACGCAATACTCATGCGAAAAAAGCAACACGTAATTAGCGGTGCGTAAAGGCAAAAATATTGCGAGTGCAACCTTGTATATTTTGTTGTTGGGTTGCAAAGAAAAAGCAACGATTTCTTGCATTCGCAGTGCATACACAGCACACACACAAACACACATACTAATAAATGTTATTTCTGTATGAAAATCGCGATTTTTGTCAATTTAGTTATCTCAGTAAATCGTTGAGAAAATCAAAAGTTGTGTACCGATTTCAATGAAATAAAGCTTATTTGATTCAAAATATATTAGGCTAAATGCCTTAAGACCAACATTGTGACTTTAGTTGCATTATTTTTTTTATGAATTTTTAAATAAGAATTTTTTTTTTTTTATATAAAAAATTGTTATTTTTTCAAAACTACAACGATATCTCTGAAACTACTCGTTCAAATTAAAAACAATGTAGGCACGGATTAAAGATAATTTTGTTGACGGGTTTCAATATTTTACTGAATATGATGAACCGTTTTCAAGTTATTTAAATATTTGTACTGGCAGCGCCATAATTGTAGAAATAACGGTATATCTCAAAAAGTCGAGCTGATACAAAAAACCCAAGTGCAGATTTGGATTCAGTGTCCCAAATTACCTTTAAAACAATATTCAGTTCATAAACAACAAATACCTTGTTCCCTTGTGTAATAATGCCTTTCTAAGAAAATATGGCTGGGTTCGGCAATAATATGGTTGGAAATGACAATAATCTGGTTGGTATTGGCAATGGTATGGTCGGGAGAGGTAATAGTATCACTGAAAGTAACACAAATATGGTTGAAGGTAACAAAAGTATTGTTGGGCAATGACAATCTCAACATAGCAATAAAGTGGCTACAGTCCACTTTAATCTAAGCACTGAAAGTTTATTTAATAACAATATGCATGTTTTATTTAACCATTTATATTGTTAGCCTGTAACCATATACCTCAAACATCTTCTTTTTTAACGTGTATAAAACTTAAATCTTAGATTCTTTTTTCAAAACTTTTTGTAATTGTTCTGGTTATTTGCATGAGTTGTTTAACTTAATTTAAGCAATAAAAAGTTTTCTTTTTTATCAAAATTGCTATTAAAGTTATAAAATTATTTTCTCCATTTCCAATAATCTAATTTCAGTTTTATTTCCCTTATCTTCGCAAATCTGAGCATATGTAAGTACTTTAAGAACAAGTGCGAAGTCAGTAACAACACTTTTATTGACTCGCAATCGAAATCCTGAAAGCAGACAAATGTCACAGACATTCAATGGGAATGTGTTTGTTAAACATGTACGTGTGTTGTCGTATCTGCAAGTTTTCAAGAATGCAGAGAAAATAATGAATATGTATTTACATATTTCAGTGTTAAGTTTTTACACTTTAACGCAGGCCAAAATGTTCAAGGGGTTTAATAAAGTAAACTGGCGCTGAACATCTTCCGAAGAGGGCAGGCAATGTTGGTAGAAAAATGGGGGGAAAACTTTGTCTGGGTAGCATCAATATGTTTTAATTTCCTTCTCTGCAAAACACGGAGAAAATGTAATTTCTTGGTTGAAGGCACTATTGATGCTTTAAAAAAAGTATGCTCCACAAGCCTTTTGGTAAAATGCTTGAAAGCCAAGATGGACGATATTAAGGTAAAATGTGTCTGTTCTTATATATACTTTCTCCGGTTGGGAAAAAGCAATATCACACATATTTGCTTGTCCTATAACCATAATAAACTGAAATATTAACAAACAAGCACCGTTTATCCAAGATTTACGTGAGTCATATAAATTTAACTGAATAATACGATCTGTAATTAAGCCTGAAGGTACCGTCACACTGACCAACAAACAACATAACCATTACTCTCTTGCTGACCCTTGCTTTTGTCATTTATAGAGATACGAACTCCCAAAAATGCATAAAATTATAATCGGAAACACCAACAATAAAAAAAAACTCTAAAGCATTAAAATTTGTGTTTGCTTAACCTTAGTTACAAAAAACTTTCCAGCTGTAAGTCCGAATATGTTTTAAATTTTATATTCGGTCCATAAGCAAAGATAACACAAAAAAAGGACTCCATAAATACCTTCATAATTTGCCCTATTCTGTTTCGCTGTCATACCTATCGCAACATTTGTTTGCTTAAAATTTAGTTGAACAAAAAAGTAGTGGTCACGTTTTTTTCAAGCTACTTTAGGTTCATTGGAGGGGTTTGTTTCCCCATATCTTGCAATATACACTCAAGCCAGTATAGCTCATAACAAGCTTCGTGGGTTTAACCATAAACGCTTTGACTCATAGGCCTACAGGAGCTCCGTGCCATTCACCAAGTTCATCAATTTCCTCCAGCATATGTCCCGTAATTAGGTTATGTCTGGTAAGGTTTCTCTTCCAATACATCGGGACAGTATTTATGAGAAGGCAAAGTGCTGTCATTAATAGTGCTCTAGTGTGTTACATTTATCTCCTTCCTCTGCTGCTTTGGTGTTAAGATCTGCGAGTAGTTGAGAGTGATAACTCTCATGGGCCCAAGTCTTCAGCTCAGATTTAACTGCATCGAAAGCTTTCGAGCATACCAATCTTATGTTGCTTAATTCCATTGCTTTTAAAGCAAGTGAATTTTCGCTCTCATTTCCAGTTATTCCAGCATGCCCTGGCCCACATATTATGCACAGCTCACCATATGCCGAGTAACTGTTAATAACGTTTTTCCACCACAAACGGTTTGTGGTCTTATCCCCTCAGCTGAGATCGCTCTACTGGCTATTTGACTATTCGTGAATATATTCACAGGTTCTGGCCTTCCTATTTTATTGAACTCTTTAATACTCTCGAAGGTGCTCGAAATTGCACCTGCAAGACTGTGCAATAGTCCCGCAAAAGGAATAACAGTTCCATGGTATTTTCCACATAAATACCAAAACCTGTTTTTCCCCTCTATTTGATGCATCCATGTAACAATGAAACTCCATGGGGATGTGGTTCAAATGGTCGACCAGCCAGGAATGGAAGTCTGGGATAAATGTTTCTCAATTGGTCTCTATTATAGTCTTCGGTATGTGATCTTATGCCACATTTTCCACCACAAGCTCGGCTGTGGCTGTAAAGATTCGTTGATGATGAGTTGCGTGTCCCTGATCGATCCACCCACCCATTCTCTTTAATCGTTTCGCTATGACAGCCGTTTCATACTTTATACGAATTTCGATTGGCTCAACGGATAATATTGCTTTCTGGGGGCTTTATGAAAGCCCCCATTTTTACCAGGACAACATTTTCTTTGAATTTTCTGTTTAGTTTTGATGTTGCATTTATCGACGTCCACCACACTATAGAAGCATAGGTCATAATCGGCCTGATAACGCTACAATAAAGCCAGTGTGTTATCTTTGGACTCAGCCTCCTTGTGTCTTGTGTCTAATTCTCGTTTACAGATTGGCCAATATACATATATGAGTCTTATTGACGCTATCTTTGTATTTTCATAAATAGACTAATTTCGGTTTTGTTCGGGTTTACGTTCAAGCCTCTTGGTTGAGCTCAGTTGCGTGCCAGAGATTATGTCTTCTCGGCTTTCTGCACCATTTCCATTCCCTTCAAAAGTATCATGACGTCATTTGCATAGTAAGTTATCTCGATTCCTTCATCGGTCAGAGTACTAATAAGGCTAGCGTGGTGGTCCATGTGTTTCCAAGTAGTGGAAAAATTCACCCTTCCAGGGTTTCAAAATGTACATTATTTTTCTTATGTTGAGCTCTTCTCTGTTTATCCGTCTATTTCTTAGCACAATGTCAATACAGCCGAGCATAGCTCGGTTGACATTGAACTGGTCCAGGAAATTAATAAGTGTGTCAGTGTGCACGTTTTGTTTAAATATTTGTTCATATGTGATCGTACCTTCAAACATCAAGACAAAATCTTATATTCTTTTTAGATTACAAAATGTAAAACTTTTTTCCTTTCTTCTAAAAACTTTAAGCCGGGTGACATGGCACATGTGTTTAAACCAGGCGCTGATCCCAGGGGGGTGGAGAAAAAGGAATATCCCCCCCCCTCCCCAAAATGATAAATATATTGATTTCGCTAATAAGCGATTTACCAATAATAAGACTTTATTTTATGTCACAGAAAATTTATCCCCCCCCAAATCTTTAGCTGGATCCGCGCCTGGTTCAAAATAATTGGTGTATTTAATACCTCCTGTTGCTGAGCAGCTTTAAAATAGATACGCAATTTATATACAGAATGTGGTCTTCACTTTAATAATTACAATTATAACAAATAAATAATTATGCCAATATCTTTATTATGTCTTACTTTTGTTTTGGAAGCCCATATGGTTTTGTACAAAACCAATAATATTGTAGTAGCTACTGGGGTAGCGAAGCACAATGGGTTTTTGCTAGTTACATATATGTATATGTGCATAAATTCAAGGCCGATTTATTCAGTTTAATATACACATAATGTAACAAATTATTTGTAAAGCATTGCTTTTGATATCAGTTTATGGATCTGGCCACGCCAGGCAACTGATTCTCGTAGATTTTAAGAAACACTCTGCTGCTTCCACCCAATATTTACACTGAAACTACCAAATAGTTCGGCAAAGCACTACAACGCTGCCATTTTAGAAGTTTTCGTAGTCGAAACTATCTAGAGAGACATAAATACCAAAATTTTTACATTTCGTAACAAAATCTACAAGGAGATAATTTTATTCCACATTCACATGCTTTTTTATTTTTCACTTCTTTCATTCTCTTGTTAAATCATATGAATTGCCAGCATAAAAGTATTTCTAGTGTCTGTACAACAACAAATAAAATTGAAAGCAAAAGAAAACAAACGAAGGGTACGAAATATGTATTTAGCCCATTATGAAAGTGCTCACCATTAAAGGACGAGCATTAATGTCTGTAATCATGTGCATGTGCAGATGTAAGTGAAGAAGTGTGAATATAATGGGTCACATATCGAGGTGTTAATTTGTATGTTTTTGTTATCAAGAAAAATCTAAACGATGCGAGGAAGAGCACAACGAACAAGGTATTTACTGACACATACATATGTATATCCCAAAACGTTAGGATATACAACAACAAATGCTTTAGTATGCTAGGTTTTTGTGCTTTAGAATCTTAAGCTAACTCTTTCTTAAACCGAATCCTATGTATGGGGGATCGTAGAGGAGTAAATGTATGACCAAGCTCCAATAAATTGATTCCACAATATTTTTTTCGAACACAAATATAAACAAAACTGTAAAATGGGACACCTTAGAAAAAATGATTTTTTGAGGTGTCCCATTTTATGACGCAATGAAATTTTTTTCTCATGCCAAAAGCTATAAAAATGATTGATGGCACAATATCGAAAAACCATTCTTCATGCAATCTTCCATACCATATCCACTGCTGGGCAAATAAATACCTGCTCTGAGGTATTTAAAGTACAAAATACATGAATACATGTATGTATTTAATATACAAAATACAAATGCTTTTTATCCCATGCATTTAAAGTATAAAATCAACAAGTAAGAGTGCTATATTCGGCTGGCCCGAATCTTAGATACCCTTCACAATGATATATGTACCATTCTGATTGATTTTTGTTGCCAAAAGTGTTGTTTTACTTGGCTTATAGAGCCGATTTCTTGCAAAATCGGGAAATGCTATATCTCGGGTATATATGGACCGGCTTAAAAAATTTTCGAATTTCGCCTTTAAACATTCCATATGTACCATTCCGATCGATTTTTGATACCAAAAGTTGTTTTATTTGGCTTTTAATGCCGACTTCTTGAGAAAACGGGAGGAGCGTTATCTCGGGTGCATATGGGCCTATATGTACTATTCTGACAAATTTTTAGTGCAAAAAATTGTTTCGTTTGGCTTCCAGGACCGATTTCTTGAAAAATAGGGAGACGCTATATCTCGGGTATATGTGGGTCGATTTCAAAAATTCCTCAATTTTTGGGATCTAATGGGCATTAAAAATTATATGGTTAACTTTTTAGAAAAAAAGATTTTTCCAAAAATCTTACCAAAAAAAATGGGCAAAAATACCCCTCAAACCCCGGTTTTTTATATATATCTCAGCTAGCCGTGGACCGATATTACTGAATTTCAATAGCAGACCCACTACCGGGACTAAAAACATTTTAGCGAAAGAATAAAGTTTCTATCTCAAACCATTTTCTCAGAAACGGTTTTTCAACGACTACAGACTGACAGACGGACATCGCTTAAGCGTAATCTCTATTGATTCTGATCCAGAATATATATACTTTATGGGGTCTTAGATGGTTATTTCAATGCGTTACACACAGAATCACAAACTTATATGTATACCCTTACACATTTTTGTGAAGGCTATAAAAATACTGCATGCTAAAAGCAAGTATTTGAAATACAAAATACAGTGCAACAAAAATACATAATTAAAATACAAAATACCAGAAAGGCCATATTCATAATAATTATTGTAAGTTTATTAAGCTCTTATTTGTCGTATATCTACAGAATATTTGTCAAATAAGCGTGTAATAAACCTTCAATAGTTTTTATGAATATGGGTGCAATACTTTTAATCAAAATAATTGCAGAAATAGACGGTTGACGAACTAGCTAGTATAAAAATTTTACTTTTCTTTGCTTAATTGATATCGATAAAAAAGTGACGCACCAAGGAATGACCTTGAGCCTGAAAAAGTAATTTAATATAAATGTATGTATGTAAGTATCATAGTTCAATAAAATTAAAATTCAGTAAAATTTTAATAAATACCACATGGCATGGCGTAAATGTTTAATTTGTATCAATAAAATGAGAATCTGGATATCAAGGATGCAAACCAGAAGATGTATGAAAAAAAACCTCTCATATAATCAGCAAATAACAGTCTTCTTAGATGACAAAACATCATCCATAAAAAAGACTACAAAAAATATAATTGCTTTGGTTAATGTTAGTTGAGTATAGAAATAGAAAGTAAAATTGCGTGAGGCTTGGTTGCCGAGTGGTTAAAGCGGCTGTGTCAAAACTGTGAAACTTGACACGTCCAAAGTTCATAGGGCGCAGATGAAAGGTGTTTGCTACCCCGAAATAGCCGAATGCCCACCGAGCTATAAAATTTTACTTTTCTTCGCTTAATTGATATTGATAATAATAAAAAGAAATGCGGTCGGGGGACCGCCGTTAGGAACGAAGTTCCTTACGTTTTTTCTTCATCTTCGAATGTAATACAAGGTGAAATCTGTATGTTTTATTTTGTGTTGTTTTTGAAATTTTGAAATTTTATATGCTTCTTAAAATTTTTGGAACGTTTTATTTTTTACTTTTGACACATGCAGTATTTTTTTTTTTGTCAATCTGCTACAAAACGAAGAACATTTTTCAATATTGCTGTTTTTTGTTGTGACATATTTACTTTAGCGACATCTATCAACTGAAAGTGCCCGTTTTCACAACTAATTAATATTTATTGGTAGACACCTACACAATTGTTTGTCGACAGATACACCAATACATATATACAGCTTTCTACTAATTTGTACTAATTTGCACTACCAGCAAGCCGCGTTAAGGAACTTCGTTCCAAAAAGTGACCCACCCAGGGTTGAACTTGAGCCTGAAAATTGAATTTGATATAAATGCAAAAAAGTTCTTATTTGCTTTTCAAATGTTTTATCAGACAAACAGCCTCTTTGTTATGTGTTACACGGGCTGCCGGTCGTGAAACCGGCCCTCTTGGCCAGTCTCTTGATGGCGAATGAATAAAACCAGCTAACGACAAAGTCTCAATGAGTTCTTATTAGAAAACGATTTTTTATTGAAAGAAAAATAACGGAATTAAGAAATAAGTGACAATTAAAAAACGTTTGACTAAAGGCTACATATAAAATCTACTCAAGTCAACATCTTCTTGTCTCAGATCAAAATGTCAAGCGCTGTTTTTTCCTTGTAATTTGTTTTCTCATTGTATAGCTTTCTGAAAGCTTGGGCGACTTTCTCAATGTGTTTTGCGTTTACTTTACACAAGTACTTTGCGTTTGTTAATTAAATTGTAGTTTTTCCATTTTGTGGGAATAAAACAATACCAAAATTGTGCGTTTTTAGTTAATGTATGAATAAAATAATATTTAGCACATAATTTCTAACATAAATTAAAAATGTGTTTGGAAAAATGTATTTTGAGAGTACAACTATTTGAAATACAAAATACCCAAGCGCTTAGTATTTAAAAAACTAAATACATTCATAATACGTAATTAAAATTAAAAAATTAATTAAAACATATACAAAATAAGTACCTATTTGTATTTTAAATACGTATTTCAAATACTGCCTAGTAATCAAGGCCATACTGATGTACATATTTCTAAAATTATACCTAACAAATTAAATGTACTGCAAACTCATGAATCGACCTAAAATACAACAAGTTTCTTTTATTTTTGCTGCTCATTATAAAACACTTCCATTTGGAAAACCCTTTGATTATACTGCTACAAATATTTATATGCTATTTTGGAACATTTGGGGATATTACAATACTTTTTTTTGTTAACATCTTTCGCTGGCATGTTTATTAGGTGCTTTCTTACTAATCTGATGACCCAGATCGTGGGGACAGAAAATTTCTACATTAACTTTCTGCATGTAAACGCAGATTATTGGCTAACAGTTTATAAGCTTCTTTGAAAGATTTCTTTGCATTATTTATTTTTAGATTATTGAATCTATTTGAAACAACAAATGCTGACTAGCATTAGTTAATTTTGACATTTGTTCCCTAAATTGGCATCTATAATGAATATCTCTATTTCTTTGATTAAAAGAAGATTACTAGTTTAAATTATACTTTAAGCGATTTAAACATTTCATATTTAATAAAAGTCATGGTTATTTATATTTTTCGGATTCTGCATCCATTTTTGCGGAAATCGCTGCAGCTGCGTCAATGTGAGAGCATGTCAAACACTGTAAATTACTTTGAAAAACTAATACATTATTTCTTTTGCAAGGACCGTATATATATATATATATATATATATATATATATATATATATATATATATATATATATATATATATATATATATATATATATATATATATATATATATATATATATATATATATATATATATATATGTTCTCTGTTACTTGTTGAACAAAAACCAAACAAAAGACATTTTTGAAACTTTTTCAACAATGTTTGCTGGGTTAGGACACTCACACGTTATTGTTTTTTATCCTTTCTGGGTGTAAATTGTTGTTGCTACGGATGATGTCGTTGCTATTATTGTTTTTGTTGTAAGTGCTTATAACAAAAGTCGTACATTATTCTCCTTTTTTATGTAATTTTTGTAGTTCATTTGCATTTGTGCGTTTGTGTTTGTGCGATTGTACTCGTAAGAGTGTTGCATCTCATCTCCTGTTGGCACCGTAAATTTAAATTAAGTCATAGAAAGTTGGTGACAGTTAAAATCTTCTTGCTGAAAATTGGATGGTGTTAAATAAAACTCCCAAATAAAATATGTGTAATTTTTTTTTCTTTTGCATTTATTCATGCGAAAATGTAACATGTACTGCCGTTGTTGTAGGTGTATATTTGGCAGCCTGCCCATGTACATGTTCGGCTGCATCTTTCCATGCAAATAAGTAAATGCATGATGGTATGTTTGTAGGCTCCTTGAATATTTTAAGTTTCCTAAATACTGAATGCAAAATAAATTGCCAAAACTTTAAATAAAATTTCGTTTAACGAAATAATGGCTTCAACAAATTGGTCTTAAATTAATTAAGCATACGAAGAGGAGAGATTGAATACTGAAGATACAAAAATAATTTTCGGAAACAATTTTTTGTGTGCTGTATAATAATTTTTTATAATTTCATCTTATTTTTATCTTATTGTCAAATCTACCTCTTTCTTAAAACCATTATTCGGGTTCTCAAACTCGAAACACGAAGCCACCAATTGATTTTATCTAGAATCAATAACACTACTCTTGAAAGATCCTTTGAAGTGGGAGTGCCCAGACTCTACAATAACATTAGTTTTAAAATCAATTAGCATAATAAGCTAATAAATGTTATTCAAAGAAATTACCCTAAAGTACAAACTACAATCTCTTCTATAAAATTTTTATTATTTTATACGTATTATATTATAAACATTAGTTACTAATAATAAATTGTTCTTTTAAGCATCGTTTTTATTCAAATAAATACACAGGCTTCCAATAATTTTCCCATTTATTCCCAAAAATTATGTTTTTGAACAAAATTAGTTTACATCACTGTTTACAACACTTACACATATGAGACTTATCGTTTGTATCTTGCCAAAGGCAAGTTTTATGTTTAAAAAAAAATACAAATCTGTAAGAAAAAGGGTAAATTTCTAAAATTAAACCAGATATATACACTTTCAGCAACAAGCGGCGATTATTAAAGGGTAGTGTAGGCAGTGCAGGGCAAAATACATGATCTGATGTATTCAAAATACAAAATACAAATACCTTTTATTCCATGTATTTAAAATACAAAATACTGCATTCGAAAAGCAAGTAATTGAGTTACAAAATACAGTGTAACAAAAATATGTATTTAAAATACAAAATACTTTTATTAAAAAAAGTATTTATTTTCTTTTTTACTGAAAATTTTAATTCCATTCTGTATTATAATACATTTATATTAAGCTACTTTTTCATTCTTAAGAAATCATTAGGTTTTTTAGATAGCTGGTTCTATTCATTCGGAATCAAGCGGTTATTTGTCTGATACCGCATGTGAAAAGCTAGTGTTTATGAAAGGAAATAAAAACATTTATATTAAATTACTTTTTCAGGCTTAAGTTCAACCCCTGGTTTGTCGCTACTTTAATTAATATCAATTAATATACTTTAATTAATATCAATGATCTAGATCAGTGGTGCCCAAAATCTTCTTATGGAAGCGTAAACACCAATACGTATACACTTTATTGACGCACACAAAGAAAAACAGAAATATTTCATTAGGTACACTGGGAAAAAAATTAAATTTCATTTTCACAAAATGTATGTACTGTATTAAAATGCCTTTCCAAATCATATTTACTAATCGTCTTGATTATTTGAAAGCAAATCATACATTGTGCTCGTTTTTCAAAATTTTTAGCGAACAAAAGTCGGTTTCCCACGTGGGATTCATTCTACAAAATAAACTGTACAGTTGAAACTAATAACACAAAATTATTTCTTCAAGTGTTTCATACTCACGAAATCATTAAAAAAAAACAACAAAATCATGAAAACAAAAAAACAAAAATCAACAAAATTCAGGCTTGGCACAAATGTGTACCAACAAAGCCTGCGTTCGTATTGCTGTGCATATGAAAGGGTTGTTGCTTTGAACTTGGGGTATGTGTGTATGTGTGTATTTCATACAAAAAGTTGTGTATACATATTAGAATGCTCAGCCAATTCTCCGCGGTTTTACAAAAACAAAAGCGTACCAAGCGTATAGGCCGTGGGCACCTCTGATCTAGATGCTCTTTTATTGATACAATTTGAGCATTTACGCCGTGCCCTGCGTTATTAACATTTTTACTGAAAATTTTAGTTTCATACAAAGTTTATAGGGTGCTGATGAAGGGTGTTTGCTGCCCACAAACAGCCGGTTGTGCACCCAGCTATTAAATTTTGCTTTTCTTTACTTAATTGATATTAATTGAAGTAGCGACAAACCAAGGGTTGTACTTAAGCCTGAAAAAGTAATTTAATATAAATTTTTTTATATCCTTTCATAAACACTAGCCTTTCACATGTGGTATCAGGCAAATAACCGCTTGATTCCAGCTATCGAAAAAACCTAATAATTTCTTATTAGAAAATGATATTTTATTGGAAGAGAAATAATGGAGTTAAGAATGAAGTGACCATGAAAAAACGTTTGACGAAAGACTATATAGTGTCTATTCAAGTAAACATCTGATTGATATTTTTTTCTCTTCTTGTTTTAGATTAAAATGTCAAACGCTGTTTTTCCTTGTAATTTATTTTTTTCTTGTTTAACTTTCTCAATGTGAATGCATTCAGTTGCTTTTATTTTACACAGATATTTTACGTTCGGATATTAAATTGCAGTATTGTAGTTTTTTTGGAAATAAAACAGTAGCAAAATTTTCCGTTTTTACTTGATGTATGAATTTAATAGTTTATAGCGCTTATTTTTTAACATAAATTAAAAATGTATTTGGAAAAATGTATTTTGAGAGCAAAAGTATTTGAAATACAAAATACTCAAGCATTCAGTATTTAAAATACAAATACTAAATAACATTCATGAGACGTATTTAAAATATAAAATCAAAATACGTATTTGTATTTTAAATACGTATTTCAAATACATGTATGTCAAATACTGCCCAGCCCTGAGTGTAGGCTGCTTATCAACCTTCACGTTGCTGGTTCGATCTCTTATGGTTCCATTTGTTTTTTTTTAACAATAAATGTGGTAAAAAATTGTGCTGTGTTTTTTTTTTTTTTTCTATATCTCAGTAATTATAAAGCCGATTGCTTCCCAATGCAGGTGTCTTATGACAAATATTTATATATAGC